>JANAVB010005598.1:17100287-17619106 GCA_029216955.1 Iris pallida
AACAGAGTTGGTCCATGAGATACGATCTTGGACTGAGCTCATATATCTTATGATAAATTACCAACCCCATTAATTGTCACCCCCTTTTGACCTGCTATCTTTTGCTCGTTCCCGTCAGCCGAACACCCATGAGATTCAACATATTGTGATCATATTTTGCTCGTTTCTGCCAACCGAGCACCAAGAAGATCCAATATATTGTCGCCTCGATCCGTTTGACTAAGGAACCAAATCAACACGTTAATCCACACCATCCTTGTGTGCCAACCACATCTTGCTCCACCTTGGGTGCATCCGTAGTTGCATATGCTTCTGACTCCACCTTGAAAACGGTGCTCGTATATCTGTGTATACGCATGAACTTTCAGCATCATTTGTCTCGAACCAATTAGAGTCGTCCAAATCAGTCCCGTAACTATGGGCTCTGGTACCCACGTATTGGGATGCGATGTGACCCGAGCTGGAGTTGGCCCATGAGGTGTGATATTTGACTGATTCATATGTGTGACTAAACTAACAACTCCATTGCCACCTTCTTTGAGGGCTCAACCGAAAACAGGATACAATCCAGCAAAATCATCAAAATAAGATTTGCTCAAGGTTATCAAATAAAAGATTTGTCTCGTGAAAGATTAAGAGGGATGTTAGAATATAGACTCTCACTATAAACGCTCTCGAGTTTTGGTCTAGTTGATTGGACTTTAACATAGTATTGCAGCAACCCAATTCAACTACTCTGCTGCAACACGCATTTTAGATGTATTTCATAAAAAGAAACGATATGGTGCGTGAATCCAGCTCTTAATATAACTCTAGAATTTTGAAACAGTAAAATGAACTTTAACATGCAAGACAACTCAGATTTAAATTTTTATTTAGAGCATTTTAAGGTGGATTTTGCAAAAATATTATACAACAATTGTGGAGTTTTGGTGCAGAAAATTTTTGAGTTGTTTTTGTTGTATAATATTTTTCAAATTTCTACAATTATTTTTTCAAATTCTTTATGAAATTGTTTTAAATTTTATTTATACAACATCTTTTGGAAGAACGTTTTTGTGCTGTTTTAGAATTTTGAAAAACTTTTTTTTTTTTTTTTTGTAATTTTGTATAACTTTAATGCTACGTACGAAAATTTTCGTTTATTAATAAGAGGAGAAAAAAAGTTTCTAAGATAAGGGTTGTTGTGATGATCTTGTGGGGCCGGGTTGGGAGGCAGGCTGTTTGATCACGAATGGATGGCTGATTAGGACTTCACACTAAATTCCTCTAATTATTTTTCATCATTAGAATAATCTTTATTCAACAACTTATTTGTCATTTACTGACGAGAAGAAAAGCTCTTTTTTCCCTCTTTTGGTTCTTGTTTGTGGTTATAGCAAGAGATTTTTATCATAATTAAAGATGAAACTAATCCCATCAGTTTTGGCATATTGTGAAGTTCCATTTTAAGGGAAGCTAAAAATTATGATTCTATGTATGTATAAATTGTTATAAAATCTATAATTGACTTTTTTGTAATGATACGTATGTGTGTGTAACTTCCATTTTTTTAATGATGTACACACAGCCTTACATAGATGCGTGAGACAAAGGGAGCCTTGGTGTATATGACCCAAGAAAAGATGTCAACTTCATTATTCTTTGTGATCATGGATCAGTGACTTCTCCTTAGAATGGGGTTAATATTTCATTATTCCTTCTGCTGTTATATTAAAACAAGTGTCATTAAATCTTCTGCTGTTATATTAAAACAAGTGTCATTAAATCACTTTACTTGCAATCTGGCACTGGTATAGTGGTATTTATCAAGAAGAAAATTTATCTATGTGTGTGTCTATATTTTTGTGCACACACACACACACACACACACACACACACACACACACATATATATATATATATATACATATATATATATATATATATATATATATATATATATATGATGCAGAATATGCAGTAAGATGCAAAAAGAGAGGCACAAACATGAGCTCTCCTCCAAAAGGCATGACAGTTGGGGAAGATTTGTTATTGCCGGGGCACAATTTTTCGATGGAAAACTGAGAATATGAAACAATTGTAAAAACAATGTTCCAACGCAACACTTCTAGGAAGGTTGCGTAAGTATAACGAAGATCTAAAAAGATATCGTTATGATATTACGAGAATCTAAAAAGATTTCGTAATCAACAGCAATCAGATCGTAGTACTTCTAAAAAGAAGATACAATCAGAATTACTGGCAGCAACGAAGAAGGTGACTGGCGAAAGATGGAAGAACTCCTGCTGGGGTGAATAAACACCGTTGCTCAAAGCTTTATTCGCCCTACACGAACAGCTTCCAGGAACCAGCAAGTTCGTCGGAGAACTTGGAACACTCCTGCTCTTCTGACTCCTCGGATGGACACGAACTCCCGTGCAAAAGCAACGCTGGTGCGACGCCTTTCCTCTCTCTCGAAGGCTGCTGGAATTCGCAAGCAAATTCCGATCAGAACTGTGTTAAAGAACACGTCTGAATTCTCTGTTTACTTGTGCTAAAAACACTTCGTAAACTTTCTGTGGTGGCTTCTTCTTTTTTCTGTCATGAGCCTTGAGAGAGAGGATGCCTTATATAGGCCCTGCAGCAACTGGTCGGTTGCCACAAAGTTAGGGACGTGGTAATAACCACCCCGAACATGTAGCAACCGCCCAGAACATGCAAGCGCACGTTCTGCTGCCAACTGCGTACACCCAGCGCTTCTTGTACTTTGCACGACAGAGCGCGCACTGAACTGCGCATACTGCGCGCACTGCACGCACTGCGCACACTGTGCATACTGTGCACACTGTGCACACTGCGCAACCAGCACAACCAGCGCAACCCAGCACAACCCTGCGCAATCCAGCACAACCCTGCGCGACCCAGCGCACCCAAGCGCAACCTGAGCGCAACCTGGGTGCGCACCTGTGCAGCGCAACTGGGCTTGCGCACCTGGGCATGTGCAACTGGGCTTGCGCAACGTGGCTGCGTAAGTGGCTCGCGCAACGAGCGCAACTAAAGCGCATTATGCGCCTAGCGACGATGCTGACGTGCTAAATGTAAAGTGCACTATGCGCCTAGCGACGATGCCGAGTCCGAGTCGCTAAGCCCCTACGGGGCTTAGCTCCTATAGAAATAAATTTTCCAAGAGCAAAAAGCATGAATGCTTTTATTGTTGATTTTAGCCTTTTTTCCATTAGAAAAATAACCCCACATGGCAAGCCCATGTGCACCTCCACACCACATGTGCATCTCCAATAATAGCAAAGCTAATATATAGTGATACAAACTCTTTGGCCTATCCGATGTGGGGCTAAAGTTTCTAAAGGAAAGGCCAAAACTCCAACAATCCCCCACATATCTCTATATATATGGGTATAAGTGTTTCCCACAGTAACTGTCCATCATGCATTAGGAGAGATGTCATTGACGACTTGAATCTTCCCGCATGGGTCAAACAACAGACTATAATACAAGAATGGACTAAGCCTTGAATTCTGCATCATAGCTGAAATTCTTTCCACTCGTATAATGTAGTTACATGTGCTTCTGGCTACACATTAAAGGCCCTGTGCCAGCCTGGTTTCAGTGTATAATTTTAGGCATCTACAAGTTTACCCTCAAGAGACGGCCTGATATCTCTTTGTCCATACACTATAGGTGAGTTCATTATAAAGAGACATGGCATGAAGAGCTTTGCGCTTCCCTTGCGGTGCTACACCGCTATGACATGGCTTAAAGCCGAGGCCTTACCCCGTACCGGGAACCTCATCGTAGTGTCATACTACTGTAGCATGAGGCAACCGCCTCTTTGTAGTGCCAAACTACCCAGCATGAAGCCTTAGGCTCCCTTGCGGTGTTACGCCACAACGACATGGCTTGCAAGGCCGAGGCTTTATCCCTAACAGGGTACCTCATCGTGGTGTCGTGCCACTGTAACATGAGGAACTCCTCCTCTTTGTAGTGCTGACTACATCCCTCTTTATTTTTATCATACAGCATTAGGCTAACTGCCTATTTGCGGTGCTACGCCGCTGTGACTTGGCCTACAAAGCCGAGGCTTTATCCTATTACTGGGCAGCACCCCACATATAGGAACCTCATTGTGGAGTCACCCCACTGTAGCATGGAGTTTCACTCCTTGTAGTGTTGCTCTACCGTGCCTCCTGTAAGGCACACCAGGCATTCACTCTGCCTGAGAACTCATTAAAACAATTAAGCCAACCTTCCCACAGGAATCGTTTTCCGCAGAAAATAATAGTAGACAACAGTGGTTATAGGTCCATAACCTCTCCATGCCCAATAGAACATGTACCCACCGTTCCTGATATTCTTTCGATTAGTGGTCCTCCCTTGAACCAAAAGCTAGATGCCTAGTAGATAAATCTTTGAACTAATAGCATAAAACTTTATGGTAGGAATACAATAATATAATATCAGAATGCCTTCAAGCCCATTTTACAAGCTGTGTCATCGACCAGCTGGCGCTTGAGGCCCTTGGTGAACGGATCCGCCAGGTTCTCCTGACTCCGAACATCAATAACTGCAATAACACCTCTCTTGATAAGATCGTGTACTGCCCTGTGCTTCAACCGCACAGTCCTCTTCTTCTCGTTGAAGAGGTCATTTGATATCACCGCCATAGTCGTCTGGTTGTCGCAGTATATCGGTATTGCCGGTATTTGTGCCCCAACCATTGGAAGATCATACATGAGCTCCCGAAGCCATTCTGCTTCCTCGACTGCGGTATCAAGTGCAAAGAACTCAGATTCCATGGATGATCGCGAGAGCATAGTCTGCTTCTTCAACTTCCACGATATAGCAGCTCCACCCATTGTGAAAATGAATCCACCTGTGGACCTCTCGCTCTTCACCTCTGAGCACCAACTGGCATCACTGAAGCCTTCCACTACCTGCGGATCTTCGCTGTAGTACAGTACATATGTCTGAGTCTTCTTTAGATATCTCATAACCCGTTTCACAGCTTTCCAGTGTTCAGCACCTGGGTTGCTCGTGAAACGACTCAGCATTCCCACAGCGAAAGCTATGTCAGGCCTTGTGGCAGTAGTAGCATACATCAAACTTTCGATTACGCTTGAATACTCCAGCTGCCTGACGCTTTCCCCTGAATTAGGCTTCAGCTTCAGATCACACCTGTACGGCGTATCGATCCCTGGAAGATCCCGATACCCATAACGAGTGATCAATTTCTCAATATAATGAGACTGTGACAGCGCTAGTCCAATGTCTGTCCGGATGATCTTGATCCCTAAGATCACATCAGCTTCCCCCAAGTCCTTCATACTGAACTTGCTTGAGATGAACTTCTTTGTCTCCGTGACACAGCTAATATCCGTACCTAGGATAAGCATGTCGTCCATGTACAGACAAACGATCACACCTCTTCCATCAACGAACTTCGTGTAAACACACTTGTCCGTATCGCTGACCATGTAGCCAATTGACCTTATAACTTTGTCAAATTTCTCATGCCACATCTTGGGAGCTTGTTTAAGACCGTACAAGGATTTTACCAACTTGCAGACTTTGTCTTCAAGACCCCTGATGACAAATCCCTCTGGTTGTTGTATGTAAATCTCTTCGGTCAGCTCGCCATGTAGGAAAGCCGTATTCACATCCATCTGATGTATCACCATCTTATGTATTACTGCGAGAGCAATCAACATTCTGATGGTGGTCATCCGGGCTACTGGAGCATATGTGTCAAAATAGTCAATCTCCTGCTTCTGAGAAAACCCCTTGGCTACCAACCTAGCCTTGAACTTGTCAATAGTTCCGTCTGCTTTCATCTTCTTCTTGAAGATCCATTTGCATCCGATGGGTTTTGCTCCTTCAGGAAGATCAACCAACATCCAAGTATTATTTGAGGTGATGGAATCAATTTTATTGCCAATCGCCTCCTTCCAGAAAACCGCGTCTCTGGTCTTCATTGCCTCATCATAGGTAAGCGAATCTGCTTCCACATGATAGGTGACAAAATCACTTCCGAAGTCCTTCGGCCTCCTCACTCGCTTCGTTGACGGCTCAGCGAGATCTGGTTCAACCGTTGTTTCAACAATAACATCTTCTTGGACCACATCTTCATTGAAGACCTGCGCACCCTCATTGTTCTCCAGAACATCCGCAAGAACAATATTCTTGTGCCTTGCAAATTTGTCTTCAAAATATTCTGCGTCGCGAGATTCAATGATATGATTTGACTCAATATCAAGAAATCTCCGAGCATCACTCTTCTCGACATACCCCAAGAAGATCGTCTTAGTAGTCCTTGTCCCAAGCTTCTGAATCTTCAGATCTGGAAGCTTGACATACGCCAGACACCCCCACACTCGAATGACATTCAAGTTAGGTCTGACCTTGAACTAGAGTTCATAAGGAGTAACGTCTGAAGTTGCATGAGGCACTCTATTTAGAATAAAAGTGGCCGTCAATGCAGCTTCTCCCCAGTAGCACTTAGGAAGACCAGCAGTCAACAACATTGAGTTAATCATTTTAGTTAACGTTCTGTTCTTCCTCTCTGCTACTCCGTTTGATTGAGGAGAGTACGGAGCCGTAGTCTCATTGACAATTCCATGTTCTTTGCAGAACGATGCAAATTCATGAGACCTGTGCTCCGCACCTCGATCACTTCTTATCCTTTTGAGTTGTTGTCCAGTCTGCCGCTCAGCTTCGGCTCTGAACTCCTTGAACTTCTCGAATGCTTCGTTTTTAGCCTTCAGCAAGTAGACGAACGCATACTTTGAGAAGTCATCGATGAAGGTTAGGAAATACTTCATCCCGGCCTTTGTAGAGAACTGTTTGAAGTCACAGATATCAGAGTGTACCAACTCCAGAAGATCTGTACTTCAATTAACCCGAGAAAAGGGTTTCCTTGTAATCTTTGTTTGAGCACAAACTTCACATTTCTCTACCTTACCCCCACACTTGGAGATAAGTCCTAGACTAGACATTCTGTTTATTCGTTTACAATGAACATGTCCTAGCCTATTATGCCACAACTCAAGAGTATAAGCAGAATGAGTGACTTCATTAATTACATTAATTACATTGGACTGATTTACAAGCTAAATTTTGAACATTCCTTCGGTATAAAAAGCTTTCCCGAAATATGTTCCTTTGATAGACATCACCATCTGGCCAGCATTGATGTCCATCCTGAGGCCTGCTTTGTAGAGTAGGCCTCCTGAGATCAGGTTCTTGGCGATAGCAGGTACGTGCTTCACGTCTTGAAGCGTCAGAGACTTCCCCGAAGTCAGCTTCAACACCACCGTCCCGATCCCGAGCACTTCAGCTTGTGCCTGGTTCGCCATCATAACCACTTCAGAAGTAGGTGTATAGGTGGTGAACCACTCTTTACTGGAGTAGACATGGCAGGAGGCTCCAGTATCTACCCACCAGTCAGAGTCAATCCTTACCGCATCAACCTGTGCAATCATAGCAACAATGTCAGTGATCATAGATACCTTACTAGGCTCTTTTTGCTCTGATTGCTTGGTTTTTGCTTTGCACTCATTCTTAAAGTGGCCCTTCTTGCCACATTTGAAGCAAGGCATTTGAGACTTTGGCTTCTTTTTCTTGATAGAAGTTCTCTTGACTTTTAGATTGTCAGAGTCCTTCTTCTTGCTGTGGAAAGTCGCCTGCTTTCCCCTTGGTTCTTTGGTCTGAACCAGATTGGCATTAGCCAATTGCTTGGACAGTGTGTCCACCTTCAGTTGAGCCCGCATCTGGTCCTCAACATATATTTCCTGCAAGAGATCTTCAAGGCTGATCTCAAGCTTCTTCCTATGCATGTTTGCATAGAACTTGCTCCACCCAGCAGAGAGCTTTGAGACAATCCCTCCAACAACAAACTTGTCGGGGAGGGGCATCGCCTCGTCTTCCAGCTTCTGTCGCAGTTTCAGGAACTCCTTCACCTGCGGCAGCATAGACTTTTCGTCCTCAAAGAACCACTTGTGATATTTTTCAACCACAAATATTTTACTGCGGTTCTTGTCTTCTTCGTAGAGTTTTTCTAGAGACTTCCATATGTCTCTAGCGATATTCTTCTTAGAATAGGATTCTGCAAGGGAATCCTCCATAGCATTCAGGATAAGCAGCCTGCAAATGCTATTTTCTCTTCTCCACTTGGCCTGAAGTTTAGTAGCCGCAGAGATTGCGGCAGCAGACCCAGTATCTGGAACGGTAGGTTCCTCTTCAAGAAGCACATGATCCACGTCTCTGAGTTGAAGAGTGAGAAAAACCTTCCTCTTCCAGACTTGATAATGCTCTCCATCAAACTTTTCTAATTTACAAAAGTCAGTATTGAGGAATGAAGCATTAACGTTTTCCATCGTAGCAACAAAGCTTTGAGATTGTTATTGCCGGGGCACAATTATTCGATGGAAAACTGAGAATATAAAACAATTGTAAAAACAATGTTCCAATGTAACACTTCTAGGAAGGTTGCGTAAGTATAACGAAGATCTAAAAAGATATCGTTATGATATTACGAGAATCTAAAAAGATTTCGTAATCAACATCAATCAGATCGTAGTACTTCTAAAAAGAAGATACAATCAGAATTACCGGCAGCAACGAAGAAGGTGACTAGCGAAAGATGGAAGAACTCCTGCTGGGGTGAATAATCACTGTTGCTCAAAGCTTTATTCGCCCTACACGAACAGCTTCCAGGAACCAGCAAGTTCGTCGGAGAACTTGGAACACTCCTTCTCTTCTGACTCCTCGGATGGACACGAACTCCCGTACAAAAGCAACGCTGGTGCAGCGCCTTTCCTCTCTTTCGAAGGCTGCTGGAATTCGTAAGCAAATTCCAATCAGAACTGTGTTAAAGAACACGTCAGAATTCTCTGTTTACTTGTGTTAAAAAATACTTCGTAAACTTTCTGTGGTGGCTTCTTTTTTTTCTGTCATGAGCCTTGAGAGAGAGGATGCCTTATATAGGCCCTGCAGCAACTGGTCGGTTGCCACAAAGTTAGGGACGTGGTAATAACCACCCCGAACATGTAGCAACCGCCCAGAACATACAAGCGCACGTTCTGCTGCCAACTGCTCATACCCAGCGCTCCTTGCACTTTGTGCGACAGAGCGTGCACTGAACTGCGCACACTGCGCGCACTGCACGCACTGCGCACATTGTGCACACTGTGTATACTGTGCACACTGTGCAACCAGCGCAACCCAGCACAACCCTGCGCGACCCAGCGCATCCAAGCGCAACCTGAGCGCAACCTGGGCGCGCACCTGGGCAGCGCAACTGGGCTTGCGCACCTGGGCATGCGCAACGTGGCTGCGCAAGTGGCTCGCGCAACGAGCACAACTAAAGTGCACTATGCGCCTAGCGACGATGCTGACGTGCTAAGTGCAAAGTGTGCCAACAAAACGCTACATTATGCCTCATGAGCCCATGAGCCCGAGTCCGAGTCCGAGTCGCTAAGCCCCTACGGGGCTTAGCTCCTATGGAAATAAATTTCCCAAGAGCAAAAAGTATGAATGCTTTTATTGTTGATTTTAGCCTTTTTCTCATTAGAAAAATAACCCCACATGGCAAGCCTATGTGCACCTCCACACCACATATGCATCTCCAATAATAGCAAAGCTAATATATAGAGATACAAACTCTTTGGCCTATCCGATGTGGGACTAAAGTTTCTAAAGGAAAGGCCAAAACTCCAACAAGATTCAGATCCTCCTGATGAGGGGAGTCCATTGGTTGGGGAGGAAAGGAATGAGAGTTGGACCATGGTGGAGAGGCGGTGGAAAGGGAAACGATTCTCCACACCGAAGTGTAATGACCTAACACTACAAAAATACTGCAAAATAGTGACAAAAATTTTCAATGTTATTTTGACGTACTCGGTCGCTAAACAGTAATAGCGACGGAACATTGACCGAAATTTTTCGTCGCTAGTTAATGTTGATGTTTATTTTTATAAACTAATAAGCGACAAAATATCATCGACGGACTAGCGACTGATATATCCGTCGCTAAACCATCAAATAACTTAGCGACTATAATAGCAATTGCCTTTGATACTCTTTGTGTATCATACAATAACTATATCATTATAGCGACTAAAATATTAGTCGTTGATCCGTCACTAGTAGTCAT
This sequence comes from Iris pallida, assembly GCA_029216955.1. Taxonomy (NCBI): domain Eukaryota; kingdom Viridiplantae; phylum Streptophyta; class Magnoliopsida; order Asparagales; family Iridaceae; genus Iris; species Iris pallida. The sequence continues at coordinate 17,110,438 of JANAVB010005598.1, forward strand.
TATTCCGTAGCTGACGAAAAAAAATTTAGTTCGACATCGTTGATCCGTCACTAACTTGGATACTTTTTCTAGAATCAAATATTTTCTTCTACACACAACCTATAACACAAAATATCATCTATATTCCAATCAAATATCCATATCTCAGTATAAAATACAACAAACACATATCCACACGCAGTATAAAACACATCCAATACATCGACACAATATAAAGCACATCCAACACAGATCCACACATATAATATAGTACAACACAAATCCACACCCATAGACTAACAATAGTACGTACTAATATATATATAGTACAATAATAATACAATACTAAAATATAATATATCAAAGATTATCAATAAATCTATAAAAAAAATCACCCAAAATTAGCCTGTAGGTGGGGTTGTTGCAGCAGCAACTGGTGCTATTGGCAGCACATGAACGCATAAACGTAATCAAGGCCTGATGCATGGTCTCCGAAATGATAGGAGTTAGAGCAGAAACAATCGGAGGAGCAAGAACAAATGGAGGAGCAGGAGGAGGCATCCTCTACATATTCATGTGCTGCCTTTGAACGTCGTACATCATCGCCGACATCTACTGCATACTAAGCACGCCAGTATCGTCGGAGGTATCGATTTGTAATGGTGCAGGTGGAGGTGGAAGTAGCTCTGGAGTAAATTGTCGAATGTGATGCCAACGATCTGGTACCATACACTTGCCACCTTACCTCTCCCAATAGCTTGTACACGTAGATCATTTCTCTCAGTTGGCGTACGTGGCTGACTAGTCTTAGACCCCCTCTTATCCCCTGCCACAATGACCTGAGAGGCTTGACTCTCAAATGTCTCATAAGTCTTCTATATTTATAAAGAACAAGAATAATTATTTTGTAATTTTTGTTTGTTATGCTATTAAGAAATAGGGTTAGGGTTAGGTTTTTAGGGATTAGAGTTTTAGGGTTAGGATTTTTAGGATTAGGATTAGGATTAGGGTTAAGGTTTGGTTATAATTTTAGGGTTATGGTAAAATTACTCTAAATATTCAATAAAATTACTAATTTATTTGTCAAATCAATATAACAAATTGGCTTAGATATTAAAAGAATAGACACTTACATGTGCTTTAATAGTTTGATCGTCTACTAGCTCTCCATCCTTCTTCCACTTGTGGGTGCACTTGAAGATTTGGGAAAGTCGACAATATTCGAATCTCTGTCCTTTTGGCGGCTCCTCGTACTATAAAATCTAAGTAATCAAAAACAAAATTATGAATATTAAAAGAATAGAATATCAAAAGAATTCTATGTTCCATACATCGAAAATGCTCGACAATCGGAATGGATCCATCCATGTGGAGATCAGCCTTAGCACGGGCCGCCTTCGCCTTCTACGACCGAACCATGTACCCATGAGTGGACATCTCCTCCTTCATCTTCTGCCAAAATTCCTCCTTCAGCTACTCTTGCGTCTCTCTCCAGGAAATAAGGCCAACGCCTTCTGATTATTGATCGTTTCCTCTCATTCTCTCTTCTAGTTTGGTCAGGTATGAAATATAGCACTCTTTAATACTTATATTACCTAATCTTATTAAGATCCTTGATTCATTACTTTAAGATACGTACAAGACATAGATATTGTATAATATTCCCTTTAAGATCGTAAATGGAATCCCCATTAAACTACAAGCAATTAAATTCTTATAAGTATAATCACATTGAATGAATTGAATTATTTACTGTATATCAATTAATTGATACAAACCATGCTATAAATGTTAGTTTGATTGAAGTAAATCATTGAGCCAAGTATTGCATGGAGTCATTTTGATGTAGCGTGGATTCCAATTTCGAATCGTTCTAGAATTTCTTTTTATTTTTCGTTCCTTTTTAGCTTTATTTATTTTGATAGAGTTGTTAAGGATTCTATTTTTTTAGAATCTTATTTTAAATATATCTTTTATTAGGATATATTTTATCTTTATTTGATTAGAATATAATTTGTGTATAATTAAGATTAGGTTGTCATAAAAGTCCTATAAATATGCACCTTTTTGTATCTAGTTAAAAATAACATTTTATTAATAAAATTCTTCTTTGAGTTCTAAGATTCGTTCTCTCCTTTTCTTGGTTGTGGACTCAATTTTATGGATTTGGAATCCTGTTGCTTGAAGTTTTCAAGCAACCTTCGTGCGAGCCCCTCACCAGGCTATCCGTCGAAGTTTTTGCCACACTACTTCACTAATCTTATTAAGCAACGATGGTCAAGTTATCGTTATCATCGATCGACTTAACTATTGTCAAGCACGAAGGTAAGGCGTTCTGCTACCATGATGCATCAAGTGGTATCAGAGCACCACAGATCCGGGATTTCAATTTTTCAAAAATATTTGTTTATCCTTGTTTCGCAAACAACAATAATAAAATTTGTTACATATGAGGAGTTTGATGTCCTTTCTGACAACGTACAAGCCTTGTCAAGCAAAGTTGATGTCATGTCTAACAAATTAGATAGAGTACTGGGTTGTCTTGGAACCAAATCCAACGATGTTGTTAACATCACGAGAATATCGCTTACAGAGATAGAAGGCACAAACGTTCATCCTACTCCCAGTCGCCCACAAAAGGGGCTCGAGCGTGTCCATAATAGTTATCATTGGTGACTATGAAGATCAAGATTGAGAAGAACGTATCAAAGTCGGATGCACCCAGTGCAGATATTGAGCTGGAATCTTCAACCCCTCAAGAAGGACATCCAAGAGAAAGTGGTCATTCCCAAAGATGATGGTCAAGAACTTGATAGTGGTCTCAAGAAATAAGAAGAAATCTACGCATTGGTTGTATTATGCAAAGTAGAAGTATCCTGCACCAATATTCATGATGCAGTCCAGCCTTTACTATACGAGTTCTGCGATGCCAAATGAACTACCCATTTAGGTACCACCAAAGAGGAACATTCAATATAAAATAGATCTCATCCCAGATTCTAGACTTTTAAATATTCTACATTATCGGATGATCTCTGATGAATGCAAAATCCTCTAAGACCAAGTTGAAGGATTGGTCCAAAGGGGCTTGATAACAGAGAGCTCTAGTCCCTGTGTAGTTCTTGCCTTGCTTGTGCCAAAGAAAGAGGGCTCGTGTCCTATGTGCATCGACAGTCGGGCTATCAACTGCATCACCATCAGGCATTGCTTTCCTATATCTCGACTAGAAGACATGTTGGATATGCTTGCAGGGTCTACCATATTCTTAAATATCAACTTGAAGAAAGGCTACCATCAGATCCAGACCGCCCTAGTGATGAATGTAAGACTATTTTCAAGACTCGATAAGGACTATACGAATGACTCTTTATGCCTTTCGGACTTTCGAATGCGCCAAGAACCTTCATGCGCATCAAGAATCATGTTTTCAAGCCATTAACATAAAATTTCATAGTCGTATACTTTAAAGATATTCTTATTTATAGCAAGAGCCAAACTGATCATATGAAGCACCTCAGGTAAGCTTTCACTCTTCTTCAAGTTAACAAAATCTTTGTCAATCTTAAGAAGTATAGCTTCTTTAACAACCAACTCATCTTCTTCAAATTTATGATTAGCGTCGATGGCCTCAGTATTAATGAAGAGAAGATTCAGCAATTCGCGATTGGCCTACTGTCACTCCCGTTTTTCGTTATATGTATTTTCAGTATACGTGTACGAATTTCTGACGTTTGTCAGGTGGACCGTAGTTAGACTTGTCTTGCTTAGCCTAGTCTTGGTTTAATCTTGACTTGTTTTATTTGACTTGGTTTGGCTTGGCTTGTTTTGGTTTGAGATGGAGAGGGTTGATATATAATCCAACTCCTTCTCTCTCTCCTTATTCATTTCTTCATTTACTTCTTTATCTTCTTCATTTACTCCTCCCACCTACCAAGTCCTAGGCAACTGCAACTTGCTTCATGATGGATTTTAAGTTTTATTGTTCCATTCTCTTCTTTACTTGATTCTAAGCCTCTTTAGAACTTGGAATTTTTAGTTTCCATGGATAGATTCTTTTAGATCTAGAGTTAAAGTTTTTTATTTTTTTTGGTTTTGATCTCTTAAAACTTGGTATTTCCAAAAACTAATGGTTCTATGTTGTAGTGAATTCAATTTCATACAGTTTTGGCTTCGTTTCACTTGATTTTGACTTCGGATGAGGAAGTTATGGCCATCGCAAGTTTTCGAAACTTTCATAGCTGAACTTTCTGTTGGGGACGATGACCCCCATGCGCCCGGGAGGTCATGCGCCATGAAGTCCCGACAACGCATTCTTTGACTCTAAGCGTGTCATGCGCGTAGTCTTCCTATGCGCATGTACTGAAGACGCAGCATGAGTTTCTGATGCGTGGATGAGTAAAATTTTTGATGCACAGGAATTTTGATGCGCGAATGTGCAGGAATTTCTGATGCGCGGATGAGCTGATGCACAGATGCGCATGAATTCTGATGCACGAATGTGCAAGAATTCTGATGTGCAGATGTGCTAATGTGCAGGAATTCTGATGCGCGGATGTGATGACGCACGGATGCACAGGAATTCTGATGCACGGATGTGCAGGAATGCTGATGCGCGGACGCGCAGAATTGCATTATTTTGTTATTTTTGTCCGTTTAAGCTGTTTTGTAGCTAGAATCTCAAAAAACTCAGAACAAGAAAGTTGTAGATCTTCGTCTCTGCTTCAAGAATCTTTTTATCTCACTTTAATCAGGGTTCATATGTGACTTATGGTTTCAATCCCATATGGGTGTTCTCGATCTTCTTTGCATGTTTTATATACTTGGCCTAAATTGCGGTGACTCGACTTGACACTTGATAGTCTTGAGCTAGTAACTTGAATCTGGTACGAACATGATAACATGAATACGACATGATAACTCTTGATAGTGACCCATCGTGGTGCACTCTTGACAAGCAACTTAATATGATAATTCTTGATAGTGGTCCGTCATGACGCACTCTTGACATGATAAGTAAGCTGACATGACATAATAATCTTGAACGCTGTTGCGACAGCTACCTGGACTTGCTAAGTAACTCTTGTCTTGACACCGTGGTTGATTCTCTTGGTTGTGCCTGTACAAGCTATATGTCTCATCTTGTATCATGCCCAGGACATGGATAAAGAGATTTTCTAGCTACAGGCAGTCCCGTTATTTAGGCGCTTTAATTGGACTTATAGCATGCCGTCGAGTCGGGCATATTTCCAGCACACTGTCATGTTTTGCACCCCCAAGTCACCTAATCCAACTCTCTCAACTTGCAATTGGATAACCTGGATTAAGTCTGCAGGGCTTGTGGTTGTTGGAACATTTCATTGCATCTTGTTAGTAATTAGGCTTGTGATAACCCTAGTTAGTTAAAAGTATCAATTCGTACTCATTGCTTGGCCGTGATTGATGGATGGAGTCTAGTCTAGTCTTGTATAGACAGGTCAGTACATGGTTACTTTAGCACATTACTATTATGCTTTATTTATTCGATAATTGGTTAGAGACTAAGTTTGTTCAGGTGAAGGGTTACAACCCCGGTCCTTGTTTGGTTTACGGGTTATAACTTGGTTACTGGAATAGTCCTTTAGTTATGTTATCGTTTATCACCCTGTTTTCTCTAACTCATGTTTTTCGTTATCCTTTATAAATCATGTGCTAACATGCTGGTTTTAGTTCTTAAGTGAATCCTCCCTTGTGGCACTAGCTCTTTCTGGGTTCTGACCCAGCTGGTTTTGTATGGCCAGATTTTGGAGTAGCTCCCGAGGATCTTCCAGTCTTCCAGCCAGATGGTGAACACTAGACGCATCCCTGGCAACGAGTGGATTTTATTTTGCTCTCCCACTCTATTGTAAATTATTCTTTTGAGACGTTTAGCCGCCAAGCAAGTGTTAGCTCGTATTGAATTTACATTCCTGTCTGCCTAAGGGCTGTAACATGATTGACAAATTATAGGGTTGATCATGTATGACTTTAACTCTTGCTAGTCTTCGCATTTTGTAGGACTAGCTTCATGATCATCTGAATATGTAATATATGGGATGCCTTACTTTATATATCTGATGATCTACCATCTTGTTATATTTACTTGCTTGCTTGAGATTGAGACACTAGGCTTATTCTTGACCATAAGTGAATGTTGGCTTGTAGTTAAACCCTCATGCATCTAAACAGCCATGACCGTATATCGAGGTGGATTATACTTCAATGTACGTTGCTGGCTGTGTCTATCCCCCGCTCTCCAGTATTCTGGTTCTGGGGTATGACACGGTTTAAGTGGTGGCCCATACAGGTCTTATAAATCGAGATGTGTGAGGGTTTTACTGAATAGATGTCTCAATCAGCACTCGCCCTTGATCTCTACTCGTGTCTTCTAATCTTTCAGAAATCTTGACCTGATCACATGCTTATATCCTCGATCTATCTTGGTTCTTCCTTATTGTTTCCCATGTCATTTCTTCAGTGGAATTGCTCCTGGTCCTACCGATCAGCAAGGTGGAGCACCTCCAGTGAACAAGCCACGCCCTGGGGACCAAGTCCAGCACTCTGGAGCAGCATTCCGAGTCATGCCTTTCGGGGATCCAAAGCCACTAGTTCAGCCAGCTCAGCCTGCAGATCCTGATAATGGAACCATGGTGGGGCTTATTAGGGAATTGCTTGCATCTCAAGATCGTCGGGGCGATGCCCTGTACCAGACAGTACAAGATGTCATGGACAGAATTGGTTACCAAGGGAACAATGTAGCCAACAGCTTCAAGCGCTTGAACCCTTCTTTTTTGACGGCAGTGAAGATGCTATTGCTGTCGATGCATGGCTTCAGGACATAGAGGTTATTTTAGAAGCAGCTAGGATTCCTGAAGAAGAGAAGGTCTCCGTTGTGCGCCTACAACTATTGGACTTAGCCCGCAGCTGGTGGGCGATGCTAGCAGTTTGGATTAGCAATGCCTGTATTATGGGCGGTATTCAGTAACAAGTTCTAGACCAAGTACTTTGATGCAGTGGCTCGATATGATCTGCAGACGAGATTTACCAATCTTAAGCAGATGGAAAGGACGGTCGATGGATATACAGGCAAGTTTTCTAGACTTAGTCGGTTTGTTCTTACCTTGGTGGCGACCAAATTGGATCGAGCCTAGCGATTCCAGCAAGGACTCCATCTAGAGATCATTATATCGATGGAGCAGTTTGAGCACCAAACGTTTGATGCCGTCTTGTAAGCAACGAAGAGTCGTGAATATACCTCCTAGAGGATTGTAGATAGAAGCGGAGGACGGAAGAAGTCTAATGGGCAGATGTCCCAGTCATCAGCACAAGTCTCGACAGCTAGAGCTTTGACTATTGGAGCTCCTAGGAGGGCGACCACAGTTTCATCGATTCAGTACTCGACACCGACGTATCCTCAGCAGCAGAAGCAGTCTTCCGCAATGAGCTGCTCTCATTATGGGAAGCCAGGACATGTAGTATCAGAATGTCATAGAGCACAGGAATTGTGCTTGGTTTGTGGGGCACCGGATCACAAAATAGGGTCCTGTCCAAATAGAGCCTGTTCATCGTCATCAAACCTAACCAGTCCATCGATTAGGGGTCCAACACCAGTGCAGCAGTAATACCAGCCTTGGAGGCCATTGCCGCCTCAGGCTCAACAGTATGTCCAAGCTCAGATTCAGAACCGACAGAGAGGTTTCCAACAGAGGGGACCAGCACCAAGAGAATAAGGACAGGCTATGGCTCTGACCGTAGCAGAAGAATTAGCATCAGGTGAGGTGGTGGCAGGTACCATTCTCGTCAACTCTTTTCCAGCATCAGTCTTATTTGATTCGGGTACATTATATTCATTTATGTATGCACGATTCACAACACGGATAGGACTGGAGCCCGAGTCATTATCAGTAAGGCTCAATATACTTACTGGTAACGGTCTTGTGGGAGTAGATAGAGTCTTTTCCTCGTGTCGAATCGTAGTTAGCGGTAGAGAGTTTCCCGCTAGATTGATAGAATTTTTGATGGCCGACTATGATGTGGTCCTAGGAATGGATTGGTTGAAGGATCAATATGCAAGAATAGACTGCCATATTGGCAGAATTATTTTTGGTATTCCCGGCGAACCAGAGTTTTCATTTTCCAGAAGCGAAGTAGAACCTTCTCCACCGGTCTTGCGGATGGCAGTAGCAGAAGCAGTTCAGTTTCCCAGAGTAGTAGGAGAGTTCCCTGATGTGTTTTCTGAAGAGCTTCCAGGCATCCCCAAAGAGAGATAGAGTTCACTATTGATTTGCTTCCAAGAACGGCACCAGTGTCAGAGGGAGTCTACAGGATGGCACCTTCAGAGTTAGAGATCTTGTACAAGATGATTGAATTCGTGCTAGTGGATCATCTTGGGGAGCCCCGATACTTATTGTGAAAAGGAAGGATGGTACGTCAAGATTATGTGTTGATTATTGTACCTTGAACTCTATAACAATCAAGAATATATATCCTCTACCAAGGATAGATGATTTATTTAATCAACTCAGAGGAGCGGCAGTATTCTTGAAGATTGACTTGCGGTCAGGGTACCATCAGATCAGAGTCAGAGAGCAAGACATCCCGAAGACAGCATTCAGATCTAGATATGGACATTGGGAGTTCCATGTTATGCCATTTGCAGCGACCAATACGCCAGCCGTATTCATGGACCTCATGAATCGTATCTTCGTGCCCTATTTGGACCAATTCGTGATAGTGTTTATAGACGACATCTTAGTCTATAGCAAGAATGAGGCAGAGCATGAGCAGCATCTTCGTGTAGTTCTTTAGATTCTCAGAGAGCACTAGTTGTACGCGAAGTTCAGTAAGTACAAATTTTGGCTGGATCATATTTCGTACTTAGGTCATATCATCACCAGAGGTGGAGTGGAAGTGAACCCCCAGAAGATAGTAGCCATAGAGACATGGCCAGTACCTAGTACCGTCGCAGAAGTTCGGAGTTTTCTAGGATTGGCCGGCTATTACCGATGGTTTGTATCAGACTTTGTTCGGATTTCAGCACCATTGACGCAGTTAACCCACGAGGATGTGCAGTTTGCTTGGACAGCAGAGTATCAGAGTTTATTTGAGAAGTTAAAGCAAGGATTGATGACGACACCCATTCTCACGCTTCCAGATGGGACTAGAGGATTTTCAGTTTATTGTGACACTTTCGGCAGAGGATTGGGATGCGTCTTGATTCAGCATGGTAAGGTAGTAGCTTATGTGTCATGTCAGCTTTGTGATCATGAGAGAAATTACCCAACCCATGACTTGGAGTTAGCAGCGGTGGCTTTCGCACTCAAGTTGTGGAGGCATTGATTGTATGGAGATCGGGTGGAGATTTTCACCGACCACAAGAGTCTTAAGTATGTGTTTACTCAGAAGGATCTCAACATGCGTCAGAGGAGATGTCTAGAGCTACTTGTGGATTACGATATCAACATGCAGTATCATCATGGGAAGCCAACGTAGTTGCAGATGCGTTGAGCAGAAGAGCAGGAGCTTATTTTCTAACAGCACAGCCAGAGTTGTTAGCATATCTTCAGAAGATGGATATTGAAGTTGTTCTTCCTACCAATGTGGTATTGATGGCCAATATGCAAGTTTAGTCTAGTATAGTTGAGAGGATTAAGTTAGCTCAGTCAGCGGATTCTAAGCTTCAGCTTAGGGCAGAATGTGTAGCAGGATGAAGAGAAGAGTTATGTATTCATGAGAACAGTACACTTCGACATGAAAGGCGTCTTTGTGTACCTAGTGGTAACATCAGACAAGAGATCTTGGCAGAAGCTCACAATTCACACTATTCAATTCATCTCGAAGGTACGAAGATTTATCTTGATATCCGTCAGCATTTCTGGTGGAATGGCATGAAGAGGGAGATAGCCCAGTTTGTCTCTTGTTGTTTAGTTTGCCAACAAGTTAAAGCTGAACATCAGAGACCAGTTGGACTTCTTCAACCTTTACCGATCCCAGAATAGAAATAGGAGCACATTACCATAAATTTTATAACTGGGTTACCTAAATCTCCAGCTGGAAGAGATGATATCTGGGTTATAGTTGACAGACTCACTAAGGTAGCTCATTTTATCCCTTTCAGAATTGGCCAATCGACGGATCAGCTTGCATAGATGTACCTCAGGCAGATAGTCAGATGATATGGAGTGCCAGTCAGTATTGTATCGGACAGAGATTCGAGATTTACATCGCACTTTTGGCGGAGTCTTCAGGAGAGCTTAGGGACTCGTCTCAAGTTCAGTTCAGCTTATCATCTGCAGACAGATGGTCAGTCAGAACGTACGATCCAGACTCTTGAAGATATATTGTGGTCATGTACACTCGACTTCTGTGGTTCGTAGGAAGATCACCTGTATCTCGTGGAGTTCTCCTATAACAACAGTTTCCAGACCAGTATCCAGATGGCACCATTTGAGGCCTTGTACGACAGAAAGTGCAGATCCCCGTTAGCATGGGATGATGTCGACGAGAGACAGATGCTTGTTCCAGAGATGATTATGCAGACTATTGAGGTGGTCAGACAAGTCAGAGATCATCTTCGAGTTGCGCAAGATCGCCAGCGTCATTGGGCCGATTTTCATCCACGTCCCCTTAAATTTTCTATCGGCGACCACGTATTCCTTAGGATCTCGCCTACCCGTGGCGTCATCCGATTCGGCGTACGGGGGAAGCTTAGTCCTAAGTATATAGGGCCGTTCGATATTCTTGAGCGAGTAGGTGATGTGTCATATCGTCTCGCTCTTCCGTCGTCGTTATATGAGGTACATTATGTCTTCCATGTATCCCAATTGTAACGGTACATTCCAGATCTGAGCCATATCCTTGATCATTCGAAATTGGTTGTTGGTACCAACCTTTCGTATGAGGAGAGGCCCGTATCCATATTGGACCAAAGGGAGAAGATACTCAAGAACAAAACTATTAAGTTAGTCCATGTTGCTTGGGGTCATCACCCTTTGGGTGAGTCAACGTGGGAACGTGAGGATGATATCCGATCGCGATATCCACACATGTTTGACTCATAAGGTATAATGTCTTCCTTATGCCTTATGCTTTTACTTTCTTGCTTGCATGAATGACTGTTTGATTGACTGTTAGTCGTAGATTGCCAGTATTAGTGTAGCTTTCCCTGACACCTCTAGCCTCTTGATTAAATTCTGAGGAAAAATTCTTTTAAGGTGGGTAGAGTTGTCACTCCCGTTTTTTGTTATAAGTATTTTTAGTATACGTGTACGAATTTCTGACGTTTGTCAGGTGGACCGTAGTTAGACTTATCTTGCTTAGCCTAGTCTTGGTTTAATCTTGACTTGGTTTATTTGACTTGGTTTGGCTTGGCTTGGTTTGGTTTGAGATGGAGAGGGTTGATATATAATCCAACTCCTTCTCTCTCTCTCCTCATTCACTTCTTCATTTACTTCTTCATCTTCTTCATTTACTCCTCCCACCTACCAAGTCCTAAGCAAGTGCAACTTGCTTCATGATGTATCTCAAGTTTTATTGTTCTATTCTCTTCTATACTTGATTATATGCCTCTTTAGAACTTGGAGTTTTTAGTTTCCATGGATAGATTTTTGTAGATCTAGAGTTAAAGTATTTTTTCCTTGTTTTTTGTTTTGATCTCTAAAAACTTGTTATTTCCAAAAACTAATGGTTTTATGTTGTAGAGAATTCAATTTCATGCAGTTTTGGCTTTTGTTTCACTTGATTTCGATTTCGGATGAGGAAGTTATGGCCATGGCAAGTTTTTAGAAATTTCATGGCTGAACTTGATGTTGGGGACGATGACCCCCATGCGCCCGGGAGGCCATGCGCCGTGAAGTCCCGGCAACGCATTCTTTGACTCCGAGCGTGTCATGCGCGTAGTCTTCCTATGCGCATGTACTGAAGACGCAGCATGAGTTTCTGATGCGCGGATGCGCAGAATTTTTGATGCGCGGATGCTGATGCGCGGATATGCAAGAATTCTGATGCGCGGATGCGCAGAATTGCATTATTTTGCTTTTTTTGCCCGTTTAAGCTGTTTTGTAGCTAGAATCTCAAAAAACTCTGAACATGAAAGTTGTAGATCTTTGTCTCGGTTTCAAGAATCTTCTTGACTCACTTTAATCAGGGTTCATATATGACTTAGGTTTCATTCCCATATGGGTGTTCTCGATCTTCTTTGCATGTTTTATATACTTGACCTAAATTATGGCGACCCGACTTGACACTTGATAGTCTTGAGCTAGTAACTTGAATCTGGCACGAACATGATAACATGAACACGACATGATAACTCTTGATAGTGATCCATCGTGGTGCACTCTTGACAAGCAACTTGACATGATAATTCTTGATAGTGGTCCGTCGTGACGCACTCTTGACATGATAAGTAACCTGACATGACATGATAATCTTGAACGCTATTGTGACAGCTACCTGGACTTGCTAAGTAACTCTTGTCTTGACACCGTAGTTGATTCTCTTGGTTGTGCCTTTACAAGTTACATGTCTCGTCTTGCATCATGCCTAGGACATGGATTCCTGATTACCACAGTCAGGGATTCATACTCAATCTGACTAGGGTAATAACTAGATTGATCAAGTAGTTCATAAAGAGATTTTCCAGCTACAGGCAGTCCCATTATCTGGGCGCTTTAATTGGACTTGTAGCCTGACGTCGAGTAGGGAACATTTCCAGCACACTGTCATGTGTTGCACCCCCAAGTCACCTAATCCAACTCTCTCAACTTGCAACTGGATAACCTAGATTAAGTCTGCAGGGCTTGTGGTTGTTGGAACATCTCATTGCATCTTGTTAGTAATTAGGCTTGTGATAACCCTAGTTAGTTAAAAGTATCAAGCCGTACTCATTGCTTGGCCGTGATTGATGGATGGAGTCTATTCTAGTCTTGTCTAGACAGGTCAGTACATGGTTACTTGTAGCACCCAGTTTTCTAAAATGAGGGTAATTTTGAAATTTTGTAATTATAATTATTTAATAATGATATTTAAACCATGTTAAGATTTTTGGTAATTTTTAATTAATTTAAAACTATTTAAAATGTTGAATTGTGATTTTGATGGTTAACTAGTGTAACCCTAGAATTGCTAAGCCTAGAGACTAATCATGACCATGGGAGCCTAGTCATGTGATTAGAATGTCATATTACTACTTTTTAGCCTAGGAGTATTTTGGTTATTTTGACAATTTGGTGAAATTATAATTTGCATTAAATAAATATTGTGCTAATCTTTTAGTTAAGCCTTAACCTAGAATCTTAGCCTAATCTAGATCATCCTTGAACCTAAACTCTTGATTAGGATAACCTAGTAATGATAAGATTAACAATATCTAGATATTTCTAAGTAGGATATTTACCCCTTAGGATATTTGTGAAAAAGAAAGCCTTAGAACTATTGAACCAATAGGAAGGCTTGGAATTGGGTGGACAAGCCCTAACCACTCATCTACATGTAAAAACTAACCCTAATTCATATAATGACCAACCATCAAGTTCCCCCCCTCTTTAAATAGCAATCTATTAAGGATCTTGCCTCTTTTTACACAATAGAGAAGCCCTAATTGTTCTTCCCCAAATTCGTTCCTCTAATATCCAAATTGAGTCCAATTTGAGTCTAATCAATTGCAACATCACCCTCTACCATAGTGGAAGCTAGTAGAGGCTTGTTAGCTATGATTTGGAGTGCTTTGGGCAATTGAAGTTCAAGGGGGAAACACTCATTTTTACCTTTGCATTGAGATATACTTTCAATAGGTAAATACCATGAAACCTATATAAAATCATGTTTACTTTTCATTGATGCATGCATATAGGTATACCCTAGCTGTAGAGTTAGTTTGGTGCAAGGTAGTGTCCATTTCGTGTCCGTATCGGACACGTATCAGTATGTGTTCATTGGTGTTTGTTGAAATGCCATAATGATTTTGATTTTGTTATTTTCAAATTATGTTTGAACAAATTTGTAGGCCTTTATGTGTTCTTTAATTTTCATGAAGACTGAACTAGGTTTTGTGTCCACTTGGCACGAGGGAGGGGGCAGACACTGACAGATCACCTTAGAAGTTTGACACGGTATCGTGTCGTATTGAGAGAGCACGGACACACGCACAGATTTTACACAGACTGTGCACAGGCGGGATTTGGCTACTGACACGGGGTTCGTGTCACTTCTGGACATGTCGTGGTGATGTGTCAAGGACACGACTTTGTAGCCCTACTCTGGGAGAACACGGGGACACGAGCACAAAGCCTCGTGTGTCGTGTGCACGAGGCCACGACATGCGTGCACGAGGAATACTTAGTCTGTTTTCTGATACTTCGTATTTTCTGAATTGGACACATCGTGTCCACTCTTGTGGACACGCGATGACTTGTATGACACGTATACATATACACGAATCATTACCAACCATTAATTTGGGTTTTTGATTGATTTTCGAACTGGAAATGGGGTTTTCCCTATTTTTTTCTGATTCAGTTTGCAGTATTCAGTAATTCTAAATTTTAAATGTGTTTTAGTTGATTTAAAATATAAATTTTTGCATGATTATATACGCTGACATGTCAGGGATATTAGGTTTTTCCTCTGGAAACATTGTGATGTTCATTTGGTTGTTAAATGGGTTTTCGAGCATGTTACATTGATAATTTGCATTGATACTTTGTTAACCTACAAACTAACATTTCATATTACACATTGCTGAACCTCTTTGCATCATTAACTGAACCTCATTACACTGAACTATACGTGAAACTTGCATTGACATTGTTAATCTATTGCACTTAACTGAACAGTAACCTACACTTGAACTTAACCCTTAATTGACCCATTGGATATATGTTAACCTGCACATTTTAAATCATGAAACCTATATAAACTATCCAAACTGAACCAGAGAACCCCCTTGCACTATGTGTCACCCTCATTTTTTCCGTATTTTCTGTATTTCGTATTTATACTCGTATCTGGATTTTTGGCATGTATTTTTATTTTTCTCAACTTGTGGAATTTCAGTATTTCTCGTATTTTGGGTTTTGTCATGGCTCGGTTTTAATTGGTTTGGATTGGTTTGGGTTGGTTTGGTTGGGTTTAATAGGTATTGGATCACCATAGCCTATGCTTCACCCTCAACACACCACAACTCCCCTCTTTATAAACCCCACCTACCACTCTCTCTCTTCATTACCACCACCATTTATTTTCTTCTTCTTCTCCTTCCTCCACCACTCTCCACCCATAGGCAAGTGCACCTTGCCACTTCATGAGAGCCCTATTTTCTTGGTTCAATTGCTAGATTAGGACATAGTGATCAACATTAGGGCTTGCTATTTTGTGATTTGGAGCTTCCTTTGTTCTAGATCTAGGTTTAGCTATTTTCAGATTTTGCATGGTTTGATCTACTTTAGTTGAATTTTATGGGTCTTTGATGCTTCCATGTGGAAGAGCATTCAGTTTCACCCAAGTTAGAGCTTGGAAATTCGGATTTGGAGTTCGGATGACCAAGTTGTGAGTTTTTGAAGTTTTGGGTTCAGCCATGGTATTCTTGCTGTCTGGAGAAGACAGTGAGAAGTGGTGCAGAGCTGTTTAGCTTACGCACCCTGAGCTACGCACGCTCTTTAGCGCTGCGTACGCAGACATGAGTACGCTTCCTATTGGAAGCGTGACTCCTTGAGCGTGCGTGACTTTTCACGCACACTGCTCCCTTGAGCGTGCGTGACTTTTCACGTACACTGCTCCCTTGAGCGTGCGTGACTTTTCACGTACACTGCTCCCTTGAGCGTGCGTGACTTTTCACCTATACTGCTCCCTTGAGCGTGTGTGACTTTTCACGTACACTGCTCCCTTGAGCGTGCGTGACTTTTCATGTACACTGCTCCCTTGAGCGTGCGTGACTTTTTACGTACACTGCTTCCTTGAGCGTGCGTGACTTTTCACGCAGCTGCTTCCTGTAGCGTGCGTGACTTTTCACGCAGCTGCTTCCTTGAGCGTGCGTGATTTTCACGCTGCTGCTCCTCTTGAGCGTGCGTGACTTCTCACGCAGCTGCTCCCTGTAGCGTGCGTGACTTTCACCTACGCTGCTCTCTCAGCGTGCGTGACTTTTTCGTACGCTGCTCCCCTGACCCCTTGCTTAACCCACAGGCTCTTGGAGTTTGGTCTTATTTCTTTAAGCATGGCTCTTCTATAGCCCTGTATATTGATATTTTATTAGATATTTTACGTCCATTTTATATCCTTACGCCTTTTGTCCTGAACTTGATAATCACGAATTTACTGGATATGTTTGGAATTGATAATTGAGCATGACCTGATAAGTGGCCCGTCGTGGCGCACTCCTGACTAGTACACTTGATATGATAACCTGACCTGATACATCTTGAATAGCTGTTGCGACGGCTACCTGACATGACATGACCTGTATAATTAATCCTGACATCGTGGGCGATTGTGCTTGTACAAATAATCCAGTCCTGTCTTGCATCATATTTAGGAGGGGACTCCTGAGTACTACGGTCAGGAGTACCTACTGAATTGGACTAAGGTTAATAATTAGTATAATTCACTAGTCATAAAGAGATGTTCCCCAGTTACAGGCAATCCCGTTATCCCGGCCGCAAATGTTTGGACTTGTAGCCTGCCGACGAGTAGGGCACATTTCCAGCCCACTGTTATGTGGGGCATCCACCATTGTCACTTAAATGATTGAACTCTATTGTCACTATAATGCATTGTACTCTCTAGATTGTCACTATAATGATTGCCTGGATAACCTGGATAGCTGCAGGGCTTGTGACTACTTGGAGCATCTCATTGCATCTTGCTAGTAACTAGGATTATGATAACCCTAGTTAGTTAATGTAGAAAGCCGTAGGCAATGATTGGCCGTGATTGCTTGGATGGAGTCTAGTACAGTATAGTATTGTCTAGAATTGATTGATTGTAAGATTGTACCAGAATGATTGAAGGATTGTCACTCCAGATTGTCACTATAATGATTGTCACTCCAGATTGTCACTATAATGATTGTCACTCTAGATTGTCACTATAATGATTGTCACTCCAGATTGTCACTATAATGATTGTCACTCCAGATTGTTACTTGACCTGATTTCTTATATTTATCTTGCCGATAAATGGTGAGAGAAACCAAGTTCCGTTCAGACGAAGGGTTACAACTCCGGTCCTTGTTTGGTTTACGGGTTGTAACCTAGCTATCTGAATAGTCCTATGGTTGTCTCATCGTATATCATCCTGACATGCTTTTCCATATGTCCTGTCTTTTAGTGATTCTATACAAGATTGTCTTTTATAATCACCCATCATGCTTTTCTTAAACTACTGTCTCTTATTATGTAATTATATTATTGTGCTAATTTGCTGGCTTTGGTTCTTATTTTGTGGCCTCCTTTGTGGCACTTGCTCTTTCTGGGGTCTGATCCAGCTGGTTTTGTATGGCCAGATACCGGAGCAGCAGTAAAGGATCTACCTGTCTTCCAGCCCGATGGTGGTCACCAGGCGTAACCAGGGCATCGAGTGGGTTTCTTTTGTTCTCCCACTGTAATATTGTAAATTATTCTTTTGAGACGTTTAGCCGACGAGCAAGTGTTAGCTCGATTGTACTTACTTACTGTCTGCCTACGGGCTGTAACATGATTGACAAGCCCCGGGGGTTGATCATGTATGACTGAACTCTTGCTAGTCCTCACATTTTGTAACGACTAGCTTCATGATCATCTGGATATATAATGTTTGGGACGCCTTACAATTGTATATTTGGAGATCTGATATCTTGTGATTATTATTAGTTGGTTGAGATTGAGACAATAGGCTATTTTATGACCTTAAGAGACTGATGGATTGTAGTGAAACCCTCACATATCTAGACAGCCGTGACCGTATATCGAGGTGGTTTCCATTTCAATATACGTAGCTGGCTATGTCTGCCCCCGCTCTCCAGTATTCTGGTTCTGGGGCGTGATACGGTTTAAGTGGTAGCCCATGCAGGTCTTGTTAATCAAGATGTATGAGGGTTTACCGAATAGATATCTCAATCGGTACTCGCCCTTGATCTCTGCTCGTATCTCCTTGATTCCTGAAAATTCTTGTCATGATCACATGCTTGTATCATTGATCTGTCCTGGTCCTTCCTTATTGTTTTCCTGTGTCGTCTTCCTCAGCGGCACTGCACCTGGACCTGCCAATCAGCAAGGAGGAGCACCTCCCATGGACCAGCAGCAACCAGAAGATCAGGCCCAGCACTCAGGAGCAGCCTCCCGAGTCGTATATACTGGAGGAGAGCCGCCAGTTCAGTCAGTCCAGCCTGCAGATCCTGATGATGGCACTTTGGTGGGTCTCATCAGATGATTGTTAGCTTCCCAAGATCGTAGAGGCGATGCCTTGCACCAGGCAGTGGAAGATGCTCTGAATAGAAGTGGACCCCGAGGGAACAGTGCGGTCAACAGTTTTAAGCGCCTGAACCCTCCATTCTTCGATGGCAGCGAGGATGCCATTGCTGCCGATGCTTGGCTACAAGATATAGAGGTGATTCTCGAAGCCGCGAAGACTCCAGAAGATGAGAAGGTGACTGTGGTGCGCCTACAGTTATTGGATCTAGCCCGCAGTTGGTGGGCCGCACAAGCAGTGGGATTGTCAACACTTGTCCCCTGGGCATTGTTCAGCGAAAAGTTCCAGACCAAGTATTATGATGCAGTGGCTCGGTATGACTTACAGACCAGGTTCAGTAATCTTAAGCAGATGGGGAGGACGATCAACGGATATGCGGCCGAGTTTTCCAGACTCAGTCGGTTTGCCCCCACCTTGGTGGCAACCGAGTTTGACAGAGCGCAGAGGTTCCAGCAGGGACTTCACCTAGAGATTATACTAGCAGTAGAACAGTTCGAGCATCAGACCTATGATGCGGTGTTGCGAGCAGCAAGGAGGCACGAGTATACCTCCCAGAGAATAGTGGACAGGACTGGAGGTCGAAAGCGGTCCCATAGTCAGATGAATCAATCTTCAGCACCAGCCCCGGCAGCTAGGGCTTTGACTATTGGAACTCCGAAGCAAGCAACCTCAGTTACGTCGGTTCAGCACTCGACCCCGACGTACCCTCAGCAGAAACAGAAGCAAGCACAGTCTTCCGCCATAGGCTGTTCTTATTGTGGAAAGCCTGGACACGTGGTAGCGGAGTGTCGCAAGGCGTTGGGATTGTGTTTATTGTGTGGAGCATCGGATCATAGGATAGGGTCCTGCCCTTTCAGAGTTGATTCAGCATCGACAGTATCTAGTCCCTCGGTTAGGGGACCAGCACCAGCACCAGCACCAGCACCAGCACCAGCACCGGCACCAGTACCAGCTCCAGTTCACCAGCAACAACAGTTTCCGTTCCCGAGGCCATTGTCGACTCAGGCCCAGACTTTCCAGCAACAGAACCCGCGGCAGTTTGCCCTAGCCCAGGCTCAGGTTCAGAATCGACCGAGAGGTATATGTGTCCTCTCATCTTGCTTTTCTACCGTCATTATGCGGGGTGCATGACGTATTTCATGTATCCTAATTACAATGGTACATCCCGGACCCGGGCCATATCCTAGGTCATTCGAAACTGGTTATTGGTACCAATCTTTTCGTATGAGGATACGCCCGTGTCCCCGTTTGACCAAGGGGAGAGATCTCAAGCGCAAGACTATCAGTTTAGTTCATGTTGTTTGCGTTCATCGCTCCTTGGGAGAGTCAAACGTAGGAGTGTGAGGATGATATCCGATCACGTTATCCCTACTTATTTGACTCGTGAGGTGTAATGTCTTCCTTATGCCTTACGTTTTCCCTTCCTTGCTTGCATTGTATGATTGTATGATTGAATTGCTTAGTGTAGCTTCCCTGTGCTTAGTATAGCTTGTTGTGACAATCTCTAGCTCCTTGATTAAATTCCGAGGACGGAATTCTTTGAAGGTGGGTAGAGTTGTCACCCTCATTTTTCTCGTATTTCCCGTATTTCGTATTTATACTCGTATCTGGATTTTTGGCATGTATTTTTATTTTTCTCAACTTGTGGAATTTCAGTATTTCTCGTATTTTGGGTTTTGTCATGGCTCGGTTTTAATTGGTTTGGATTGGTTTGGGTTGGTTTGGTTGGGTTTAATAGGTATTGGATCACCATAGCCTATGCTCCACCCTCAACACACCACAACTCCCCTCTTTATAATCCCCACCTACCACTCTCTCTCTTCATTACCACCACCATTTATTTTCTTCTTCTTCTCCTTCCTCCACCACTCTCCACCCATAGGCAAGTGCACCTTGCCACTTCATGAGAGCCCTATTTTCTTGGTTCAATTGCTAGATTAGGACATGGTGATCAACATTAGGGCTTGCTATTTTGTGATTTGGAGCTTCCTTTGTTCTAGATCTAGGTTTAGCTATTTTCGGATTTTGCATGGTTTGATCTACTTTAGTTGAATTTTATGGGTCTTTGATGCTTCCATGTGGAAGAGCATTCAGTTTCACCCAAGTTAGAGCTTGGAAATTCGGATTTGGAGTTCGGATGGCCAAGTTGTGAGTTTTTGAAGCTTTGGGTTCAGCCATGGTGTTCTTGCTGTCTGGAAAAGACAGTGAGCAGTGGTGCAGAGCTGTTTAGCTTACGCACCCTGAGCTACGCACGCTCTTTAGCGCTGCGTACGCAGACTTGAGTACGCTTCCTATTGGAAGCGTGACTCCTTGAGCGTGCGTGACTTTTCACGCACACTGCTCCCTTGAGCGTGCGTGACTTTTCACGTACACTGCTCCCTTGAGCGTGCGTGACTTTTCACGCACACTGCTCCCTTGAGCGTGCGTGACTTTTCACGTACACTGCTCCCTTGAGCGTGCGTGACTTTTCACGTACACTGCTCCCTTGAGCGTGCGTGACTTTTCACGTACACTGCTTCCTTGAGCGTGCGTGACTTTTCACGCAGCTGCTTCCTTGATCGTGCGTGATTTTCACGCTGCTGCTCCTCTTGAGCGTGCGTGACTTCTCACGCAGCTGCTCCCTGTAGCGTGCGTGACTTTCACCTACGCTGCTCTCTCAGCGTGCGTGACTTTTTCGTACGCTGCTCCCCTGACCCCTTGCTTAACCCACAGGCTCTTGGAGTTTGGTCTTATTTCTTTAAGCATGGCTCTTCTATAGCCCTGTATATTGATATTTTATTAGATATTTTACGTCCATTTTATATCCTTATGCCTTTTGTCCTGAACTTGATAATCACGAATTTACTGGATATGTTTGGAATTGATAATTGAGCATGACCTGATAAGTGGCCCGTCGTGGCGTACTCCTGACTAGTACACTTGATATGATAACCTGACCTGATACATCTTGAATAGCTGTTGCGACGGCTACCTGACATGACATGACCTGTATAATTAATCCTGACACCGTGGGCGATTGTGCTTGTACAAATAATCCAGTCCTGTCTTGCATCATGTTTAGGAGGGGACTCCTGAGTACCACGGTCAGGAGTACATACTGAATTGGACTAAGGTTAATAATTAGTATAATTCACTAGTCATAAAGAGATGTTCCCCAGTTACAGGCAATCCCGTTATCCCGGCCGCAAATGTTTGGACTTGTAGCCTGCCGACGAGTAGGGCACATTTCCAGCCCACTGTTATATGGGGCACCCACCATTGTCACTTAAATGATTGAACTCTATTGTCACTATAATGCATTGTACTCTTAGATTGTCACTATAATGATTGCCTGGATAACCTGGATAGCTGCAGGACCTGTGACTACTTGGAGCATCTCATTGCATCTTGCTAATAACTAGGATTGTGATAACCCTAGTTAGTTAATATAGAAAGCCGTAGGCAATGATTGGCCGTGATTGCTTGGATGGAGTCTAGTACAGTATAGTATTGTCTAGAATTGATTGATTGTAAGATTGTACCAGAATGATTGAAGGATTGTCACTCCAGATTGTCACTATAATGATTGTCACTCCAGATTGTTACTTGACCTAATTTCTTATATTTATCTTGCCGATAAATGGTGAGAGAAACCAAGTTCCGTTCAGACGAAGGGTTACAACCCCGGTCCTTGTTTGGTTTACGGGTTGTAACCTAGCTATCTGAATAGTCCCATGGTTGTCTCATCGTATATCATCCTGACATGTTTTTCCATATGTCCTGTCTTTTAGTGATTCTATACAAGATTGTCTTTTATAATCACCCATCATGCTTTTCTTAAACTACTGTCTCTTATTATGTAATTATATTATTGTGCTAATTTGCTGGCTTTGGTTCTTATTTTGTGGCCTCCTTTGTGGCACTTGCTCTTCCTGGGGTCTGACCCAGCTGGTTTTGTATGGCCAGATACCGGAGCAGCAGCAAAGGATCTACCTGTCTTCCAGCCCGATGGTGGTCACCAGGCGTAACCAGGGCATCGAGTGGGTTTCTTTTGTTCTCCCACTGTAATATTGTAAATTATTCTTTTGAGGCGTTTAGCCAACGAGCAAGTGTTAGCTCGATTGTACTTACTGTCTGCCTACGGGCTGTAACATGATTGACAAGCCCCGGAGGTTGATCATGTATAACTGAACTCTTGCTAGTCCTCACATTTTGTAATGACTAGCTTCATGATCATCTGGATATGTAATGTTTGGGATGCCTTACAATTGTATATTTGGAGATCTGATATCTTGTGATTATTATTAGTTGGTTGAGATTGAGACAATAGGCTATTTTATGACCTTAAGAGACTGATGGATTGTAGTGAAACCCTCACATATCTAGACAGCCGTGACCGTATATCGAGGTGGTTTCCATTTCAATATACGTAGCTGGCTATGTCTGCCCCCGCTCTCCAGTATTCTGGTTCTGGGGCGTGACACTATGTCACTTGCACACATAACCATTGCCATGTATACTCACACAATATGCTATGTTCTGTACACTTATAACCCCACCACAGACTTGATATGTTCTGCCACACACTCATTACTTAACCTTGTATGTTATACACACACACACCCTAATTTGCCATATCCACTTGACACCTATATGCCACTTGACACTCTAATTCACTAAGTTCACTAACCCTTTGCCATGACACTATATCCCTATACATACAAGTACACATTACCTCTTAATGTTCACCACCCTTATATATATACTCACTACCACACACACCCTCTATTATTTACACTTGAATATGTGTCATGCCTTGTAATATAGACCCTTAACCTATGCATGACTTGTGTGTACATTGTATGTATATATAAATATATATGTATGGTGTGTTGATAGCTTATGTTAGCCTTGAGATTGTGTGTGAGTACTAGTCTAGGCTTGGTTAGGCTTAATAAGACTTGATTGGACTAGGAATGACTTAGTTGACCTAGTTAGACTAGAGTTGACCTAGATTAGACTTGTTAAGCCTAGATTAGACTAGTTGGGCATGGTTGACCAAACCCTAACTAGTTTGACTAGAGTAGACCAAGTGTGACCTAGTTTGACCCAGACAGTTGACCAAGAGTTGACTTTGACCTAGTTTGACTTAAAATCATGTAGTTTGCATTACAAATTCCCATTATTACAATTTGAGTACTTAAATAACATGTTTTACTCTAAATAGGACTCTGTGACACCAGTTCGAACATCTATTCATATCAGTCATTCAGGATGACAGGCGAGTACATTTTCTGACCGTTTTATACTTGCTAGGATTTATATTCTTGCTCTAGATTACTTTACATGATGTTGTTACGTTATTATTACGGATTGGTACTATATGGATCTTGTCATGAGATGTTATCCCCCTCGGGGTGCACCAGATACAGTTGTCATGTGCTTTTCACGAACATCTTGTATTTCATGTATACCGCTATTCATGTATACTCTTGTGCAATCTTGTACTCTCATGATCACGTGAACAAACATGATAAAAACCTCTTGTACAATGTAACGTAACTTGACTGGATCCTTGTGTATTGATTGGGGAGGGTGAGTAGGAAATGGTTATGTGATCAAAATCTTATCTTGTAAAATCTTGTAAAAATCATGTATATGTCCATTGTACACTCATGTATGATGAAGTTACCCTTGCATTATCCTAACCCGTTTATATAACCATCTCATGCTCTAAATCACTGGTTACTTACAATTCTTACTTATCATGTATATAGATATTTCCAGTTATCAAATCTCTTTCGTTTTCATATATATTTCTTTATAGTCCATGTATCTTACTCTTTTGCATGCTTTATATTTTCCAATATGATATGAACTGCGTGAGATGTATTGTGCTCGTTCCTGTCCTGACTGGACCTGTTAAAAATATTACAGATGATGATGGTGACTGCCCTACTTTCTATGGGGCATATGAGGGTGACATTCAGGAGCCTGAGGAGCATCTAGCTCAGTAGAGGGTGCCTAGTCTAGTCTAGTATTTATAGCTTTCAGTTTGTATCGGATTGTTCCGATTGTTAGTTGAGACTTAGTTATATTTAGGACTTGTATTTATTTGTATTGAACATCTATTTTGTGTGGTGTGATAATTCTATTTATATTCAGTTTCTTCCTTTTATCTGATTCTATATCGTGTTCTATCTTTCCTAGACTTGTGATTGAGATATAGAGTTGAGATGTTATATTATACCTTCGTGCGGAGATGACATGTTTATATATCTTGTTGTTAGATGTTATAGATGACCTATACAGCGTTCTACCGCCGACACTACGGCGTAGGCTGGACGTACCCACATTCTCGTATCCCTAAACAGGATGTGGGTCATGACATTACTTCAGCATATTACTGTTATGCTTTACTTATTCGATAATTGGTTAGAGACTAAGTTCTGTTCAGTTGAAGGGTTACAACCCCGGTCCTTATTTGGTTTACGGGTTGTAACTTGGTTACTGGAATAGTCCTTTAGTTATCTTATCGTTTATCACCCTATTTTTCTAACTCATGTTTTTCGTTATCCTTTATAAATCATGTGCTAACATGCTGGTTTTAGTTCTTAAGTGAAGCCTCCCTTGTGGCACTTGCTCTTTCTGGGTTCTGACCCAGCTGGTTTTGTATGGCCAGATTTTAGAGTAGCTCCCGAGGATCTCCCAGCCTTCCAGCCAGATGGTGAACACTAGACGCAACCCTGGCAACGAGTGGGTTTTATTTTGCTCTCCCACTCTATTGTAAATTATTCTTTTGAGGCATTTAGCCGTCGAACAAGTGTTAGCTCGTGTTGAATTTACATTCCTGTCTGCCTAAGGGCTGTAACATGATTGACAAATCTTAAGGTTGATCATGTATGACTTTAACTCTTGCTAGTCTTTACATTTGTAGAACTAGCTTCATAATTATCTGAATATGTAATATATGGGACGCCTTACTTTGTATGTCTGATGATCTACCATCTTGTTACATTTACTTGCTTGCTTGAGATTGAGACACTAGGCTTGTTCTTGACCATGAGTGAATGTTGGCTTGTAGTTAAACCATCATGCATCTAGACAGCCGTGACCGTATATCGAGGTGAATTATACTTCAATGTACGTAGCTGGCTGTGTCTGTCCCCCGCTCTCCAGTATTCTGGTTCTGGGACGTGACACCTACTCCAAAGACAATGACTGGAGTTCAAAGCTTTCATGGTCTCATCAACTTCTATCAGCAATTCATTTGCAAATTCAATGCTATTGTGATGCCAGTAACAGAATGCAGAAAACATGCAGATCTCTCCAACCTTTAATGTCGCTGATCTTTATGAATATTTTTCTCCTAGTGAAACACTTTATTCTGATGAGAACTCAGGGAAGAGTTCTCTCGAAGCAGGAAAGACTGATGTAGCGTGGATTCCAATTCTGAATCCTTTTAGGATTTTCTTTTTCTTTTTTGTTTCCTTTTTTTAGCTTTATCTTTTTTACGATAGAGTTTAGGACTTTTAATTTGACTCTATCTTTAATTAGGATAGGCTTTACCTTTATTTGATTAGGATTGTAATTTGTGTTTGATTAAGATTAGGTTGTCATAAAGTCCTATAAATAGGCACATTTTGTATCCAGTTGCAAATAATTTTTTTTATCAATAAAAAATATTCTTTGAGTTTTGGGATTAGTTTTCACTTTTTCTTGGTCATGGAATTGACTGTTCCGTGGATTTGAAAGTCCGTCGCTTAAGGTTTTCAAACAACTTTAGTGCGGACCCCTCACCAGACCATTCGTCGGAGTTTTGGCGGCACCGCTTCGCTCTCACCAAGTAACGGTAGTCTAGTTATCTTCATCACCAATTTACTTGGTCATTGCCAAAATCGAAGGTAAGCCCGTTCTGCTATCACGCTGCGATTAATTTGTTTAATTTTGAACGGAAGGACTTCCTGCCTATAGGAATGATCACTTGTAGCAAGTTGAGTATGCTAATCAGACATATGTTGAAATTTAACTGATTCTCAAATACAATAAATCCTATCACTCTGTCGAATTTGAACTCATGTCAAAGAAACAAGCCCCAAGTGGAAACAGAACACGCGAAACCTTTTCCTCGGATGCAAAATCTTCAAAAAGTAACAAGAAGAATCTTTTTTATTTTTTTTTAGTTTGTATTTAATTAGGATGGATCAATTTTACATGAGCTCCTTGATCAACTGCATTGTGGGCAATGTTGCTGGATATCCAAATAAATAAATTTACTTGCGAAAGTGAGGTCTCGATTTGCCCTGGTTATATCAATCGATCTATATAGGATATGTACTACATCATTACTATTATAAAGAGGTTTAAAAACTGTCGTCGTATATATATTCTCATATAATTAAAAAAAATCTAACCATGGTATGTATATTCCTCACTTAAAAAGATATTCTAAAATTCTTCTAACTACCTAAACATATAGCCAAAATCCTATAACTATATCTAACAAATTCATATTAAAATATATTACTCAAATTATATTAAAACTAATCACATGGTGTTATCTATATGTCCAAAGTTCTAAAAACATATCTTAACAAATTTTAACAAAAATATATTAAAATCATATTTAAACTATTTTTTAAAATTTTCTTTTCTTTTTGATACATACATTGCACTTTGACATGACTAGTTATTTTTAAAACATTTTTATGATGCAGTTAATAATGATGACCTTCATGGAACATGCATTTTATATGTTGAGCTTACACTGAAAGTTATACTAGTGCATCACAAAAAATAGAGCTCGACACAAAAGCCAAACTTACTAGCTATGATGCAACAAGATTACTAAAACCAGTACCTATCCTCTTCTACATCAGTTTATGTAATAGTGTTAGGTCATCTAGCTTTGAGAGCAAACTAATTGCAAGACATCTATATCATTATATTTTATAGGTTAAAGTTAACTCTGTAGTATGATACTATATCCTGGTAATGAACTTGACCACATCATCGTCTTCTAAAGTAAAATTATGTACTTTAATTTTGGCCAAACCTTTGCAAGTTGCAACAACCCCTATAGCCCTTCCAATGAACCTGACCTTAAAAAAAAAACTATTTCTTCCTCCTTAGTCTTCGAGTTAGGGTAACCAACATATCAATGCCCATTTACCTTACCATTTTGTATACCTAATCTTTGACGAGTGCTTTTAAGAGTATGAAGAAAAAAAAGATTATCAGTTGGTTTCCTAGGACTTTGGCACCTACAATTTTGACCTCTTTGTACTGTTTGGGTCTAAGTGTTGACTCCTACTTCATTATCCTCACCAATATGTCACTGACATCTTAGCTACCCCCATTTGTTCTCCTTGTATCAAGCTGATTTTAAGAAAGGCGACTAGCCATAGCCTATGTTGTACAGGCATGAAAAATGATATTGGTATCCATATCTATGCTAATCATGACATCGTCCTAGTTGCGAAAACTTGACTTGTATGGACCATCAAAAAGAAGTGTCATGATCTGCTCCCTAATAATTGGTACGAGTATGCAAATACGTCCAACCTACATTGCAGAGTTGATGGTAGTACACTGTCTCTATCACTCGTATATTTTTTTTCTCGAAGAAGGTAAATATTATTGAAAAGCAAAAAACTATTCCACCAATCACAATATATTATTCCACATTATGATATATTCATCCACGGTATCATGAATATTCGACAAATATCATCATCACATAATCTAAGTCACTAATAGCAAATACAGATATACCTAAAAGTCCCAATTAATATATATAAACAACTAAGAATTCACCAAAAGAATCGTATTCAACATCATCTATATTTGTATCTGGTACTCGTATCGTTTCTTTACCCAGTTATCCATATTCGTACGATCATAGGTTACAACAAAACAAAGTAAGAGTTACAGGAAAATAATTAAAGTTTTCTATGAAATCCTTGACCAAGTCCTGTATTTGAGTTACTATATATTGGGTATGTGATTTGTCATGCTGAGCTACAAAAGCATGCAAGAGACTAAAGGGTTGTTTGGTTGCAAGTAGTTGGATTTATTTGCAAATCCAACCGCAAAGGCAACATTACTTCGAACACTGTTAAAACAGTGCCAAAACTTTGTTGGTAGATGAAGATGTCAGCGATAGGAATTCGCTTTCCCCTGTGTTGGTGTGACGAGTTTATATTGATTCATTTCCTAATAAGTACAGGTTCTGCAACAAAAGTATGTATAGAATTTCTACTTTCCAATGAGCAGTATATATAGAATAATATTTGCCCAAGGGAGGTGACTGCGCGCCTGCCCGCACGCTGGCGTGTCACCTCCCCACTGCCCCCGCACCACTTCGGGCCCACCCGTCCTCCTCCAATAAAACGGCAACACGTAGCCACTAGCCCGCGTCCAAGTCCGTGGGCAACATAGCATTGTCGTATGAAAAATCATGGTACTCTGTCAAACTTTCTTGGAATAGTCTGATGATAAAAAAATATATTCTTTATATATCTTCTATTTAATTAAATTTTGTTTACACATGTTAATCATACAATACAAGGACGGAACCAGAAATTCAAGATAGGGTGGGCTAAATGTGGACCGACTAATATGAAGAATAAAAAAATACAAAAAAATAAAGAAAAAAAAGGGATTTTTTTTTTTGGAGCCCACCCCAGCCCCTGCATGTGGTTCTGCTCTGCTCTTGTAACCATGTGAAGCGGGAACAAAATAGGAATTATCATGCTTTTCAGTTTGATTCACCAAAATGAAATAATTAAACTCACACTGAAAATCATACTGTCAACTTTACAAATTGAAACCAGGATATCAAGATTAACTTGTTCATCTATTCATCAAGCCTTTCCAATCTATTGCTGCGCTCTCATGTGATTGAAATTTTTGATATGTAGGACAATAGGCAGCCTGATGGCTAGCGACTTCTCACATTCTAAAGGTTCGGTACAAATACTAAAAAATAATTTTTTTTAACCACTCTAAAAAAGGGCTTTTTCCCAACATTCTAAGGACCATTACTGCCGTTTCTTAAAAAATAGGACCGTCTAATCTAAAAATGGAGATTTCGTATTAGTAATATGTACGGTGTTTACATTTTTGGCCTTCCAGTTTTTGGGGCTATGTACGATAGCACAATTTGTACATGCTCAGAAACAGTCCTCCCTGATGGTGTACTTCACATACATACGCCAAGATTTATTCAAATTCAGAAGTCTGTGTTGGCCATGAGTCAAGCAGTTTGATATTGACATGTCAACCCCCATACCGAGCCTTGACTGCATATACATCAAATCTCAAGATGCCATGAGCAGAAAGTCTGGTCAGGGAAGCAGCTGGGAAACTACATCAAACAGACATGAGACTTGCTTGTTACCAATCTTGAACAAGTTGCATGTTTCAAGTCAAGAGGATTAGACTGATGATAGCTAGTTCTGATCATGCAATGATATTATGTCGAAACATATTATGAGGCTCTCACATTACAGAGTAGACATCATCAGAAGATTGTGCTGCAAGGTTACATTGTGATTTTCTTTATTTTCTTATTTCCAATTAAAATGTTGTGGATTAAATTTTATATATATATATATATATATATATATATATATATATATATATATATATATATATATAATTTTGCAGAACTTTAAGTATTCGATGGGAGGGAGCAATGCATACTCTTTTTCTGAAGAAAATAACTGGTAAATGCCTAGTGCAAGTGCATACCTATGATACCTTTGTCAAATAAAATTCAGGATAAGTTAGGTTTGAGGCTGTCGATCGGATACATTATTAGCTTGACTGATAATTAGTTTGTTCATTGATTCTTAGTCCTTTTATGCCGAAAACTTGAACAAAATTATCTTTGAAAAATCAAAGATGCTTAATCTACTTCTTCGCTCTTCCTTAAAACTTACTGTTCTCCAACTTTTATGTTTTTCACTATTGATGAAAGAAAATATATAAGATGGAAGCTATCACTATTGATGTTATGTGAGAATTTGATTGCCAGCAAAGAGATGTTGGCTTTAGCAATATTAGTGGAAGCTGTCATGCTCTCTAACACAAAAGCTGCCCATCATACTTAGTAAAAGGTTAGAGACTAATTGCCTAATGCTAAGCTTTAGTTGGTGAAGGAAATGCATCAATTATCTCAAGACCACATCAAACAGAAGTTATCTAACTCTGATCTCTTAACAAGCTCAATATTGGAGAAACTAAGATGAGGGGGATCCTTTCAAGCGGTTCTAATCACTTTTGATTAGGTAGCAATTTGGTGTTATTAACATTTTTTTAGTCGGCATTTCTTTTGAAACCCTTGTGTCTGACTGACATCTGGGCAAGAGAGGTGCACATAAGGCGTGGGCGTCATCTTGGCCTACTTGTTGTTGGTCCCGGGACGTAATTTTCGATGGAAAACTAAGAAATGAAACGATTGTAAAAACAACGTTTTGTAGCAATACTTCAAAGAAGGTGCACGACAGAGATCCTTGGAGGATTCTGGAAAGAAAATCTAAAGAGATTTCGTTATAGCAACAAACGAATGTAATGCTTCTAAAAAAGAAGATACAAATCGAATTGCTAGCAGCAGTAGCAATTGTCCACTAACAGTTTCTGATTAGATCAGAATAGTTCTCATTCAGAACGAGTTGAAGTGGATGACAGGCGATGAAGTGGATGGAAGAACAGTATGTTGGGGTGAATGATCACCGGCGCTCAAAGCTTGATTCGTCCCACACGAACAGCTTCCAGGAACCAGCAAGTTCGACAGAGAACTTCGAAACACTCCGCTCTTCTGACTCCTCGGATGGCCCGGACTCCTGCGCTAAGTGGCATTGGTGCACTTCTTCTCTGCTCTCTGGAACTCTGTAAAAATTCGTAAGGAATTGTGTTCTGAACACCTGTGTACTGAGAGAGAGAGCAGAGAAGCTTATATAGGCCCATACTGTAACCGTCCAGTTAGCACAACATTCGGAACGTGAAAAAAACTGTCTCGAACATTCTGTAACTGCTCAAATTGTGTACTGACACGATTTGAGCCAACTAGCGCACAGAACGCGCCACTTGCGCCATACGCGCCAAACGCGTACAACGCTCACTGCGCACCTGTACCACCTACGCCACATGCGCTACGTGCGCTACCTGCGCACCTGCGCCACACGCGCGCACCCCGTGCCAACCGCAGCGCCAACTGCTGCACCATCTGGCAGCGCCAACTGGCGCACCATCTAGCCGTACGATTTGCCAGCACAAACTGGCACACAAATGGCTGCGCAAGAGGCTCGCGCAACTGCGCAACTTAAGCGCACTATGCGCCTAGCGACGATGCTGATGTGCTAAGTGCAAAGTGCGCCAACAAAATGCCACACTATGTCTCATGAGCCCATGAGCCCGAGTCTGAGTCGCTAAGCCCTTACGGGACTTAGCTCCAATGGAATAAATTCCAAGAGCAAAAAGAAAATGCTTTACCATGGAGTATTATCCTTACCTCCTAGTAAAATCATCCACATGGTTCCCTCCTTAGGGTCACTACCCCATGTGCATATCTCAACAACACATACAAAGTATATATATTGAGATACCTCATGATGCTTTTCCAATGTGGGACTAAGGTTACTAGACATGTTGAGAGCAAGCTCTCTACATGCAAAGGAAAAGCTCCAACAATCCTCCATATATCTCAATATATGGAGTTGAGTGTTCCCTATAATAACTGTCCATCATGCATTAGGAGAGATGTTGCTGATGACTTGAATCTTTCCGCATGGATCAAATAACAGACTATA
Organism: Iris pallida; assembly: GCA_029216955.1. Taxonomy (NCBI): domain Eukaryota; kingdom Viridiplantae; phylum Streptophyta; class Magnoliopsida; order Asparagales; family Iridaceae; genus Iris; species Iris pallida. The sequence continues at coordinate 17,142,666 of JANAVB010005598.1, forward strand.
ATACAAGAATGGACTAAGCCTTGAATTTTGCACCACTGCTGAAATTCTTTCCACTCACATAAAGTAGTTACATGTGCTTCTGGCTGCATATTAAAGACCTTGTGTCAGCCTGGTTTCAGTGTATAATTTTGGACGTCTACAAGTTTACCCTCAAGAGACGGCCTGCTATCTCTCGTCCATACACTATAGGTGAGTTCTTTATTAAAGAGACATGGCATGAACCCTTGCGCTTCCCTTGCGGTGCTACGTCGCTATGAAATGGCATAAAGCTGAGGCATTATCCCTACCCGGAAACCTCATCGTAGTGTCATACTAATGTAGCATGAGGTCACAGCCTCTTTGTAGTGCCATACTATTCAGCATGAAGCCTTAGGCTCCCTTGCGGTGTTATGTCGCAACGACATGGCTTACAAGGCCGAGGTTTTACCCCTATCCGGGTACCTTATCGTGGTGTCGTGCCACTGTAACATGGGGAACACCTTCCCTTTGTAGTGCTATCTATCCCTTTTCAATTTTATCATACAGCATTAAGCTACCTGCCTATTTGCGGTACTACGCCGCTGTGACTTGGCTCGCAAAGTCGAGATATTACCCCTTTCGGAAACCTCATGGTGGAGTCACCCCACTGTAGCATTAAGTTTCACTCATTGTAGTATTGCGCTACCGTGCTTCCTGTAAAGCACACCAGGCATTCACTCTGCCTGAGAACTCGTTAAGACGTTTAAGCCAACCTCATCACAGGATCCATTTTCCACAAAAAATATACAGTAGACAACAGTGGTTGTAGGTCCGTAACCTCTCCATGCCACATAGGACATGTACCCACTGTTTCTGATATTTTTTCAGTTAATGGTCCTCCCTTGAACCAAAAGCTAGATGCCTAATAGATTTCTCTTTGAACTAATAGCATAAAACTTTATGATAGGATTCAATAACATAATATCAGAATGCCTTCAAGCCCATTTTATTTGCTGTGTCATCGACCAGCTGGCGCTTGAGGTCCTTGGTGAATAAATTTGCTAGGTTCTCCTGACTCCGAACATCAATTACTGCAATAACACCTCTCTTAATAAGATCGTGTACTGTCATGTGCTTCAACCGCACAATCATCTTCTTCCCATTGAAGAGGTCATTTGATGCCGCCGTCATAGTCGCCTAGTTATCGCAGTATATCGGTATTACCAGTATTTATGGCCCAACCACTGGAAGATCATACATGAGCTCCCGAAGTCATTCTGCTTTCTCCGCTGCTGTATCAAGTGCAAAGAACTCAGATTCCATGGAGAACCGCGAGAGCATAGCCTGCTTCTTCGACTTCCATTATATAGCAGCTCCATCTATTGTGAAAATAAATCCACCTGTGGACCTCTCACTCTCCAACTCTGAGCACCAGTTGGAATCACTAAAGCCTTCTACTACCGGCGGATCTTCGCTGTAGTGCAGTACATATGTTTGAGTCTTATTGAGATATCTTATTACCCGTTTCATAGCTTTTCAGTACTCAATGCCTGGGTTGCTCGTGAAACGACTTAGCATTCCCACGACGAAAGCTATGTTAGGCCTTGTGGCAGTAGTAGCATACATCAAACTTCCGATAACACTTGCATACTCCAGCTGCTTAACGCTTTCCCTCGAGTTAGACTTCAGCTTCAGATCACACATGTAAGACGTATCGATTCCTAGAAGATCCTGATACCCGTAGCGTGTGATTATCTTCTCAATACACTGAGACTACGACAGCGCCAGTCCAGTGTCTGTCCGGATGATCTTGATCTCTAAGATCACATCAGTTTTTCCCAAGTCCTTCATACTGAACTTAGTTGAGATGAACTTCTTTGTCTCCGTGACACAGCCTATATCCGTACCTAGGATTAGCATGTCGTCCACGTACAGACAAATGATTATACCTCTTCCATCAGCGAACTTTGTGTAAACACAATTGTCCGTCTCGCTGACCTGTAGCCATTTGACCTTATAATCTTGTCAAATTTCTCATGCCACATCTTGGTAGCCTGTTTAAGACCGTACAAAGATTTTACCAACTTGCAGACTTTGTCTTCAAGACCCTTGACGACAAATTCCTCTGTTTGTTGCATGTAAATCTCTTCGGTCAGATCGTCATTTACGAAAGCCGTTTTCACATCCATCTGATGTATCACCAACTTATGTATTGCTGCGAGAGCAATCAACATTCTGATGGTGGTCATCCGGGCTACTGGAGCATACGTATCAAAGTAGTCGATCCCCTGCTTCTGAAAAAAAATCCTTGGCTACCATCCTAGCCTTGAACTTGTCAATAGTTTTGTCTGCTTTTATCTTCTTCTTGAAAATCCATTTGCCTCCTTCAAGAAGATCAACCAATACCCAAGTGTTATTTGAGGTGATGAATCAATTTCATTGTCTATCGTCTCCTTCCAAAAAACTGCGTCTCTGGTCTTCATTGTCTCATCATAGGTAAGCGGATCTGCTTCCACATGTAGGTGACAAAGTCACTTCCGAAGTCCTTCGACCTCCTTACATGCTTAGCTAACGGCTCAGTGGGTTCTAGTTCAACTGTTGTTTCAACGACATCTTCTTGGACTATATTCTCATTGAAGACTTCAGTTTTTTGCGCACCCTCATTATTCTCCGAAACATCCGCTAGAACAATGTTCTTGTGCCTTACAAATTTGTTTTCAAAATATTCTGCGTCACGAGATTCAATGATATAGTTTGACTCAATATCAAGAAATCTCCGAGCATCACTCTTCTCGGCATAACCCAAGAAGATCGTCTTTGTAGTCCTTGTCCCAAGCTTCTAAATCTTCATATCTGGAAGCTTCACAGATGCTAGACACCCCCACACTCGAATGATATTCAAGTTAGGTCTGACCTTGAACCAGAGTTCATGAAGAGTAACGTCTGAAGTTGCATGAGGTACTCTATTTACAATAAAAGTGGCCGTCGATACAGCTTCTTCCCAGTAGCATTTTAGAAGACCCGCAGTCAACAGTATTGAGTTTATCATTTCTGTCAACGTTCTGTTCTTCCTCTCTGCTATTCCGTTTGATTAACGAGAGTACGGAGCCGTAGTCTCGTCGACAATTCCATATTTTTTGCAGAACGATGCGAATTCATGAGACCGGTACTCTCCACCTCGATCACTTCTTATTCTCATGAGTTGTTGTCCAGTCTGTCGTTCAACCTCGGCTCTGAACTCTTTGAACTTCTCGAATGCTTCATCCTTGGCGTTCAACAGGTAGACAAACGCATACTTTGAGAAGTCATCGATGAAGGTTATGAAATACTTCATCCCGGCCTTTATAGAGAACTGTTTGAAGTCACAGATATCGAAGTGTACCAACTCCAGAAGATTTGTGCTACGATTAACCCAAGGAAAAGGTTTTCGTGTGATCTTCGTTTGAGCACAAACTTCATATTTCTCTACCTTATTCCCATATTTGGAGATAAGTCTTGGACTAGACATTCTGTTTATTCGTTTACAATGAATATGTCCTAGCCTATTATGCCACAACTCAAGAGTATAAGCAGAATGAATGATTGCATTAACAACATTGGACTGATTTACAAGCTGAATTTTAAACATTTCTTCGGTATAAAAAGTTTTTTTGAAGTATGTTCCCTTTATGGACATCACCATCTGGCCAGCATTGATGTCCATCCTTAGGCCTGTATTACAGAGTAGGCCTTCCAAGATCAGGTTCTCTGTGATAGCAGATACATGCTTCACACCTTGAAGCATTAGAGACTTCCCAGAAGTCAGCTTCAATACCACCGTCTCGATCCCTTATACATCAGCTTGTGCTTGGTTCACCACCATAACAACTTCAGATGTTGGTGTGTAGGTGGTGAACCACTCCTTGCTTGAGCAGACATGGCAGGTGGTACTAGTGTCTACCCACCAGTCAGAGTCAGCCCCCACCGCATCGACCTGAGCAATCATAGCAACAACGTCAGTTATCATAGAAACCTTGATAGGCTCACCTTGCTCTGATTGCTTGGCCTTCGCTTTACATTCACTCTTGAAGTAGCCCTTCTTGCCACACTTGAAACAAGGCATCTGGGACTTTGACTTTTGATGCTTGAAGGAGGTCCCCTTCACTTTCATATTGTTGGGGTCCTTCTTGCTGTGGGAAGCCGCCTGCTTCCCTTTGAATTCTTTAGTGTGAACCAAATTGGCGTTAGCCAGCTGTTTGGACAGAGTGTCCACCTTTAGTTGAGCCCTTATCTGGTCCTTAACATAAATTTTCTGCAGGAGATCTTCCAGACTGATCTCCAACTTCTTCCTATGCATGTTTGTATAGAACTTGCTCCACCCAGTGGGGAGCTTCGAGACGATCCCTCCAATAACAAACTTGTCAAGGAGGGACATCGTCTCATCTTCCAACTTCTGTCGCAGCTTCAGGAACTCCTTCACCTGCGACAGCATTGGCTTCTCGTCTTCAAAGAACCACTTGTGATATCTTTCAACTAAAAATATCTTGTTTCGGTTCTTATCATCTTCGTACAATTTCTCCAGAGACTCTTATATCTCTCTGGCAATAGTCTTCTTTGAATATAATTCCGCCAGGGAGTCTTCCATAGCATTTAGGATCATAAGCCTACAAATGCTATTGTCCCTTCTCCACCTGGCCTGGTTCTTAGTAGCAGCAGTAATTGCGGCTGCAAATCCAGTTTCTGGAATAGTAGGTTCCTCCTCAATAAGCACATGGTCAACATCAGAGGATTGAATATTGAGGCTAACCTTCCTTTTCCATATTTGATAGTGCTCACCATCAAATTGCTCTAACTTTGTGAAGTTATGATTGATTAGCGAAGCACGAAAGTTTTCCATCTTGTGGAATCAAGATTTGAGATTGTTGATCCCGCGACGTAATTTTCAATGGAAAACTAAGAAATGAAACGATTGTAAAAAAACGTTTCATAGCAACACCTCAAAGAACGTGTCCGACAGAGATCCTTGGAGGATTCTGGATAACGAAAATCTAAAAAGATTTCGTTACAGCAGCAAACGAATGTAATGCTTCTAAAAAAGAAGGTACAAATCGAATTGCTAGCAGCAGCAGCAATTGTCCACTAACAGTTTCTGATTAGATCAGAACAGTTCTCATTCAGAACGAGTTGAAGTGGATGACAGGCGATGAAGTGGACAGAAAAATAGCCTGCTGGGGTGAATGATCACCGGCGCTCAAAGCTTGATTTGTCTCACACGAACAGCTTCCAGGAACCAGCAAGTTCGACGGAGAACTTCGGAACACTCCGCTCTTCTGACTCCTCAGATGGTCCGGACTCCTGTGCTAAGTGGCACTGGTGCACTTCTTCTCTACTCTCTGGGACTTTGTGGAAATTCATAAGAAATTATGTTCTGAACATCTGTGTACTGAGAGAGAGAGAGAGAGAGAGAGCAGAGAAGCTTATATAGGTCCGCACTGTAACCGTCCAGTTAGCACAACGTTCGGAATGTGGAAAAAGTCGTCCCGAACGTTCTGTAACTGCTCAAATCATGTACTGACACGATTTGAACCAACTGGCGCTATGCTGACGTGCTAAATGCAAAGTGCGCCAACAAAAACGCTACATTACGCCTTATGAGTCCGAGTCCGAGTCGCTAAGTCCCTACAGGGCTTAGCTCCAATGGAATAAATTCCAAGAGCAAAAAGCAAATGCTTTATCGTGGAGTATTATCCTTACCTCCTAGTAAAATCACCCACATGGTTCCCTTCTTACGGTCACCTTCCCATGTGCATATCTCAACAATACATAGCAAGTATATAAATTGAGATATCTCATGATACTTTTTCAATATGGAACTAAAGTTACTAGGTATGTTGAGAGCAAGCTCTCCACATGAAAGGAAAAGCTCCAACACTTGTCGGGCACAAGAACTTGTTCAACGTGTGAACGTGCACTATGCATTCAAAGAGCATTTTTCCTCTTCTTAGTTAGAACTTCTTGGTGAATGCTAGGATTGACTAGTCCAGTTCACCATCCATCATGACTTGGGTGTTTTGATAGGATCCACATCACTTTTGAGTTTGTTGAGTGAGTGACATACTACTGGTGTAAGCCTAACGTAAGGGTTTTCTTAAAATTGGTGTCCATGTTAGTACTCCTGTGTGCATGGTTTGAAAACCACATAGCTGAGTTCTCAAACCCTATCATTATTTTTGGGATATCAGAACTAATTTCCAACACATCAGAGTCGAACTATGATATGTGAATCTTTATTTCTGCATTTGGCCTTCATTTAAAAGCTTTTTCTTGATTTTCTTTAATGCTTGTGAGTTTTGCATATTAAGTAGGCGGTTCCGTGATATATGAATTTCTTGAGAGGAAAAGAAAAAGAAGTAGATACGCTATCTGCTTCATTAATTAGTAACTTGTGTCGAAATCAAAGTAACCTCATTTAAAGTTCAATTCTCAGTATCATTGTGAGCTGTAGTTTTCCTCGATCTGCTTAAAGTACCTGCCAAATATGACTCAAATACAAGTCGATTTGATATAGTTCCATTTTGGAACAAATCCGGTCCCGTAATTCCATTCTGGAACAAATTCCGTATGTGTATTTCAATATTTGATTATTCATTTACTGACACATGGTGTGTTAGCTCAAGTTGTTGGAGTTTTTCCTTTCCTTGACCTTGTAGAGAGCTTGCTCTCAACAAGCCATGTAAGTTTAGTCCCACATTGGAAAGAAAAACTCATGGGTATCTCAATATAACCCCTCTCGAGGAGTAGAGAGATGCACATGGGGTGGTGACCCTAAGGAGGGGACCATGTGGGTAATTTTACGTGGAGGTAAGGATAAGACACCTATTAAAAGTATCAATGCTTTTTGGCCAAGCTCAATTTAATTCCATTGAGACTAAGCCCCAAAGGGGCTTAGCAACTCGGGCTCGGGCTCTGGCTCTTGCTCATGAGGCGTAATGTGGCGTTTTGTTGGCGCACTTAGCACGTCAGCATCGTCGCATTGTGCGCTTTTGTTGCGCGAGCCTCTGCGAGGCCGTTTGGGCGCCACTGGGCGCTTGGGCGCTCGGGTGCATGGGCGCCAGGGCGCGTGGGAGCTGGGCGCGTGGGCGCTGGGCGCCAGGTGAGCGCGCATTTGCCCACTGTGGCGCTGTAATACTCAGAACGTGTCTGTCAACGTTCTGAACCGTTCCGAAACGTGCGATAGCAGATCCGATAATTTTGGATCTGACATTCAATGTCGCGCACTGTGACGCGAGCCTCTGCGCGGCCGTTTAGGCGCCAGGTTGGGTGCCTCTGGGCGCCACTGGGCGCACTAGGCGCACTGGGAGCACTGGGTGCTTGGGCGCTTGGACGCTCGGGTGCATGGGCGCCAGGGCGAATGGGCGCGTGGGCGTTGGGCGCCAGGCGTTAGGCGCCAGGCGTTGGGCGCGCGCGCATTGGCACACTGTGGCGCTGTAACGCTCAGAACGTGGATGTCCACGTTTTGAACCGTTCCGAAACGTGCGATAACGGATCTGATAATTTCGGATCTGACATTCAACGTCGCGCACGTTTTGGATATGAGCGGTTACAGTGAAACACTATAAGTAGAGACTCTCTTCTCTCTCAGAAAGTAACTTCTTACCATTTTTTTCCAGAGAGAGAAGAGAGTGCTTCTGCGTCGGCGCCCTGTGGTTTTCTTTCCGTCCGGCCGAGGAGTCTGCGAGCATATTGGCAGAGCGTTTCAGAGTTCTAACGAACTTGCTGGTTACTGGAAGCTGACCGTGTGGGCGGATCTAGCTTCGAGCGCCGGTGTTCTTACACCCCAGCAGGATTTCTCTTCCTCAATCTTCTTCTTCCTCTACTGTAAACGTTCTGTCCCAATCACAAGAAGAACGACTTCTGCTGTAATCAAATTTTTTTTAGCCTCCACCTCTCTGCTGTCACGTATCGGAAGTACGACTTTCAGTCGAGAGCCTTCTAATTACGTTTTCTCACAGAGTTTTCTTCTGAAATTACGCCCAAAGACTAACAATCTCAAAGCTAGATAAGAAGATGGAAAACTCTCGTGCTTCTCTCCTCGATACAAGCTTTAACAAGTTGGAGAAATTCGACGGAAAATATCTCCAAATCTGGAAGAGGAAGATCACCCTCAATCTTCAACTCGTGGACGTTGACCATGTGTTGGTTGAGGATGAACCGATGATTCCAGACGGTGGTACTGCAGACGCTATTGCTGCTGCACATGTCAAGCAGAGCAAGTGGAAGAGAGAAAACAACATCTGTAAACTGCTGATTCTCAATTCTATGGAAGACTCTCTAGCAGAGTCATATTCCAAGAAGGTAAAGGCCAAAGAGATCTAGGATTCTTTGGGAAAGTTGTATGAAGATGATGAGAACATGTCCAAAATTTTCATCGTCGAGAAGTACCACAAGTGGCTCTTTGAAGACGAGAAGGCGATGCTGCCTCAAGTGAAGGAATTCCTGAAGTTGCGCTAGATGTTGGATGACGAGAAGATGCCCCTCGTCGACAAGTTTGTCGTTGGAGGGATAGTCTCGAAACTTCCTGCTGGATGGAGCAACTTCTATACAAGAATGCATCGGAAGAAACTGGACATTAGCATGGATGATCGCCTGCAAGAGATCCATGTTGAGGACGAGATGCGGTCTCAACAAAAGATGGACTCCATTTCCAAACAACTGGCTAAAGCCAACTTGGTACAGACCAGAGAATTCAAGGGGAAGCAGATAGCTTCCCATCACAAGAAGAAGGATTCCACTAATCTGAAAGTGAAGGGTCCTTCGTTCAAGCAACAGAAATCCAAGTCCCACATGACTTGCTTCAACTGTGGCAAGAAAGGCCACTACAAGAGTGAATGCAAATCCAAGCCCAAACAAACTGAGCAAGGTGAGCCTAGCAAGGTTTCCATGGTTTCTAACATTGTTTCTATGGTCGCTCAGGTCACAGCTATGGGGGCTGACTCTGACTGGTGGATTGACACTGGTGCGACCTGCCATGTCTGTTATAGCAAGGAATGGTTCATCACGTATCAGGCAACTTCCGAGAAAGTTATCATAGCGAACCAGGCCCAAGCTAAAGTTCTGGGAATCGGGACTGTAGAGCTGAAACTTACTTCCGGGAACACTTTGACGCTTCAAGGTGTGAAACATGTTCCGGTGATTGCTAAGAACTTGATCTCTGGGAGCCTGCTTAGCAACGCAGACTTGAGGATGGACATTAATGCTGGCCAGATGGTAATGTCCAAAAAGGGAACATACTTCAGAAAGGCTTTTCAAACCGAAGAAATGTTTAAAATTCAGCTTGTAAACCAGTCAAATAAAATTAATGTAATTGCTCGTTCTGATTATTCTCTTGAGTTGTGGCATAATAGGCTAGGACATGTTCACTGTAAAAGGATAAACAAAATGTCCAGTCTAGGACTTATCTCCAAATGTGGGGGTAAGGTAGAGAAGTGTGAAGTATGTGCTCAGACAAAGATCACAAGGAAATTCTTTCATCGGGTCAATCGAAGCACAGATCTTTTGGAGTTGGTGCACTCCGATATCTGTAACTTCAAGCAATTCTCTACAAAGGCCGGGATGAAGTATTTCATAACCTTCATCAATGACTTCTCAAATTACGCGTTCGTCTACTTGCTCAAGTCTAAAGACGAAGCGTTCGAGAAGTTCAAGGAGTTCAGAGCCGAGACTGAACGGCAAACTGGACAACAACTCAAGAGGCTAAGAAGTGATCGAAGCGGAGAGTATCAGTCTTATGAATTTGCATCGTTCTACAAAGAACATGGAATCATCAACGAGACTACTGCTCTGTATTCTCCTCAATCTAACGGAGTAGCAGAGAGAAAGAACAGAACGTTTACAGAAATGATGAACTCAATGTTGTAAACTACGGGCCTTCCAAAATGCTACTGGGGAGAAGCTGCATTGACGGTCACTTTTATTCTGAATAGAGTACCATATGCAACTTCAAATGTAACTCCTCATGAACTCTGGTTCAAAATCAGACCTAACTTGAATGTCATTCGAGTGTGGGGGTGTCTGGCTTATGTGAAGCTCCCAGATCTGAAGATTCAGAAGCTGGGGACAAGGACTACGAAGACGATCTTCTTGGGGTATGCCGAGAAGAGTGATGCTCGAAGATTTCTTGATATTGAGTCAAATTATATTATCGAATCTCGAGATATTGAATACTTTGAAGACAAGTTTGCAAGGCACAAGAATGTTGTTCTTACGGATATTCCGGAGAATGATGAAGGTGCAAAGGAGACCGAAATCTCCAATGAGCCGGTAGTCCAAGATAAAGTTGTTGCTGAGAAGACAACGATTGAACCAGAACTCGTTGAGCCTTCTACGAAGCGAGCGGGAAGCCGAGGAACTTCGGAGATGACTTCGTCACCTATCATGTGGAAGCAGATCCGCCTACCTATGATGAGGCGATGAAGATCAGAGATGCTGTCTTCTATAAGGAGGCGATAGACAATAAAATTGACTCAATCACCTCCAATAATACTTGCGTGTTGGTTGATTTACCTGAAGGAGCAAAACCTATCAGATGCAAATGGATGTTCAAGAAGAAGATGAAAGTCGATGGAACCATTGACAAGTTCAAGGCCAGGCTTGTGGCCAAGAGGTTTTCTCATAAGTAGGAGATCGATTACTTTGGCACGTATGCTCCAATAGCCCGGATGACAACCATCATATTGTTAATTGCTCTTGCAGCAATACACAAGCTGGTGATACATCAGATAGATATGAAAATGGCATTCCTGAATGGCGAACTGACCGAAGAAATTTACATGCAACAGCCAGAAGGGTTTGTCGTCAAAGGTCTTGAAGACAAAGTCTGCAAGTTGGTGAAATCTCTGTACGGTTTAAAGCAAGCTCCCAAAATGTGGTATGAAAAGTTTGACAAAGTCATAAGGTCAAATGGCTACAGGGTCAGTGAAATAGACAAGTGTCTATACAAAATTTGCTGACGGAAGAGGATTCATCGTTTGTCTATACATGGACGACATGCTAATCATAGGTACGGATATAAGCTGCGTCACGAAGACAAAGAAGTTTCTCTCGGTGAAGTTCAGTATGAAGGACTTGGGGATGCTGATGTTATCTTGGGACTCAAGATCATCCGAACAGACACTGGATTAGCGCTATCACAATCTTATTACATTGAAAAGATGCTCACTCGCTACGGGTATCATGATCTTCCTATAATTGATACGTCGTACCGTGGTGATCAGAAGCAGGAGCCAAACTCGAGTAAAAGCGTCAAGCAGCTGGAGTACGCTAGCGTCATTGGGAGTTTGATGTACGCTACTACTGCTACTAGGCCTGACATAGCTTTCGTCGTGGAAATGCTGAGTCGTTTCACTAGCAATCCAGGCGCTGAGCATTGGAAAGCTATGAAGTGTGTTATGAGATATCTCAAGAAGACTCAGACATGCACTATACTTCAGCGGAGATCCGTCTGTAGTAGAAGGCTTCAGTGATGCTAGCTGGTATTCAAAGGTAAAAAGCGAGAGGTCCACAGGTGGATTCATATTCACCTTGGATGGAGCTGCTATAATATCACCTCCGTTTTCGTTATACGTATTTCTAGTATACGTGTACGGAATTTCGACCCGTAGTTAGACTTGTCTTGCTTAGCTTGATCCTGGTTTAATCTTGCCTTGGTTTATTTTGGGTTCATCCTGGTTCGGCTTGGCTTGGCTTGGTATATTTTGTTGGCCTCGATTTGTTAGGACTTGGCCCAACATGCTAACCCCCCTCTTTATAAGCTATCAACCCCTTTTTCTCTCCTCATTCACTTCTTTATTTACTTCTTCTTCTTCCTCCATTAACTCTCTTCACCTACCAAGAGCTTAGGCAAGTGCAACTTGCTTCATAGAGGAACTCAATTTTTGTTGTTGCATTGTCTTCCTCACGAGATTCTAAGACACTTTAGTACTTAGCATTTTTAATTTCCATGGTTCATATCATGTAGATCTAAGTTGTTGCATTTTCGAATTTCTTGGGTTTTGATCTATCAAACCTTATTATTTTTAAGTTTTGATTGTTCCATGTTGTAGAGAATTTTGTTCTATCCCACTTTGACCTATGGAAGTCCGAATTTTGACTTTAAATGAAGGATTAATGGAGCTTGGAAACCATGGCTTCCATGGTTCTTCTTCTCTGACCTTTGGAGAAGAAGAACAGCCTTTTGCGGCAACTCTCATGCGGCCAGCCTTATGCGGCAACCTCATGCGGCCAGCCTTTTGCGGCAACCCTCATGCGGCCAGCCTTTTACGGCAACCCTCATACGACCAGTCTTTTGCGGCAACCCTCATGCGGCCAGCCTTTTGCGGCAACCCTCATGCGGCCAGTCTTTTATGGCAACCCCCATGCGGCCAGTCTTTTGCGGCAACCCTCATGCGGCCAGCCTTTTGTGTAAACCCTCATGCGGCCAGTCTTTTGCGACAGCCCTCATACGGCCAGTCTTTTGCGGCAACACTCATGCGGCCAGTCTTTTGTGGCAACCCCCATGCGGCCAGTCTTTTGCGGCAACCCTCATAGCAGGGTTATGTTTTGGACGTGACATGATGTCAATATTAGCATGACTTTTACATGAACACGACATGATAATGTAGGGATAGAACACGATAGTGACCCGTCGTGGTGCACTCTTGACAAGTAGCATGACATGATAGTGGCCCGTCGTGGCGTACTCTTGATAAGTAAACCTAATATGATATACCTCAATATGTTGTTGCGACGGCTAGCATGACATGACAAGAATGAATGGCCTGGACACCGTGGGCGATTGTGTTTGTACAAATGAACCTGTATTGTCTTACATCATGTCTAGGGCAGGGACCCCTGAGTACCACGGTCAGGGGTACCTACTTAAATTGACTAAGGCTAATAACTAGAATAATCCAGTAGTCATGAAGAGATTTTCCAGCTACAGGCAATCCCGTTATCTGGGTGCCCCATCATGGGATTTGTAGCCTACCGTCGAGTAGGGCACATTTTCAGCACACTGTCATGTGTTGCACCCTTCAAGCTACTTAAGGGTACATACATTTCTTGGACGATATACCCACATGAACTCAACCTCTAATTCCATCTGGATAACCTGGATGGTCTGCAGGGCTTGTGGCTGTTGGAACATCTCATTACATCTTGCTAGTAACTAGGCCTGTGATAACCCTAGTTAGTTAAAGTATCAAGCCGTACTTATTTCTTGGCCGTGAATGTTGGATGGAGTCTAACCAGTCTAAAGCCTTGTCTGGTTCCAGTACCTGGTTACTTCGGTAACATGATTGCTTATGCTTACCTTATTAATAACTGATCGGTTTAATTTTTCATCTTCTTGATATTTATTGTCCTATTTAGATTTCATGTCTTATTTATCTTCTTATTTTTATGTTCTGATATACTGGTTTTAGTTCTTAAGTTAAGCCTCATTTGTGACACTTGCTCTTTCTGGGATCTGACCCAGCTGGTTTTGCATGGCCAAATACCGGAGCAGCTCCAGAGGATCTTCCTACCTTCCAGCCCGATGGTGACCACCAGGCGTAACCATGACAACGAGTGGATTTTATTTTTGCTCTCCCCCTCTATTGTAAAAGTATTCTTTTGAGGCGTTTAGCCGACGAGCATGTGTTAGCTCGATTGCACTTTACTTACTGTCTGCCTACGGGCTGTAGCATGGTCAACAAATCCTAGGGTTGATCATGTATGACTGAAACTCTTGCTAGTCTTCACATTTTGTAGGACTAGCTTCATAATCATCCAAATATGATAATGTATGGGACACCTTACTATTGTATATTTGGTGCTCTGACACCTTGTAACTGCTATTACTTGCTTGAGATTGAGACAATAGGCTTGTTCATGACCATAAGAGACTGACGGCTTGTAGTTAAACCCTCATGTATCTACACAGTCGTGACCGTATAGCGAGGTGGGTTGCACTTCAATATACGTAGCTGGCTGTGTCCGCCCCCGCTTTCCATTATTCTGGTTCTGGGGCATGACATATAACGTGGAAGTCGAAGAAGCAGACTATGCTCTCTCGTTTCTCCATGGAATCTGAGTTTTTGTACTGGACGCTGCTGCAGATGAAGCAGAATGACTTCGAGAGCTCTTGTATGATCTTCTATTGGTTGGAACGCGGCCGATACCTATGTACTGCGACAGCCAGGCGGCAGCAGCAGTGGCATCTAATGAACTCTTCAACGGGAAGAAGATGACTGTGCGGTTGAAGCACAGAGCAGTGAACGATCTCATCAAAAGAGGCATCATTGCAATGATCGATGTTCGGAGTCAAGAGAACCTGGCGGATCCGTTCACGAAGGACCTTAAGCGTCAGCTGGTCGAAGACACGGCAAGGAAGATGGGCTTGAAAGCATTCTGATATTGTGTCTTTGTAATCCTACCGTAAAGTTTTAAGTTATTAGTTCAAAGAAAAATCTACTAGACATATAACTTTTAGTTCAAAGGAGGACCACTGACTGAAAAAATATCAGATAACAGTGGGTACTTGTTCTTGGGAACATGGAAGGGTTACGGACCCAAAACCACTGTTGTCTACTATGTATTTTCTGCAAAAAACAAATCCTGTGATAAGGATGGCTTAAATGCCTTAATGAGTTCTCAACCAGAGTGAATACCTGGAGTGCTTTACAGGAATCACGGTAGCACAGCACTACAAGGAGTGTAACTCCATGCTACAGTGGGGTGACTCCACCATGAGGTTTTCGGTTAGGGGTAATGCCTCAGCTTTGTGAGCTAAGTCACAGCGAAGTAGCACCACAAATAGGCAAGTAGCCTAATGTTGTATGATGAAATTAAAGAGGGGTAGTCAGCACTACAAAAGGGAGGTGTTTCTCATGTTACAGTGGTACGACACCATGATGAGATACCCGGATAGGGGTGAAGCCTCGGCCTTACAAGCCATGTCGTTGCGGCGTAACACCGCAAAGGAGCCTAAGGCTCCTTGATGGGTAGTATGGCACTACAAAGAGGTTGTGACATCATGCTACAGTAGTATGACACTACGATGAGGTTTCTGGTAGGGGTAATGCCTCGACATTTGGCCATGTCATAGCGGCGTAGCACCGCAAGGGAAGCGCAAGGCTTCATGTCATGTCTATTTAATAAAGAACTCACTTATAATGTATGGACAGAGATAGTAGGCCGTCTCTTGAGGGTAAACTTGTAGATGCCCAAAATTGTACACTGAAACTAGGCTGGCACATGGCCTTTAATGTGCAGCCATGTGCAACCAGAAGCACAGGTAACTATATTTTGTGAGTGGAAAGAATTACAGCTGTGGTACAAAATTCAAGGCATAGTCCATTCTTGTATCATACTGTTGTTCAACCCATGCGGGAAGATTCAAGTCGTCAGCGACATCTATCCTAATGCAGAATGGACAGTTACTGTGGGGAAAGCTCAACCCTACACATATATTGAGATATGTGGGGGCCTTGTTGGAGTTTTTCCTTTCCTCGAACTTGTAGAAAGCTTGCTCTCAACAAGCCATGTAAGTTTAGTCCCATATTGGAAAAAAAAACTCATAGGTATTTCAATATAACCCCTCTTGAGGAGTAGAGAGATGCACATGGGGTGATGACCCTAAGGAGGGGACCATGTGAATGATTTTACATGGAGGTAAGGACAAGACACCTATTAAAAGTATTCATGCTTTTTGGCCAAGATCAATTTAATTTCATTGGGGCTAAGCCCTAAAGGGGTTTAGCAACTCGGACTCGGACTCGGACTCGGGCTCATGAGCTCATGAGGCGTAATGTGACATTTTGTTGGCACACTTTGCACTTAGCACGTCAGCATCGTCGTATTGTCTGCTTTTGTAGCGCTCGTTGCGCAAGCCTCTGTACGACCGTTAGTGTGCCAGTTGGGCGCCAGGTTGGGCGCCACTGGGCGCACTGGGCACTTGGGCACTTGGGCGCTCGGGTGCTTGGGCGCACGGACGCACGGGCATGAGGACGCGCGGGCGCATGGGCGCACGGGCGCATGGGCGCGTGGGCGCCAGGGCGCCTGGGCACATGGGCGCCAGGGCGCGTGGGCGCTATGGTGCCAGGGTGCGTGGGCGCTGGGCGCCAGGCGCCGGGCGCGCATGCATTGGCGCACTGTGGCGCTGTAACGCTCAGAACGTGGCTGTTCACGTTCTGAACCGTTCGAAAACGTGCGATAACGGATCCGATAATTTCGGATCTGGCATTCAACGTCATGCACGTTTTGGATCTGAGCGGTTACAGTAAAACACTATAAGTAGAGACTCTCTTCTCTCTCAGAAAGTAACTTCTTATAATATTTTCCAGAGAGGAGAGTGCTTCTGCGTCGGCGCCCTGTGGTTTTTTTCGTCCGACCAAGGAGGCTGCGAGCATATTGGCAGAGCGTTCAAGAGTTCTAACGAACTTGCTGGTTCCTAGAAGCTGACCGTGTGGGCGGATCTAGCTTTGAGTGCCGGTGTTCTTACACCCCAGCAGGATTTTTCTTCCTCATTCTTCTTCTTCCTCTACTGTAAACGTTGTCTCGATCACAACTAGTTTGTGAGGAAGAACGTCTTCTGCTGTAATCAATTTTTTTTTGCCTCCACCTCGCTGCTGTCACGTATCGGAAGCATAACTTTCAGTCGAGAGCCTTCTAATTACGTTTTCTCACAGAATTTTCTTCTGAAATTACGCCCAGAGACTAACACAAGTGATGTATGTAGTGGAGAGTTTTTTTAAGTAGGATTGGTTTAAATCCCAGTATCTATATTTGTTTTTATTATCATTCCTTGGATAAATCCCTTTGGAGGGACCTAGCATAGACTAGGCCCCGACTCGAGCGTAGGAAAGGACAAAGAGCGCAAAGTGGTGCTTTGATGGTGCACTTACACTTTGAACTTTGCATGTTCATGCACTGTGTAGCTCTGTTGTGGTAGCGTCGCAGCATAGCTTGCCTCACTGGAGACTTTGCACTTTGTACATTTGCGTGCTGTGTAGCTCTTTTGTGGTAGTGCAGCTGCGTAGCTAGCTTCGCTGCAACTTGTTCAGTTCATAACATCCATTATCGAAAGTTACTCTTGATTAATAACTCCACTCTTGATTAATAACTCCACATTATTAGTGGGATGACTATTCAGTTTTGTAACTGACAATGTGTTGCTCTCCTATATTAGAAGAGCACCAGCACTTTGTGCTAAGGGGTCAAAAGAGAAAACTCTTAAAGATAGAAGAGAAAATTACATCCCTCTCTAGTAGCTTATCCCAGGTTCTGCATCAATATATCATTGTTTGCTCGATGAAGTGAGGTGATAAGGAGAGTGTTCAAGTTTGATTATGAGCAATCGAAATTTGTTGGTTCCTAGGAGCAAATCAACACAAAGATGGTCAAATCTTGCTTTGAACAACGATGATTTTATATCATCCAGCAGGAAAATTTTGCTAATATATTTTAGAAACTATGAGCAATCTTTACTGTTTTATTTCCATAGCAAATTATTCTGCTTAGCAGTCCGGATGTTGTTTTTCTATAATAGTTCCACTACTGGATTTATAATACAGCAGTTTGTACTGCTGAGATTATGATCTCTTTAGCAAGTTATACCTACTGTTTGGAACTCGTCCAAAGGGGTTTATCTCCTCAGATGAGGATACTTGTACGAGAATTTCAACAACAATCTCAAAGCAAGATTTTTGTGATTTGCGAAGTTTAAGACAATCTCAAATATATTATCACGTTAACGTGATGGAAGTTTATACAAGTCTCCTGAACACAAGCTTTCACAAGCTGAAAAAGCTCGACAATGAACAATACAACCATTGGAAGAGGTAAACCAGACTCAATCTCCAACTCATGAATGTGGATTACTTTTTAATAGAATCAGGACCTGTAATCCCATACAATGAGAATGCTCAAGTGATTGCTGTCGTGGTCACCGTACAACATCAACGCAAGATATATAACAATCTCAGCAAGTTACTCATCCCCAACTCTTTGGCGGAAAAGTTAGTCAAATCTTATAGCAAGAAGGAAAAGATGAGAGACATCTGGGAGTCTTTCGAAAAGAAATACAAGGACGATGAAGTTAATAAATTCATGGTAATAGAATTTGAAGACGAAATAATGTGATGCCCCAGGTAAAGTAGCCCATAAAGCTTCAACAGAAATCGGAGGAAAATTATATGTCTCTCGTTAAAAAGTTCATGGTAGGAGTCATACCTTCTATACTTCCTACATGCTGGGATCGCTTTACTACTGACATGTATCACAAAAAAAACTAAAGTAGAGATGGAAGATCTTGTGCTTTATCCACACTGAGGATGAACCCATAAACAAGATCAAAGTATATTTATTGTTTGAACAATTACTAAGTTAAAAATGGTCCACATTGGAGATTTTGAGGATGTAGAGTTGGAAAATAATGATAGATTATTATTGATAAGAGACTACATATATATAGGAGAGGCTAGCCTCCTCTCCTATTGCTCTAAGCAATATGGCACTAAAGTCCATTAACCAATAACTCTAATATAACACTTAACACCCTCCCTCAAGCTGGAGCATAGATGTAAATCATGCCCAGCTTGTTACATAGAAATTGAACCCGAGGACCAAAAAGAGGCTTTGTGAAGATGTCAGTTCTCTGGTCGCCGGTCCTCACATGTTTAAATTTTATCACTCCCTTTGTATATTCATCACGAACAAAGTGGGTGTCAATTTCAATATGCTTTGTCCGTTCATGAAATACTGGGTTGGTAGCAATGTGAATAGCAGATTGGTTATCACACCATAGATCTGCCGCTTGAGATCTTGTGTCTTCTTCCAGTTCTTGTAAGATATGCTTCATATATAATATCTCTGACGTGCCATGAGCAATAGCTCGATATTCTGCTTCTGAGCTTGAGCGTGCTATCACACTCTACTTCTTGCTCTTCCATGACACTAGATTTCTGCCAATAAATACTGAGTACCCAGATATAGATCGTCTACCTGTCAGACTTGCTCCCCAGTCAGCATCAGTAAAACACTCAATGCGAGTGTGTCCATTATTCTCCATTCGAATTCCTTTTCCTGGGTCCTTGACAAGATAACACAGAACTCTGAGAACTGCCTGCCAGTGTAAAACTCTTGGAGAAGCCATAAATCTACTTGCAACACTCACTCCAAAAGAAATGTCCGGACGAGTCATGACCGCCAAGTAGTTCAGTTTTTCAACTACTCGACGATACTGATCTAGATTGGTCATCAGGACCCCTTCGTCTGGAAGTAACTTTGTCCCTGGATCCATAGGTGATGTTGCTCTCTTGGCTTGCATCGTGCCTGAACCATTTAGTATGTCCAGCACATACTTTGTTTGGGATATTACAATGTCCCGTTTACCCCGTGTGACCTCAATGTCCAAGAAATAGTTCAAGGATCCCATATCCTTGGTTTGAAATTATTCTCCCAGAAACTTCTTGAGGCCTACAATACCCTGGCTGTCATCTCCCGTGATTACAATATCATCAACGTAGACACCAAGGAGTATTCTTCAAGCAGATGTGTGTCAATAGAAGATTGAATGGTCCTTCTTTGATTGACACATGCCAAACTGAGTAACAACATGTGTAAATCGACTAAACCATGCACGAGGTAATTATTTTAGGCCATAGAAGGCCTTTCGTAAATGACACACTTTACCCTCCCTTGCAATGAACCCGGGAGGTTGTAATACATAGACTTCTTCATCAAGATCCCCATGGAGAAAAGCATTTTTGATATCAAGCTGAAGCAGCGGCCAATCATAGCGAACAGCCAAGGCCATTAAGACACGAACAGATGTCATTTTGGCAACAGGAGAGAAGGTCTCGAAGTAATCCTCACCATATGTCTGGGAATATCCTTTGGCCACTAGACGAGCCTTTAGGCGACCAAGAGTGTCATCCGGTTTCACCTTAATCATGAACACCCATTTACAGCCGACTGCCTGTTTACCAGTAAGTAAGTCGACTAAGTCCCAAGTATGATTTTCCTGGAGAGCTTTCATCTCCTCATTCATAGCAGCACGCCAACCAGGATGTTTGATACCCTCCTCAGCAGTCTTGGGAATTTGAATCCTATCAATAGTAGCCACTAGCGACTGAGTGTGACTGGTAAGTCCTTTGTAGCTGTCAACATACAAGGGATTATCATGACAGGCACGACGAGGACGTTCTGGAAGCGGAACTGCCGGAGCTACTGGCAGAACTGGTGGAGCTGCTGGTGGAACATATGGAGGCAACTCATTGGAGCCGAAGCTGCTGGTAGAACCGGAGAAGGAGGATTCTGTGGGCGATGTCGGCACTGGCCGAATCGGTGTATGTGGACCATCAGCATGGGAGACTGGCTCGGTAAGTGAGGGCACCCATACGAGGGGCTGTTGTGTTTGAGGAGGAAATAACAAAAAATTCTCTTCTGGATAGACTAGGGGAGCCGGACCTGTTGATTGTAGGAGTGGTGGAAATTCGGTTTCTATAAAGGTAACATTTCGAGTGAAAAAATATCTCTTCAAGACAATGGAATAACACCGATACCCTTTCAGACCTTTAGGATACCCAAGAAAAATATATTGTATCGTCTTAAGATCTAATTTAGAAATGGTTGGTCGGGTATCCCGAACATAGCATAAGCAGCCAAAGATTCTGAGAGGAAGAGGAAATGACTCTCTTCCAGGAAAAAGTCTAGAAAAGGGAGTGCTACCATTGAAAACTGATGATGGCATGCGGTTAATAAGATAACAAGCAGTAAGAACCGCATCCGACCAAAATTTCTTGGAAGTACGTGCTTGAAACATAAGAGTCCGTGTTGTTTCCAGTAGATGGCGATTCTTACGTTCAGCTACACCATTTTGTTGTGGTGTGTACACATAAGAGGTTTGGTGGATGATGCCATTGTGGGCAATATGTCTATCTAGATGACGAGATAAATACTCACGGCCATTGTCACTCCAAAAAAATTTGATTGGAATACCAAATTGTGTTTTTATTTCAGCATGAAAGTTACACCAAATGTTAAACAACTCAAAACAATTTTTCATCAGATAAACAAAAGTGACACGTGAGTAATCATCAACAAAAGTAACAAAGTACTTAAAACCCATTACTGATTCAATCCGACAAGATCCCCATACATCAGAATGCACCAACTCAAAAAGAACGGAAGCAATTTTATTTGAACTCACCAGATAAGGAACCCGATGATGTTTAGCAAAACTACATGACTCACAATAAAAAGAAGTGGAGATATCTAAAGATGGGTACATTTTTTGGAGAGATTGGGATGATGGATGGCCTAACTGTCAATGTAACTCGAAAGGATCAAGTTTCATGTCGGCACAGGCAACAGAAGAAGTTGCGTCAAACAGGTACAAACCTCCAGCCACATGTCCCTTACCGATAGTCTTTCCAGTTTTCAGGTCCTGAAAAACACAACCATCAGGAAAAAAAAGGTTACCGAACAATGTAGTTCACGAGTAATTTGACTAATAGAAATTAAACTAAACGGGTTCCCAGGTGTAAGTAATACAGAATCGAGTGACAGTCCGAAAGAAAGACTGGCACTTCCACGGCCTCAGACTGTCAGGGAACCACCATTGGCAATAGTAATGCCAGAAGCATGACGTACAGGTACCTAATCATGTATCATACATACATCACCAGTCATGTGAGAGGACGTACTAGAGTCAATTACCCACTACTTGGGTTTGACTATGCACGTTGTTGAGTATCTAGCTGTGGATCCAGACGTAGAAGCTTTACCACGACGTTAAGCCTGGAAATCAAGAAACTCTGTATATGAGTCCGAAGTCATCTAAATAGATCAGACACCATCATCAGGGGAATCAGTCGTGACATTAGCAGCAGGTGATCTAGTGCTTTGCCAATAGAAATGGCCAAGCTGACCACAGTTAAAGCAAGTACGCGATCTTCCTCCATCACGATCATTCCACGTCCTCCATCTCAACCAGCATTTCGGCCACCACGACGGCCGTTACGACCACCACGAAATCCTGTACGAGCTACACCAAGAGCAGAGCGATCAGCAGAAGTATCACCCGGAGTGGTCTCAACTACTTTTGTCGTCCGAAGGACATGATAGTGTGCTTCCAACAGGGACGGTACGTTAGATCCAGCAATAATCTGAGAGCGAGCATAGTCTGCATCAGGACAGAGAGAGGCAAGATAAGCCATGACATGAATCTGCTCACGTTAAGCCCTTGCTTTATTAATATCCAACATAAGAGGTAATACGCGGTCGATCTCATCCGTCATAGCCTTAAAGGCCCGGAAATGGTCTTTATGAGATTTGCCTCCTTGCTTTACTCGGTAGACACCAACGACTGAGTCATAGATACGAGACAAATTACGTTTACCATCAAACGCTGTCGCCAACACCCTCTATAACTCCTTCACGGAGTCCGTATTTTGAACCATATCTTCCACCGATGGTTCCATAGAATTCATCAACTGTGTAAACATTCTACTGTCATCTGTCTTCCATTGCTCAAAGATGGGATCATTTTCTGTTGGAGGGTTGTCAGTCAGATGTTTGGACAACCGCATTCCTCGAAGTGTCTTCTAGACCTTCTTTCTCCATGTCGAGTAGCCCTCTGGTCCTTCCAACCGTTGATCGACAAGTCGAATAGAGAAAATCGTCGTGCTAGTGTCCGCTAGTGTGTTGCTGACACTAGTATCTGTGGCACTGTTATTCGTCGTAGAGTCTGCCATCTGTCAGAGATTCGACTGTCAATGTGTTCTTTCTACTTGATAAACATAGCAACTCTGCCAATGCGCTAAAAACAAAGCCAGAACCGGCACACGCGCATAGAAAGCAGAGAGTGTGGATCACAAGCCAGGACAGAGAGATAACCCATTTTAACCTCTGTTAGATCCTGGTGTAAAGATCAAGGAAATAAACAAAGATTCATGCACAACAAACCATATGTGTGCTCTTTGTTAAATTTTCAAAAAAAATATTGAGGGGCAGAGATTCCAGCAAATAACAATATGTTTACCCTTTGAGAATCCTAACAATAATTTTTTTTTGGAAACCTAATTTAGGGTTTGGAGGGATTGGGTGGCGGCTGATGGAAGGATGAGAGGGTTAGGGTTAGGGATTTGAGTCATCAAAGGGGCTGACAGGGCAGCGAAGGGGTTGAAAGGGCAGCGGGGGCAGCAGGGGGAGGCAGCAGGTCGGGGAGGGCAAGGGGGACAGCAGCAGCAGGGGGCTGACAGGGCAGCGGCGGCAGCAGGGGGGCAGGGGCAGCGGAGGGAGGACGCAGCAGGTCGGGGGGGCAGCAGCAAGTCGGGTGGGGGGGGCAGCAGCAGCGGGAGGGTGACGGCTAGGGTTTGTGGGAAGAGATTAGGATTTTGTGGAGAGAGGGAGAGTGGTGGGTGACGACTAGGGTTTTGGCTTTGATACCATGTAGAGTTGGAAAATAATGATAAATTATTATTGATGAGAGACTACATATGTATAGGAGAGGCTATCCTCCTCTCCTATTACTCTAAGCAATGTGAGAGTAAAGTCCAATAACCAATAACTCTAATATAACACTTAACAGAGGACAAAAAGAAATCTACTTTCAATAAAAGTATAAGGACTTCAAGAACCTGAAGGTGAAGTCAAATTCCTTCAAGACAAATCCTAAAGAAGAAGTGGGCTGCTAAAATTGCAACAAGACGGGGCACTACAAAAAAGAATACATGTCTAAACCAAAGCAGAAGGTACATAAGGAAGGTGAGATTAACATGATTACTATGGTTTTGCAGGTAGAAATGTCAGCAATTGATACTAGCTAGTGGGTAGACACTATAGCCTCATGTCATGTGTGTTCCAAGAAAGACATGTTTGTAACATATGAACCTTTATTTGAAAAGATGACTATGGAAAACAAGACTCAAGAGTGAAGGGAGTCGGGACAGTAGTGTTGAAGCTGACTTCGGAGAAGTCACTTACTCTCCCAAATATAAAGCACTTGCCTAGTATCGTAAAGAATCTGATCTCTGGAAGTCTCATGTCTAATATTGGTCCGAGGATGGACATCAATGATGGCCAAATGGTGATGTACTATAGGGGTGCTTACTTGGCAAAATATTTTGTACATAAGAAATTCAGCTTGAAGTACCTTCTGAATGTATAAATGAAATATATGCTTTGTTTCTTCTCTTGGATAATAGACTAGAATATTTTTACTATAAAAGAGCAAACAAAATGTCTAACTTGGTTCTTATCTTCAAATGTGGGGATAAGAAGGTAGAGAAATGTAAAGTTTATGCTCAAACAAAAATTGTAAGAAAATCATTTAAGAGGGTGAACCAGCATAAATCTTGTGGAGTTGATACACTTTGACATATATGACTTCAAACACTTCACCTTGAAGGCTAGAAGAAAGTATTTTATCACCTTCATTGATGACTATTTGAATACGCTTTCATCTACGTTTTCAAGTCCAAAGATGAAGCGTTCGAAAGGTCCAAAGATTTCAAGCAGAAACTGAACAACAAACATATCAACAACTTAAGAGACCCATAAGTGATCAAGGTAGAGAATATTGTTCACACGAATTTGCATCATTATTCTATATAGGATTGTGAATAAGATGACTGCTCCTTACTCCCCTCAATCAAATGGAGTTGGTGAAAGGAAGAACTGTACACTGATGGATATGGTGAACTCCATGATGTTAACAACTGGTCTTTTGAACTACTTCGTGGGAGAAGCTGCTCTAACATCAACCTTTATTCTAAACGGAGAATCATTCGCACAATCAAAGGTAACTTCTCATGAACTGTGGTTTAAGGTCAAATCTAACTTGAATGTTATTCGAGTGTGGAGGTGTTTGACATATGTTAGGTATCTATATCAAGATGTAGAAGTTAGGAACAAGGACCACTAAGATAATTTTTCTAGGCTACACTAAGAAGATTTATAGTCAAAAAAAATTTTGATCTTGAAACCAATCAAATCATCGAGTCTTGAAAAGATAAGTTCTTCAAGGATAAGTTTACCAGATACAAGGAAGATAGTATTCCTAATCTGACTGAAAATATCAAGAGGGCTAATAACCTAGGGAAAATGATTTTATTAGAGGATTCTTTTGTTGAACCAGAACTCGTTGAACCACATAAAAAGTGTCACGCCCCGATTCCGAAGAATCGATAGTCGTCTCCCGGGCATGATGTCGTGCGAACTTAGGTTGCGATCGCACAAGGCATAGTCATAAGGTTATCCGAAACACAACAGCTAAGAGAGTATGCAGAGAAATTGAACAACACATTGATGCAGAGTAACTTTTCATTTTATTGATAATAGACATTATTTACAAGACTATTATAATCATGTCGTGCGGGCTTTAAAAAATGACTCGATTACAAAATGAACGTCGATGAGATAGCGAGGCAATATACTTCTGACTCAGAGTGTCTGCCACAATATTTCCCTTGTCCGACGTATAGTCAATAGTCAAGTCAGAATCTTTGATCAGTTCAAGCCAACGCCTTTGTCGCAAGTTCAGCTCCTTCTGCATGAATAGATACTTGAGGCTTTTGGCGCTGGACCCTGATTTTCTGAACGGTGTTGTTGATGTTGAGGCGCCATTGGGTTCGGCCTTCTGGTCGGCAGTTTGCACGCAGATGGCCCGTCTTGCCACAGTGCCAGCATCCGCCTTCAGGACATTCATTTGCATGGTGCCCAAAATTATTGCATTTGTGGCAACGAGTTCCTGGATTCCGCCCTTGGTATCCGTCCTGATTGTCGTTGTTTGGAAGCTTGTTCGTATTGTTTCCTCCCGTATGGCTAGGGCGCTTGTGGTTGTATGTTTGCACAACGCCAGCAGCTCCTGGGGGATATTGGCGCTCAAGACGGAGAGCATGATTCAGAGACTCACCCATGGTCTTGTATTCAGGCATCGATACATGGGCAGAGATAGATGTAAGCAAACCCACTTCGAACCGTCGAGCACGACTCTCCGTTGTCGACAAGAATGCTCCAGCTAATTTAGCTAATTTATTGAATTCTGCTGCGTACTGCCGCACCGCCATGTTCCCTTGTTTCAACTGCATAAATTTATTTTCTTTTTCCTATCGAACGGCTGCAGGAAGGTACTCAATTTCAAATGCCTTTCTGAATGTAGCCCAAGGAATCGTCGCTATCTCGTCTTCACTTCAGATTTCTGGCTTTTGCACGGACCACCAATCGTGTGCGTTCAATCGGAGTATAACTTGTGCATATGCAACTTTCTTTGAGTCATTGACACCCAGAAGTTCAAATCGGTCTTCCAACTCCTCCAACCAGTCGATCACCGGAGAGGGATCTTCGGTACCGTTGAAGGAAGTGCGACAATTCTTCGTAAATTTTGACACCTCGAAGTTGGAACTTCTTGGTTTTGCAGGTAGATGCTCGGGCACTTCTGGTTTAATTTTAATCGATCGGACCGCAGGCTCGATCACGGTAGGCGTTGTCGCAGAATTATTGTTATTGGCCACAACTGTCTGGACTATCTGCTGAAGAGTGTCAAGCTGCTTCTGCTACAACTTGAATTGGGTCTCGAATCGGTTCTCAAACTGAGTCTGCCGTATCTCCGTCTGCTGTCGATGAAGCTCATTCTGGCGCTGGTTGGCCTCGGCCTGACGTTGTTGCGCCTCTAGCATACGCAACATCCATTCCATAGAGGCATTCAAGGGTTCAGGCCTTAAGCTACTCGAGCCGTTCGAGGCACTCTCCTCGTTTACAGTCGCAGCTTCTCCAGCTTCTAGAATATAAAAGCAACTCTTGTTAGTTTCAGAAAATGTCAAGGGTTCACCGTATGGAATAACTCATCTCATCGACACGAGGTCAACAGTTCGAGACTAGAGACTCGAGACTGGAGGCCAATGACGTAAAGCCGTACTCTGATACCATTATGTCACGCCTCGATTTCGAAGAATCGATAATCGTCACCCGGACGTGATGCCGTGCAAACCTATGTTGCGATCGCATAAGGCATAGTCATAAGGTTATCCGAAACACAACATCTAAGAGAGTATGTAGATAAATCGAATGAGAATGATTGAATTGAGATTATTTTCTTGTTATGGAAAGGCTTCTTCGGAATCAAGTCCCATATTCAGCGGGTTGCGCCTCAAGGATTGACTCTGCGGCTGAGTCAGGAGAGACCTCCCGTTGCTCTGGTTTTCATGCCGCACTTGATTTGGCTTTGGCTTTGGTTTTCGTGAATGCATTTTCGTGAATATTTTCGATAGTTTTTATGGCTTGCGTTTTCGAACTTTGCATTCATATCGAATCTCTTGAATAACACAGTGTTTTAATCAGATGCTTATGCGATTGCAGGTGATCGTGTAGGCGACGTCTAAGTGCAACCAACCAGTCCCTCGTCTGAAGCAAAAGACTAAGGTAAGTGGCTGACCTCCTACACCTCGACTCTCTGTTTCAAAAATAAGAACTCGAATAACTGCATCAAATTAGAATGAGTTACTCGATAAATACAAGTTCTATGCTCAAAAAGAGAAAAGAATAGGTTCTAGAAAAGAGAGAATTATTTCAGGATCTGCAAAACCAAGTAAATTAATCGATTACATAACAGTCCCAACGATACTATAAAATGTGCTTGAATAACTTGTTAACTTAAGCACGGTCATGGACAACTTGTGCGCAAGGCTTCGCTTCCTCGAACGGCAACCCGAGGCCACGGGACCGTTTCGTCCTAGGAGGAATGCAAGATAGTTGTGCTAGATGCTAGCACGGGTCGTTCGGGACTTTCAGCGGGGCTAGCTACCCGCGCTGAAATGGACGTCGTCTCGACCAGGCTATACGTCCAGGATGGTTTGAATTGCCAGTGACCCACACTTGCACATAAATTATAAGCTTGTTATAAATATGACAGGGAAGGGACATGGTAAGTTACGCTACAACGGCATGCTCTGCCGTGGGTAAGATGTATCGTAAGTTATATTTTATTGCCTATGGAATGCTTGCCTTTTAACATGTTAACATGCAAATCAATCAGGATGGCTAGAAAGATCACAAAATGGCTAACATGTTTTTTTATTAAACTGCTTGAACAAATGGAAGCTTGGGTTTAATTAGCCACTCGCCAGTACATGTTATCGTACTAAACCTCGCTATCCGCAGGTGCCGTGAATCCAGAGGAACGTGCCAACTAACCAAGGCGACTTTCGAGTTTTGAAGCTTCTACCGCGTGTCAAAGACTCTCGCTACTCCATTTTTGAAGACTCTCTGCATCAGTCCAAGAAGCATGTCTCGGCTTCCCTCCATTCCAGGTGGCTGGAATACTTTTGTTGTAAATTGAGGGATGTATGTGTGGAACGACTATCTCATCGACGTTCATTTTGTAATCGAGTCAATTTTGTAAAGCTCTCGCGGCATGATTGTAATATAGTCTTGTAAATGATGTCTATTATCAATAAAATAAAAAGTTTCTCTGCCTCAATGTGTTGTTCAATTTCTCTGTGTACTCTCTTAGTTGTTGTGTTTCGGATAACCTTATGACTATGCCTTGTGCGATCGCAACCTAGGTTCGTACGGCATCACGTCCGGGGGACGACTATCGATTCTTCGGAATCAGGACGTGACAAAAAGTAGTAGGGAAATCAAAGGACTTCGGGGATGATTTCATCACCTATCAAGTGGAAGTAGATCCATTTATCTTTGATGAGGCAATGAAGACCAAAGATGTTATTTTCTAGAATGAAGCAATCAATGGTGAGATTGACTCCATAATATTCAATAACGCTTGGGTGCTGGTCACTCTACCTGAAGAAGCAGAACCTATTAGATGCAAACAGATCTTCAAGAAAAAGATTATAGCCGATGAAATTGTAAACAAGTTCAAGGACATGCAAGTGGCAAAAGGGTTTTTCATAAAGAAGAGATTAACTACTTCAATACATATGCACTAGTTTCTCAGATGACAATTATCAGTATGCTGATCACACTTGTTGTGATTCACGAGATGATAATTCACTTGATGGATGTGAAGACAATATTCTTGAATAAAGATCTAACTGGAGAGATTTACATAAAAAACTGGTTTTTTCATCAAAAGAGTTGATGATAAGATGTGCAAAATGGTAAAATCCCTTAACGATCTAAAGTAGGCTCCCAAGATATGGCACGAAAGTTTGATAAAGTTATCATATCAAATCGAGGTTAGCTGTTAAAGCTAGCATTGTCATGATGGATGACGATGACCGGCGAAAAGATCTTATCGAAATCCACGCCCTTTCGCTGACTGTAGCATTTAGCTACCAACCTCGCTTTGTATCAAAGGCGAATAGCATCTTATGTCTGCTTCACTCTGAACAACCATCGATTCTTCAGCCTTCTTGTCCTTTAGCAACCGCACCAGCTCATAAGTTGAGTTTGTCTGCAATGAACTCAACTCCTCTTACATGGGATGCATCCACTCCTGCCTGTATTTGCCTTTCGTCGCCTTTACAAGATTTCAGACTCTCCCACATTAGTCAATAGCACATAATCATCTGGCAAGTACCTCGTGGATGGTCTACGTTCTCTCGTGCTTCTCTTCAACAGAGCCTTTGGTGTTGGTTGTGTATAACATCCTCATTTCCTTCAAGAACTGCCTCCTCAGCATGCTCATCCTCCTGAGAGTCGTCCAGATCATCATCATTAGACTGATAACCAAGGTTTGGAGCATCTCCATGTATTGGCTCCCCCCATAACTAGATTCTCTGTAATGTCCCCTAAAATCATCTCGAAGTGTGTTGACTCTAACTCAGAAAATCTCCAGCTTCAAAAAGCATCTCGGAATCCTTAGTGTTGGTCATAGTCTGATCCTTGGCAAATACCACATCCATGCTTCTGTAGAGCTTTCCTTCCACTGGGTCGTGTTTTCGGACAAAAAAGAAGTGTTTTTCTTCTCAAGGAAAACTTTTATAATACTCATTACAAACAAACTTATTACACTAAATACATAAATTCTAAGAACAAGTTGTTGAGATTCTCGATAGTACAACGATGGAGATTGAAATGCCGCATGGTTCCTTTACTCCATTGATCATCATATGATCTTTGCAAAGGCTTTCAATGTGCGCGAACACTGGTTGGTCGAGGGTTTTGTTGCCCAAGCAGCGTATATATCTATCGTTTCTATGTAGTCTAAGCCATGTTCTACCACGCGGCTTTCTGCTATTGTAGTTGTACGTCCCACGAAAACACAACCTCTGACAGCTGGTCGAAGAGTCGCCTCGATCTCTGTACTATTCTCTATGTTTTGTCATGCATTGACACGTGGAAGCAGCACATTTGCATAGGCCACGCGAAAGCAAACTTAGCAGGAAGCATGCATGATCCGCTAGAAGCAAGGTTCGCACTGGAATAAGTTGGGCAGGAAGTATAGTCCGGCGGAAGCAAATAATATAGGGAACATAACATGCAGGAAGGTAGTGACCTGTAGGAAACATAAGTTGCTAGAAGCAAAAAAGACAATTAGCTGGGCTCACGGGAAGGAGCCATGGTATTTCAGGATCAATGGGGTACTTTGTTAATTTGTCGGAGATGGAAATGAATTTCCCACTGTCCTCCTTCCACACTGCCACTATTGGGAGGACGATGAATTGGAGTATGACTGCCAGCTTCTCGAGTACACAAGGTGGTAAATTCCGCTACCGCTACGAAGGGGGGCGCCCAGACTTAAACAATGAACAGAGCCGGCTCCAGGGGGAGGCGGACTAGGCAGCCGCCTAGGGCCTCCTTCCCCAAGGAGACCTTCTTTAGTTTACTTTTTTAAACTTAGATTGGCCCATGACACAAAAAACTGTAGATCTGGGGAAGCCCATGTCTACCAATTGAATAAAATCTACTGAAAAAATAAAACGTTACATCTATTTCTAAGTCGCCTCTTTTTTGGATTTATAAAAAATATACGCAGAGGGTCTCATTTTTTGAATTGTTTAGGGCCTCAAAAATACTGGAGCCGGCCATGGCCACGAAGGCTGATCATCCCGTAACAGTGTTAGGCTTGATGTCAGGGGTGGCAGCACCAGAAACGCCGGTTAGCGACATATACCTTTGTGAACCGCTATGAGCATGACTGAACCGCTTTTTCAATTAGCGAGCAGACCCATAGTGTAGAAACCGCCACAAGGTTAGAATTCTTGATAGTCCCACAATTACCAAGCAAGCAACAACATTGCATTGTCCTAAGTTGATATCCTCACGAAGAATACCAAAAAACCACCATTATTCTCAATTAACAAGAAGCCTAAGAAATGAGTACTTATTCCGCTCTTAAAGAAAACTGCAGATGTACATCTTCAGCAATCACCTGCATGGGAAAGATGGGCTGTTCCTGCGCAATCTTTATTTGAGAGTCCAGTTGAATAACTGGGCACATTGATGAATCCCCATGAAATAAGCCAGAACAAGAACAACTGACACCTTATTAGAAACTGAGAAAGAAGAAAGAGATCATAATGCCCTACTTTTTAAGTGGTGAGGTCTTGTTTGGTTCGCGGAATCATCGTGTTGGGAAAGGAAAGTGATTATTTTTCTATGTTTGGGTACCAAAGGAATTGGGGAGGAAAGGAAAGTGATTCTCAATGGAAGGAAAATTATGGGGAAAAGTGATTACATCCATCCAAGCAAGGAATCACTTTCCGACATTAAGTATTCACTTTCCTTTTCAAATTCCTTGGCATTTTCAAACATTGGAAAGGAAAATAAATGGGAATTGTAATTTCCCAAAGGGAAGGAAATGCCAAGGAATTAATTTCCTTTCCCTTCCATTCCGCGAACCAAACAAGACCTCAGTATGGGAAAGTGCAGTCATAGAGACTAGCCTGAAAGAAAGTGTGCCCATCAGTCGTAGAAGACGGGCACATTAAATATCATATAGACAAAATCTAATTAGGCCATTCTCTATGAAATAGAAACTACAACCTAACTCTTCTACGATAAGCTTGATCAAAAGTTTGCAATTTTTCTTCACAGAAGTAACCAAGAAGAACATTGTTTCCATTCCAGCTATGATGACCCAATTATGGACTATAGTTGTTTAGCATTCACTAGAAAATTTTGGAAGGCTAATCAGCTCACAGTAAGTACTAGTTTGGATTCATCTCGTTTGCGCAAACATCCATTTCCACAACACTTGTTGAGATAGCATTTCGGAAACGCCCATTTGAGCCCCGAAATGAATGTGGCACATTTGGGGGGAAAAACGACCATTCGAAATGGAAAACGTTTGGCTCAACACTTGTGTTTGGCACCAAATGGAATCACGAATGAAATGTACTTACAATCCAGATTAACCCTAAAAAGATAAGAATATATTATTGTACTTAAATTTCTCACATAGAAAGATTGCTTGCAAAGCTAACTTCAAATTATGTTTTTAACAGATAAGCCTGACAAGGGAAGCTTCCTTGCTTTATTATGGCAGGAAGACGATACCGAGAAGCTTCCGGATTTTGGATTGCTCCATCTTCCTTTTTGAAGTTAAAGAGACTTAAAATTGAATAATTATTGTATGCATTACTCTTCATTCACTCTAAGAAGGTGAAAATTTCGATAACTCATATTGTATGCATTCATTTGTTTCTTTATAAATGCAAACGTTTCTAATGACATAAAAATGAATGCAATAGATTTAAGTCATTGATGTTGAAATGGAATCCTTCTTCTCTTTGAATTTCCTTTAGGAGAGACTTATCATTCTCGCTTATATTCCTCTACTTCGGCTGCGATTCGGTTTCAGAGCCTCTGAGCATACAACACCACCACCTATACCACAAATGTTTGGGGTATGTTGTGGGAATCTTTTTCTTCCATTCAGCTCTTTAAGGGCCATGTCTACTATAACACTAACAAACCATGTCCTTCTTTCAACTCCAATCAATGTTCGTTGGCCTACCTCTAGTACTGGTGGCTCCTTAAAGTACTATATTATTGCTCCTACAAACCAGACATTTATTGGTATGTGTTGCACATGTCCAAACCTTATGTCCTCAATTGACATCGTCTCTACCTTGACGAATACACTCGTTTCTTATCACATATTTTAATGTATTGACATTCATCCATCTTAGCATTCACATCCTCTAGGGATACAAATCTCTCAGAATTAATGATGTAAAAACAAAAAGAAATATAACAATAATGACTTGTACCTTGAAGGAAACTCGAGAAATCCATACAACCAGTCAATCAATCATGTTACTCTATTCCCACAACTGTTCTTCATACTTCACATTCTCAACTCAGAAACCAAATTACCACATTACCACAGACGAACCAATCTTCTCAATTGGAAACCTTTAGGAACATGCAATCCTCTAAAATCAAAACCCCAAATAGTCTAAAGAGGCAATCATCTCAAATGAAATTTAAATATCAAGCAGTGGAAAGATGCAGTTCACTCATATCAAAATAAGAAACATCGAAACCATCCATTCTCACATACCCAAGTGCTCAAAATGATCTTACTCCTGCCACACTGGCAGACTGACTGGTTGTAGTGTGAGTGATATGATAGTAAGGACGGCATTATGTGTGTGACAGTAAGTCTTGCCGCTTGCATCTGGGAAAACAAGTTTTGAGTCACATAAACATTAAACTCTACATTAGACGAAGCCTCGCCCTACTAGGATGATCTTTGTTTAGGAATAAGTTGCATATGGGAATCCCATCTGTGTTACGTGTCTGCATCTACTTAATTACACAATCGGTCATTATGATCAAATAGGTTCAAGTATCACAATTCTTTAATGAAACTTACATTGCATATATCTGATAGTTTGCCATTGGAGAAATATATATACATCACACCATCAAGAGAATTTAATCAACTGATGCCTGTAGTTTGCCATTAGAAAAAAAAAAAAGGGAATGTATGTCCTTTAGCCTATACTACTGCGGCACTCCTCAAAATGGCAAAAACACGTAGACCTATTGACAACGTGCACATACCAACTGGCGACGATATTCTCTTAAACATGATGTGCTAAAGGAAAACATATGACCATTAATCAAATATTGTTCTCCTAATCAACAGCCTAAAAACTAGTGGCAATTGATCTTAAAAGAACCAGAGATAGGTGTCTTGAGCAATTACCCAAACTATAGAGTCAACAGCCATGAGAGTCGAGACCTTAAATATCATGTGATAGAAGCATTCATTTCATTGAGGACACATCAAGGCTCTCCACGCACACACACACTAGCTATAGGGCACACCAAAATCAGTGTCATGCATGTGTCGTCGTCTCCATATTGTGTCATTGTTGACTTCGTGTTCATGCAACATAGTTCTAGGTACTTAACAATCTCCTAACTATAATTCATCAACCACACAAATGATGCAATCTTCTTTTAGGGAAGCAAAAAAAATCTATAACATTCAAGGAAAAATTCCTCACAGAATAACACAACCGCCGATCCCAACATGCACATAGAGACGGCAAAAGAAGAAGAAGACATCAATAGCACAGAATGATAACAAATCTAAACATCGATGAGATCGGAATCAGATATACCATCAAGCCCACGAGTTGTCGAAAGCGGCCCACGTGAGCGCATGCGAGAACCCTTGGAAGCTGATCCGCCCGTCGCCGTCCGTGTCCGCCTCTATGATCATCCCCGTCAGCTCCTTGGCGGTCAACGCGTGCCCTAGCTTCGCCATCGAGATGGCGAGCTCCGCTGCGGTTATATAACCGTCCCCGTCGCGATCGAACATGTTAAATATCCGGTTCAGCTGGTCCTCCGTGTAAGAGGATACGGCGGGGAGGATATCGGGGGCAACGAGCACGATGAACTCGGAGAATTCGACGAGGCCGTTTCTGTGGTCGTTGGCCTTCTGGATAAGGTTTTCGAGCTGGTCTAGGCCGGGATTGAGGCCGAGAGTCCGGAGGAGGGAGCCAAGCTCGAGCTGGGTGAGCCTGCCATCGTTGTTTCGGTCGAACGAGCGGAAGATCTCCCGGAGCTCGGCGATGTGGTCTTCGTCAAGCACCACCGGAATATCACGGATGCCGCCGCAGGCATTGCCGTTACAATCCATCGCTATATCTCGTCGAAATTATTTAAAGTTTGAATCTTTCTCTCAAAGTCCAGCCATTTCTTCTCCCTACAACCAAACCTCGTCGGAACTCTTTTGAGGCTTTCTCTCAAATTCTATACATTTTTTGCTCTCTTCAACAAAATCGATCAAAATTTCATCGGATTCTTCAAATTTTGGATCACACCCATTTTTCGTTTTCCTCCCCAAAAAATCCGATCGAAATCGTCAGATTCTTCAAAATTTGAATCTTTCTCTCAAATTGCTCCCATTTTTTTTTCTTCTG
This sequence comes from Iris pallida, assembly GCA_029216955.1. Classification (NCBI taxonomy): domain Eukaryota; kingdom Viridiplantae; phylum Streptophyta; class Magnoliopsida; order Asparagales; family Iridaceae; genus Iris; species Iris pallida. The sequence goes on from JANAVB010005598.1 coordinate 17,177,969, forward strand.
CTTCAGCAAAAGCGATCCAATCAGCAAGATCGAGGAGGGATGGAAAAAAAATCGCGGAGAGTGGACCTGAAAATTGTGTCTTTTCCCGATTTCTCTGGAATTAGGGTTAGGGTGAGATCTTCTTCTTCAAAGCTCGAATCTTTCTCTCCAATTCCAACAAACTTTATGCTTCTTCAAGAAAATCGACCGGATCGGAACAAAAAAGGTATAGTTTTTTGTTCCGATCCGAGAGACTTTTCAGGTAAGAGGGATTGTTCGGAATTAGGGTTAGGGTTAGGTCATGGAAAAAAATCGATTTTGAAAGTGAAAAATTGGGGAAGTGGAACAATAATAAGAACAAAAATAAAATAAAATAATAAACAATTGTTTTTTCGGTTGGTTGGATTAAATTTAAAGATGGCAAATGGAACAAACCCCGCGTGAGAAGCGGGCTGCATTTCCTTCACTGAATTTGTTTAAAATTAGAAAAAGAAAATTAAAGAATTTTGAGTAAGAAAAGCACAACAAAAGGAAAATTGGTATGGCTTCGTGCAACTTTTCAAAATATTGTATAGCTTTATGTACCTTTTAAAATCTTATACAACTTTTTGTACCATTTTAAAAAAAATTGTACCACTCTCCAGCGTTCTGCCTATGTGACAGTCAAAATGCCAACTCACCCTCCTACATTGTTTTTGCTGAGTTGGCACACCAAATAGAATTTTATAAACAAAATTATTGATTCACGCAAATTTTTGAACAAATAAGTGATAACCCTCTTAAAGAACGCATATATATACACACACACACACACACACACACACACACACACACGCACCTCGTTTGGTTTGCGGAATCATCAGGTTGGAAAAGGAAAGTGATTACTTTCCAATGTTTTCCAATGGAAGAAAAATTGGGAGGAGAAGTGATTCCATCCATCTAAGAAATGAATCACTTTTCCACAATGAAGTATTCATTTTACTTTCCAAATTCTTTGGCACCCAAACATTGGAAAAAAAAATCAATGAGAATTGTAATTTCCCAAAGGGAAGGAAATGCCAAGGAATTGATTTTCTTTCCCTTCCATTCCGCGAACCAAACGAGGGTGCAGTCATAGATACTAGCCTGAAAGAAAGTGTGCCCATCAGTCGTAGAAGACAGGCACATTAAATATCACTAGTCTACATGTACTTGCTTTGCACGTATTTTGATTAGAATATCATAAGGTCGGTTGTCGTCTTTTCCAGGTGATTATTCTTGTGTGTTTTTTTCTTTTTTATAATGCCAAGAGATTCAAAATACAATCTTTTTTAAATTTCTTATTGAGAATAATAATCTTTGGAAAATGGCAAGGGTAGAAAATTTTTACCATTGGAACATAGAAAGTTGTATGAAAAAAGAAAACTTGCATGCAAACTTTATTGCGTTGACTCTTCAACATAAATGGCATACAAGTTGACATAATAACATCATACTTATAAAATACTTAAGGGCATTGAGGAATTCAAAAGTTTCACCATCAAGTTTTTTTATTATATAGTAGAATAGATATAAACGAAGTCTAATTAGGCCACTCTATGAAATAGAAACTACAACCTAACTCTACGATAAGCTTGATCCAAAGTTTGTAATTGTTCTTAGCAAAAGTAACCAAGAAAATTGTTTCTATTCCAGCTATGATGACCCAATTATGAACTATGTAGTTGTTTAGCATTCACTAGAAAATTTTGGAAGGCTAATCAGCTCACTGTAAGTACTAGTTTGGATTCATCTCGTTTGCTTAAACGTCCATTTCCACAACACTCGTTGAGCTAGCATTTTGGAAACGCCCATTTGAGTCCCGAAATGAATGTGGCACGTTTGGAAAAAAAAAAACGACCATTCGAAATGGAAAACGTTTGGGTCAACACTTGTGTTTGGCACCAAATGAAATCACGAATGAAATGTCCTTACAATCCAGATTAACCCTAAAAAGATAAGAATATATTATTGTACTTAAATTTCTCACATAGAAAGATTGCTTGCAAAGCTAACTTCAAATTATGTTTTTAACAGATAAGCCTGACAAGGGAAGCTTCCTTGCTTTATTATGGCAGGAAGACGATACCGAGAAGCTTCCGGATTTTGGATTGCTCCATCTTCCTTTTTGAAGTTAAAGAGACTTAAAATTGAATAATTATGGTATGCATTACTCTTCATTCACTCTAAGAAGGTGAAAATTTCGATAACTCATATTGTATGCATTCATTTGTTTCTTTATAAATGCAAACGTTTCTAATGACATAAAAATGAATGCAATAGATTTAAGTCATTGATGTTGAAATGGAATCCTTCTTCTCTTTGAATTTCCTTTAGGAGAGACTTATCATTCTCGCTGATATTCCTCTACTTCGGCTGCGATTCGGTTTCAGAGCCTCTGAGCATACAACACCACCACCTATACCACAAATGTTTGGGGTATGTTGTGGGAATCTTTTTCTTCCATTCAGCTCTTTAAGGGCCATGTCTACTATAACACTAACAAACCATGTCCTTCTTTCAACTCCAATCAATGTTCGTTGGCCTACCTCTAGTACTGGTGGCTCCTTAAAGTACTATATTATTGCTCCTACAAACCAGACATTTATTGGTATGTGTTGCACATGTCCAAACCTTATGTCCTCAATTGACATCGTCTCTACCTTGACGAATACACTCGTTTCTTATCACATATTTTAATGTATTGACATTCATCCATCTTAGCATTCACATCCTCTAGGGATACAAATCTCTCAGAATTAATGATGTAAAAACAAAAAGAAATATAACAATAATGACTTATACCTTGAAGGAAACTCGAGAAATCCATACAACCAGTCAATCAATCATGTTACTCTATTCCCACAACTGTTCTTCATACTTCACATTCTCAACTCAGAAACCAAATTACCACATTACCACAGACGAACCAATCTTCTCAATTGGAAACCTTTAGGAACATGCAATCCTCTAAAATCAAAACCCCAAATAGTCTAAAGAGGCAATCATCTCAAATTAAATTTAAATATCAAGCAGTGGAAAGATGCAGTTCACTCATATCAAAATAAGAAACATCGAAACCATCCATTCTCACATACCCAAGTGCTCAAAATGATCTTACTCCTGCCACACTGGCAGACTGACTGGTTGTAGTGTGAGTGATATGATAGTAAGGACGGCATTATGTGTGTGACAGTAAGTCTTGCCGCTTGCATCTGGGAAAACAAGTTTTGAGTCACATAAACATTAAACTCTACATTAGACGAAGCCTCGCCCTACTAGGATGATCTTTGTTTAGGAATAAGTTGCATACGGGAATCCCATCTGTGCTACGTGTCTGCATCTACTTAATTACACAATCGGTCATTATGATCAAATAGGTTCAAGTATCACAATTCTTTAATGAAACTTACATTGCATATATCTGATAGTTTGCCATTGGAGAAATATATATACATCACACCATCAAGAGAATTTAATCAACTGATGCCTGTAGTTTGCCATTAGAAAAAAAAAAAGGGAATGTATGTCCTTTAGCCTATACTACTGCGGCACTCCTCAAAATGGCAAAAACACGTAGACCTATTGACAACGTGCACATACCAACTGGCGACGATATTCTCTTAAACATGATGTGCTAAAGGAAAACATATGACCATTAATCAAATATTGTTCTCCTAATCAACAGCCTAAAAACTAGTGGCAATTGATCTTAAAAGAACCAGAGATAGGTGTCTTGAGCAATTACCCAAACTTTAGAGTCAACAGCCATGAGAGTCGAGACCTTAAATATCATGTGATAGAAGCATTCATTTCACTGAGGACACATCAAGGCTCTCCACGCACACACACACTAGCTATAGGGCACACCAAAATCAGTGTCATGCATGTGTCGTCGTCTCCATATTGTGTCATTGTTGACTTCGTGTTCATGCAACATAGTTCTAGGTACTTAACAATCTCCTAACTATAATTCATCAACCACACAAATGATGCAATCTTCTTTTAGGGAAGCAAAAAAAAATCTATAACATTCAAGGAAAAATTCCTCACAGAATAACACAACCGCCGACCCCAATATGCACATAGAGACGGCGAAAGAAGAAGAAGACATCAATAGCACAGAATGATAACAAATCTAAACATCGATGAGATCGGAATCAGATATACCATCAAGCCCACGAGTTGTCGAAAGCGGCCCACGTGAGCGCATGCGAGAACCCTTGGAAGCTGATCCGCCCGTCGCCGTCCGTGTCCGCCTCCATGATCATCCCCGTCAGCTCCTTGGCGGTCAACGCGTGCCCTAACTTCGCCATCGAGATGGCGAGCTCCGCTGCGGTTATATAACCGTCCCCGTCGCGATCGAACATGTTAAATATCCGGTTCAGCTGGTCCTCCGTGTAAGAGGATACGGCGGGGAGGATATCGGGGGCAACGAGCACGATGAACTCGGAGAATTCGACGAGGCCGTTTCTGTGGTCGTTGGCCTTCTGGATAAAGTTTTCGAGCTGGTCTAGGCCGGGATTGAGGCCGAGAGTCCGGAGGAGGGAGCCAAGCTCGAGCTGGGTGAGCCTGCCATCGTTGTTTCGGTCGAACGAGCGGAAGATCTCCCGGAGCTCAGCGATGTGGTCTTCGTCAAGCACCACCGGAATATCACGGATGCCGCCGCAGGCATTGCCGTTACAATCCATCGCTATATCTCGTCGGAATTATTTAAAGTTTGAATCTTTCTCTCAAAGTCCAGCCATTTCTTCTCACTACAACCAAACCTCGTCGGAACTCTCTTGAGGCTTTCTCTCAAATTCCATACATTTTTTGCTGTCTTCAACAAAATCGATCAAAATTTCATCGGATTCTTCAAATTTTGGATCACACCCATTTTTCGTTTTCCTCCCCAAGAAATCCGATTGGAATCGTCAGATTCTTCAAAGTTTGAATCTTTCTCTCAAATTGCTCCCATTTTTTTTTCTTCTGCTTCAGCAAAAGCGATCCAATCAGCAAGATCGAGGAGGGATGGAAAAAAAATCGCGGAGAGTGGACCTGAAAATTGTGTCTTTTCCCGATCTCTCTGGAATTAGGGTTAGGGTGAGATCTTCTTCTTTAAAGCTCGAATCTTTCTCTCCAATTCCAACAAACTTTATGCTTCTTCAAGAAAATCGACCGGATCGGAACAGAAAAGGTATAGTTTTTTGTTCCGATCCGAGAGAATTTTCAGGTAAGAGGGATTGGTCGGAATTAGGGTTAGGGTTAGGTCATGGAAAAAAATCGATTTTGAAAGTGAAAAATTGGGGAAGTGGAACAATAATAAGAACAAAAATAAAATAAAATAATAAACAATTGTTTTTTCGGTTGGTTGGATTAAGTTTAAAGATGGCAAATGGAACAAACCCCGCGTAAGAAGCGGGCTGCATTTCCTTCACTGAATTTGTTTAAAATTAGAAAAAGAAAATTAAAGAATTTTGAGTAAGAAAAGCACAACAAAAGAAAAATTGGTATGGCTTCGTGCAACTTTTCAAAATATTGTATAGCTTTATGTACCTTTTAAAATCTTATACAACTTTTTGTACCCTTTTAAAAAATTTGTACCACTCTCCAGCGTTCTGCCTATGTGACAGTCAAAATGCCAACTCACCCTCCTACATTGTTTTTGCTGAGTTGGCACACCAAATAGAATTTTATAAACAAATTATTGATTCACGCAAATTTTTGAACAAATAAGTGATAACCCTCTTAAAGAACGCATATATATATATATATATATATATATATATATACACACACACACACACACACACACACACACACACGCACACGCACCTCGTTTGGTTTGCGGAATCATCAGGTTGGAAAAGGAAAGTGATTACTTTCCAATGTTTTCCAATGGAATAAAAATTGGGAGGAGAAGTGATTCCATCCATCCAAGAAATGAATCACTTTTCCACAATGAAGTATTCACTTTACTTTCCAAATTCTTTGGCACCCAAACATTGGAAAGGAAAATCAATGAGAATTGTAATTTCCCAAAGGGAAGGAAATGCCAAGGAATTGATTTTCTTTCCCTTCCATTCCGCGAACCAAACGAGGGTGCAGTCATAGATACTAGCCTGAAAGAAAGTGTGCCCATCAGTCGTAGAAGACAGGCACATTAAATATCACTAGTCTACATGTACTTGCTTTGCACGTATTTTGATTAGAATATCATAAGGTCGGTTGTCGTCTTTTCCAGGTGATTATTCTTGTGTGTGTTTTTTCTTTTTTATAATGCCAAGAGATTCAAAATACAATCTTTTTTAAATTTCCTATTGAGAATAATAATCTTTGGAAAATGGCAAGGGTAGAAAAATTTTACCATTGGAACATAGAAAGTTGTATGAAAAAAGAAAACTTGCATGCAAACTTTATTGCGTTGACTCTTAAACATAAATGGCATACAAGTTGACATAATAACATCATACTTATAAAATACTTAAGGGCATTGAGGAATTCAAAAGTTTCACCGTCAAGTTTTTTTATTATATAGTAGAATAGATATAAACGAAGTCTAATTAGGCCACTCTATGAAATAGAAACTACAACCTAACTCTGCTACGATAAGCTTGATCCAAAGTTTGTAATTGTTCTTAGCAAAAGTAACCGAGAAAATTGTTTCCATTCCAGCTACGATGACCCAATTATGAACTATGTAGTTGTTTAGCATTCACTAGAAAATTTTGGAAGGCTAATCAGCTCACTGTAAGTACTAGTTTGGATTCATCTCGTTTGCTTAAACGTCCATTTCCACAACACTCGTTGAGCTAGCATTTTGGAAACGCCCATTTGAGTCCCGAAATGAATGTGGCACGTTTGGAAAAAAAAAACGACCATTTGAAATGGAAAACGTTTGGCTCAACACTTGTGTTTGGCACCAAATGAAATCACGAATGAAATGTCCTTACAATCCAGATTAACCCTAAAAAGATAAGAATATATTATTGTACTTAAATTTCTCACATAGAAAGATTGCTTGCAAAGCTAACTTCAAATTATGTTTTTAACAGATAAGCCTGACAAGGGAAGCTTCCTTGCTTTATTATGGCAGGAAGACAATACCGAGAAGCTTCCGGATTTTGGATTGCTCCATCTTCCTTTTTGAAGTTAAAGAGACTTAAAATTGAATAATTATGGTATGCATTACTCTTCATTCACTCTAAGAAGGTGAAAATTTCGATAACTAATATTGTATGCATTCATTTGTTTCTTTATAAATGCAAACGTTTCTAATGACATAAAAATGAATGCAATAGATTTTAAGTCATTGATGTTGAAATGGAATCCTTCTTCTCTTTGAATTTCCTTTAGGAGAGACTTATCATTCTCGCTGATATTCCTCTACTTCGGCTGCGATTCGGTTTCAGAGCCTCTGAGCATACAACACCCCCACCTATACCACAAATGTTTGGGGTATGTTGTGGGAATCTTTTTCTTCCATTCAGCTCTTTAAGGGCCATGTCTACTATAACACTAACAAACCATGTCCTTCTTTCAACTCCAATCAATGTTCGTTGGCCTACCTCTAGTACTGGTGGCTCCTTAAAGTACTATATTATTGCTCCTACAAACCAGACATTTATTGGTATGTGTTGCACATGTCCAAACCTTATGTCCTCAATTGACATCGTCTCTACCTTGACGAATACACTCGTTTCTTATCACATATTTTAATGTATTGACATTCATCCATCTTAGCATTCACATCCTCTAGGGATACAATCTCTCAGAATTAATGATGTAAAAACAAAAAGAAATATAACAATAATGGACTTGTACCTTGAAGGAAACTCGAGAAATCCATACAACCAGTCAATCAATCATGTTACTCTATTCCCACAACTGTTCTTCATACTTCACATTCTCAACTCAGAAACCAAATTACCACATTACCACAGACGAACCAATCTTCTCAATTGGAAACCTTTAGGAACATGCAATCCTCTAAAATCAAAACCCCAAATAGTCTAAAGAGGCAATCATCTCAAATGAAATTTAAATATCAAGCAGTGGAAAGATGCAGTTCACTCATATCAAAATAAGAAACATCGAAACCATCCATTCTCACATACCCAAGTGCTCAAAATGATCTTACTCCTGCCACACTGGCAGACTGACTGGTTGTAGTGTGAGTGATATGATAGTAAGGACGGCATTATGTGTGTGACAGTAAGTCTTGCCGCTTGCATCTGGGAAAACAAGTTTTGAGTCACATAAACATTAAACTCTACATTAGACGAAGCCTCGCCCTACTAGGATGATCTTTGTTTAGGAATAAGTTGCATATGGGAATCCCATCTGTGTTACGTGTCTGCATCTACTTAATTACACAATCGGTCATTATGATCAAATAGGTTCAAGTATCACAATTCTTTAATGAAACTTACATTGCATATATCTGATAGTTTGCCATTGGAGAAATATATATACATCACACCATCAAGAGAATTTAATCAACTGATGCCTGTAGTTTGCCATTAGAAAAAAAAAGGGGAATGTATGTCCTTTAGCCTATACTACTGCGGCACTCCTCAAAATGGCAAAAACACGTAGACCTATTGACAACGTGCACATACCAACTGGCGACGATATTCTCTTAAACATGATGTGCTAAAGGAAAACATATGACCATTAATCAAATATTGTTCTCCTAATCAACGGCCTAAAAACTAGTGGCAATTGATCTTAAAAGAACCAGAGATAGGTGTCTTGAGCAATTACCCAAACTTTAGAGTCAACAGCCATGAGAGTCGAGACCTTAAATATCATGTGATAGAAGCATTCATTTCATTGAGGACACATCAAGGCTCTCCACGCACACACACACTAGCTATAGGGCACACCAAAATCAGTGTCATGCATGTGTCGTCGTCTCCATATTGTGTCATTGTTGACTTCGTGTTCATGCAACATAGTTCTAGGTACTTAACAATCTCCTAACTATAATTCATCAACCACACAAATGATGCAATCTTCTTTTAGGGAAGCAAAAAAAATCTATAACATTCAAGGAAAAATTCCTCACAGAATAACACAACCGCCGACCCCAATATGCACATAGAGACGGCAAAAGAAGAAGAAGACATCAATAGCACAGAATGATAACAAATCTAAACATCGATGAGATCGGAATCAGATATACCATCAAGCCCACGAGTTGTCGAAAGCGGCCCACGTGAGCGCATGCGAGAACCTTGGAAGCTGATCCGCCCGTCGCCGTCCGTGTCCGCCTCCATGATCATCCCCGTCAGCTCCTTGGCGGTCAACGCGTGCCCTAGCTTCGCCATCGAGATGGCGAGCTCCCGCTGCGGTTATATAACCGTCCCCGTCGCGATCGAACATGTTAAATATCCGGTTCAGCTGGTCCTCCGTGTAAGAGGATACGGCGGGGAGGATATCGGGGGCAACGAGCACGATGAACTCGGAGGAATTCGACGAGGCCGTTTCTGTGGTCATTGGCCTTCTGGATAAGGTTTTCGAGCTGGTCTAGGCCGGGATTGAGGCCGAGAGTCCGGAGGAGGGAGCCAAGCTCGAGCTGGGTGAGCCTGCCATCGTTGTTTCGGTTCGAACGAGCGGAAGATCTCCCGGAGCTCGGCGATGTGGTCTTCGTCAAGCACCACCGGAATATCACGGATGCCGCCGCAGGCATTGCCGTTACAATCCATCGCTATATCTCGTCGGAATTATTTAAAGTTTGAATCTTTCTCTCAAAGTCCAGCCATTTCTTCTCCCTACAACCAAACCTCGGTCGGATCTCTTTTGAGGCTTTCTCTCAAATTCCATACATTTTTTGCTGTCTTCAACAAAATCGATCAAAATTTTCATCGGATTCTTCAAATTTTGGATCACACCCATTTTTCGTTTTCCTCCCCAAGAAATCCGATCGGAATCGTCAGATTCTTCAAAGTTTGAATCTTTCTCTCAAATTGCTCCCATTTTTTTTTTCTTCTGCTTCAGCAAAAGCGATCCAATCAGCAAGATCGAGGAGGGATGGAAAAAAAATCGCGGAGAGTGGACCTGAAAATTGTGTCTTTTCCCGATCTCTCTGGAATTAGGGTTAGGGTGAGATCTTCTTCTTCAAAGCTCGAATCTTTCTCTCCAATTCCAACAAACTTTATGCTTCTTCAAGAAAATCGACCGGATCGGAACAACAAAAGGTATAGTTTTTTGTTCCGATCCGAGAGAATTTTCAGGTAAGAGGGATTGTTCGGAATTAGGGTTAGGGTTAGGGCATGAAAAAAAAACGATTTTGAAAGTGAAATATTGGGAAAGTGGAACAATAATAAGAACAAAAATAAAATAAAATAGTAAACAATTGTTTTTTTCGGTTGGTTGGATTAAGTTTAAAGATGGCAAATGGAACAAACCCCGCGTGAGAAGCGGGCTGCATTTCCTTCACTGAATTTGTTTAAAATTAGAAAAAAAAAATTAAAGAATTTTTGAGTAAGAAAAGCACAACAAAGGAAAATTGGTATGACTTCGTGCAACTCTTCAAAATATTGTATAGCTTTATGTACCTTTTAAAATCTTATACAACTTTTTGTACCCTTTAAAAAAAATTTGTACCATCTCCAGCGTTCTGCTATGTAACAGTCAAAATGCCAACTCACCCTCCTACATTATTTGCTGAGTTGGCACACCAAATAGAATTTATAAACAAAATTATTGATTCACGCAAATTTTGAACAAATAAGTGATAATCTTCTTAAAGAACGAATATATATATTATATATATATATATATATATATATAATATTAATATCTATATATATATATATATATATTATATATATAGATATGATATTGATACTTAATTTTAATATATAATATAGAGAGATTGATACTTAATTTATAATATATATATTATAAATTAAGTATCAATATCACATATATATATATAGATATATATATATATATATATATTATATATATATATATATATAGAGAGAGAGAGAGAGAGAGGAGAGAGAGAGAGAGAGAATAAGGGAGGTGATGTGTTACCTTATGGGTAGTGCTATGTGCCCCCCCCCCCCCCCCCCCCCCCCCCCCCCCCCCCCCCCCCTCCCCTCCCCTCCCCCCCCCCCCCCCCCCCCAATGCTATCATCATGCACAAAAAAGTGTGCAAGTGCATGATGATAACATGGGTGGTGACATATACCCACCTCACCGTGAGGTGACACTTCACCTCCCTTATATATATATATTATATATATATATTATATATATATATATATTATATATATTATATATATATATATATATAAAGATCAGAAGTCCATTTTCGAGTAAATTCCACCCCTAACAAGGATGATTAAAATAATAATAATTTTATATTGTGATATTGGTACATAACTTTTGATATATGCGTCTAATTTGTGATATATGTATTTGACTGTGATTGGTACATTAGATATCATGGAAGGACTCATCAATCACACATGAGTCCGTAGACACGAAACATGTCTTCTTCGGAGCTAGATACCACAAACGACACATGAAATGGGTTACACAAAAATTGAGACAAAAATAAAATTTAACCTAAATAGTGAAAATAAATTATATCAAGATGAAGTGAAAGAAATTTTAAAACTTTGGTGAACCGCGTGAAAATAGAGTTTGAAAATGCCAAAAAGTAGAGTTGAATCGAGGAAAATGCAATGAATAGTGGACCCAAGGAGGGTTCCACACGCACATGTAAACAAAGATAGTTGGGACTTTTAATACGTGATTAATTTCCACTTCCTAAGAGAAGTTGGATTCATAAAAGTTTGTTCCATATGAAGGAGGTTCAAGCCTTTTACTAAAATTTAATACGATTCTACATAATGTACATACAAAAAGTGAAATCATACAGATGTATATAAGAATACTGTTGGAAAGAAAATAAAAATTATGCAGGGACCTCCACAATAGCGGCATACCAAATTTTCCATATTAATTTAAGTTTGGTTTAAGAGCATCATTAGTAGATAGAGCTCAAGCAATGCATCTTGAGATCGAAATTTATAATATATAAAAAAATCAGAATATGTTGGGTTGTATGATAATAGTAGAGTATAAATTTGAGATTCAAATGAGATGAATGGATATAGACTCATGTGTAACTTCTTTCTTTTTTGAAAAATTATATAAAATCTAGAATCTAAAATTGTGGCTCCAAAATGATTCTTGTTACTTCAAATGAGATCCTACATTCCGAATGTAGAATTTTCGAGATCTATATTGCGACTGGAAAGAGATCATCACGGGCTTCAATTGAGTCTTATTAATCTACAAACTCCTACATGAATTTAGAAATTATAATGAACTAGTAATGTTATAAGAAATGGGTGGATTGTTGTGGTGGATTGTTGTGGTGGTTGGGGGGGGGGGGGTGTTAAAGTTTAGGTTGCCATTTGTTTTGGCTTATTTTCCAATCATAAAAACTTTTAGCAGTTCTCATTGTTGCTTTTTTGTCATTTTTTCAATAGAGCCAGGGGACAAGAGTTCAGATATATCGTTTAAGTACTAAAACTAGTTTCTCACCGAGGTTTGCTCTAATCTAAGCCTTAAGCTTTATGGATTGCTCCTTTGGTGTAGGAAAAATTTGAGTGTTCAAAGCAAGGCCTCGTTTGGTTCACGGAATTAAGGAATTATGAAAGAAAACTTGTTCTTTTCTTTGTTTGATAGCCACAAACTTGGAAAGTATTTTCTAACATGGGAGAAAATAGGAGGGAAAATGTTTCCAGGTCTATGGATTCATTTTCCCCCATTCCATATCATTTACTACCAAAAATTATGACATAATAGCCTTGAGTTATTGCATATTTTACCAATTAACTTTTCGTATTATGTTGACTTTAATTATTGGTGTTGGATATTATTGGAATATTGATATAATTTTCTTTCCTTTCTACACCAACGGGAAATCAAATGGTCTTCTTAAATGCTTTCATTATTTTATCAAACACAGGAAAATTTATCTGATAAGAATCCTATTTTCCTATTTCCATAGAAAATACAAGGGAATTGATTTCCCTTCTGTGAAACAAATGAGGCCTTAGAGCATCCATAATATTTGGAGCTTATAAAGAATACATGGAGGCCCAAATTTATAATAATAAAAATAAATCTCGAATGTGTTGGGTCGTATATGAATAATATAAAATGATCAACATCATAAATTGACCTTTGGTGACAAATGTGAAAGCACCCTTGGGGGGGGGGGGGGGGTGAATAGGATCAAGCTTACTAATCAAGCACTAAATGATTGCCAATAGGCAATTTAAAGATTAAGAGTGCAAGAGAAGAAGTAATAAAAAATATCGACACCGATATATTCTGGTATCTTCCGAGAGGTACTCCAGACCCGGAACTCTCTCCGACTTTAATCCAATATTATGCAAATAGTACAACGTGACCTTTTATCCGAAGGCCAACCAACTTCTTACACGAGAGCTTTTCTCCGAAGGACTCTCCGGCTTCAATACACGAGAGCTTTGATCCGAAGACTCTCCAACTTCACGAGAGCTTGATCAGAGGACTCCCCAACTTCAACCTCTTTACAAGAAGATTTATGATATTCTTACAACAAAAGCTAAAGATCTATTTAAACTCAAGAACACTTGATAATTTGTCGATAGGCGAGTAAGTGAAAGCTTTGGTAGAGTTGTTGTGGATAAGCTTTGGTAGTCTAGACATTTTAAGGCTCAAACATCAACCTTGAAGGGGTTCAGTGCTATTTATAACCAAAGCAAAAGAAAGGAAAAAGGCACAACTTTCTTTCAGCGAGCAGAAGATCCATCGATCATCCGCGGACGTCCATCGGATCTTCCGTCTGTAGTATGCAACGGCTATAATCATCGATGGGACACGATCCAATCGTTAGATTACAAACGGTAACAACTCAGATTATTAGTCGAATTATTTCGGACGTCTGTCGGATAATCTGAAAGTTCACAGAACATTTTCTGTAGTTATTCTGATCATCCGTCGTTCATCCGTGGAGATCCGTCGGATCTTACGAGTGACTATCCAAATGTGATCATGGGTTATTTTCTACCCCAGCTTTCGATTTTGTCATCCATTTGTTGTGTTTACAATTATCTTCAGACTCATTACATACTCCAAATATACTTCTGCAGGTGCATGCTTCTTTAGAGTCTTGAAATGATGATGGCATGACTTGGCTTTTATTTTTGTACTGAGATATCTTTGTCTCCTTGACAGCAGTTGTCCAAAGATACCCAGATTGTGAAATCTGAACCCCCATGGGGGAGGGGGGCGCTACCCCTCGGCCCCGTCCACTGACAGGGCAGCGGAACCCCCGAGTGCGTGGCTTCGGAGATATTGTTGGGTGGTTCAGAGAAATCTTGTGGGATACCGTCATCTTTGGCCCATCATGATTTTTTATTGCATTGTCCATGTTGATCTGTTATTCTTTCTGTAGATACATGTTAGATGGACAAAGTAATATATATTGTAGCAAGTATGATAAATTTAAGATTCTTATGGTAAATGTGAATGCGTTAATCCATACTAATAGAAATGTATAGGTTACCAAAATGACCACATATGTCACACCACCCAGAAATCGTTCGTCTTCGTATCGATTTATCCGAATATCGTCCTCACTGGGGCATGATGCTATACGAGTCTGAAGTTGCGCTCGTACAAGGTAAGATGACAAGTCTCAAATGGTATCTTTGATATTGTTATTTAGCAGACATTATCTTATCAGGATATACCTTAATTTAATCCACAAAATTATCTTATCAGGATATACCTTAATTCAATCCACAAAATTTATCTCGATGCAAGATCAAAGTCAACAACGAACATCAGGAATCAAAATCAACAACAAATCAAGGAAGTGTAAATGGAGGCAAACGGGAACAGATTCGAGATAGGGTTTAGAAAGAGATTCACAAGGGTTATCCCAAAGATATTATAGGTCGAAATTCAAAATTCCTTAAATATAGTCTAGAGCAAATCCCAACCTAAATGGTTATATGTTCAACTTCTACTTCCTAGTTCTCTCAGGGGTCCATAGACTCATCCTAGAATAAGGTTTGATAACAGACAGATATTCAAGATTAGGACGAGCGAAAGCAAGTGGGAATAGACTCGAGAGTTTTCAAAGTAAGATTCTCAGGGATTATCCCGGAATCTATCAAGAGTTCCTAACTGTGATTGAGCAACTCCATCATAACCTTGAACCTATATCCTAATAGCAGGCTCGTAGAAGCGCTCTAAGTCAAGCACTACTACGAAATCGTACTAGTTGCGACTATGACCTGTATGGCCACCACAAAAATGTGTCACGACCCGTACCCTATTAGGGGTACGAGCACGTGGGTACGTCCAGCCTACGCCGCAGAATCGACGGTAAATGCTGTATAGGTCTACTAGAAAGTATAGCATCTAGACACAATATATATGTACCTGTCATCTCCGCATGGAGGTATATAATCTCAACTCAATCACAAGACATCTAAGGAAGATAGGTACGAATATCATAAAGATATGATAGAAATATAAGTATGAAAATAGAAGCAAAGTCACAAACATAGTAGAGAGTCAAAACATAACACAAGGTCCCAAACACAAATATAATATAAGTCTCAATACTAGCTGGCTCGTAGTCCAGACAAACCTATCTAGCAAATCTAAATAGGTGCTATATCATCTACGGGCTCTAGGGGTAATGTCTCATCAAAGTCTCTATCCTGGCCATACCCGTAAAATGTAGAGCAATCAGCCAACATGTCCTCTGTAAACATCAACGATTATCCTGTCAGGAAAATGAGCAAGTACACCTCCAACAACAGTTTCATAGTATTGACAAATGCTATAAGAGACAATCATAATAGAATACAAGATGATATATCAAGACTGTAAGTAAAACACGATATATAAACTGGAAATCATGTCAGGGTATAACGTACAGAAAAGTAGAACAGTACATAAATATCTAATGTATAATGTAAACATAAAATGTACCTTGAGATATTAGAGCATTATGTGATCGGCTTGGGTCAAGATCAGGCTGTACCATCTGACTGGCTATGAACAAGAACAACAAGAACTCTGGGTCAGGCCACCAGCATGGAAAGCTATGAACAAGTAGGGTCAGGCTTTACCCTACGTGAAGTAAGGGTATAGCTATGAACAAGTATGGTATTGATCACATAACAACTAACAACTCCCCATCCCCGAATAGTATATAGATCCGGACATAGCACGCCATGACACGGGATTCTCTAAGAGGGTAGCTAATCTCCCTCAGAAATTGGTGTCTATACAAGTATAAGAAATAAGATCGAACAATGTACCAATATACCAAGAAAGTCCAGGAATAACATCTCATGCCAGGATCCAACGTATACTAGTCCGTGCACCACCGTGACAAGAATCAAGTAAAATACTATAACTGAATCGGATACAAAAGATATCAAGACAAGAAACTACTATCAGAGAATGTACTCGCATGCGGTCCTGAGCTGTCAAATGGGGTCGATGCTCAGAGTGATGTCACAAACCTAAAGATGAGATATATATAAGCTAATTAGGGTTCAATAGTGTTAGGCATGATTATATAGTATAAGCTATGTAATCTAGGTCAATCTCAGTCCAACTAAGTCAAACTAGGTCACTCTAAGTCAAAGGTTGGCTTACAGTTGACTTTTGATCAACTGGTCAACTCTAGTCAACTCTGGTCAACTCTAGGTCAAACTAGGCTAATGTTGACTAACAGTTGACTTTTAGTCAACTGGTTAACACATTTCTAGGCCAAGTGTTGACTGATAGTTGACCTTTGGTCAAAGCAGTCAAACTTGGTCAACCGAGGTCAAAACTAGCCTAAGCATACTATTCCTAATATTTACCTACCCAGATACCATATATCTTGGTCAAACATGATCAACTCTAATCTAAGAATTAAAATATCAAGTTGTACCTCGTTATTCATACATCGAAACCTACGACACGCAAATCGAGATAAGATAATCAACGGTAAGGTTAATAATCTTATCACAGTGATCCACATGATCATCTTGCCAATTTCAGCGATGTGAGATCACTGGAATCGACTGATCTCAGTTTCGTTGTACTAATTCTGAAATACGAACTTACTAAGAATTAATTATAATAAAAGGTAATACACAGAGAAATATCTACAAACATTGTCGGATGATGAAATAAACATCATCGTGTCCAGAATGGTCAAATCAGCTAGGATAGCCTATCCATAAGTCCAATTTGGACACAGAGGCAAAAAGGTAATTTTAGGTCAAAATAGTGTCCGTGTCGGATCCGCTTTGCACCGAAAAATGTGCAAGGATACCAGTCCACTAAACCTAACAAATTATATGTCCACGAATCCAGAATGACAATACGAACCCAACGTATATCCAGAATTGGATTCCGTTGACCCGATCTCAAATTGGTCCGTTGACCAGGACATTAAAATTCTGATTTGCACGAAAAAGCATGCCAGAGCCAATGTCCTCAAAACTCAACAAATTATATGTCAATGAGTCCAGAATGACGATACGAACTCAACGGTATATCCGAAATTGGATTCCGATGAGCCGATCTCAAAATGACCCGTTGACTCGGACGGTGGGGCCAGCTTTGTACCAAAATGCATGCCAGAGGCCACGTCCTCTAAATCTAACAAACTATATATGAATTCATGCCAGAACGATGCCACGTGTCTACTGGTGGTGTCAGAATTGAAATCCAAAGTCCCGGGTTAAAAAATAGAATTTAACAAGTTGGAAATTACGAATTCGGACGGCCAACTTTGGCATCAAATTCAACCAATCAAACATGCTCACAATGAAACAAAACTTAAGGGGCAGGAAGAGGGTTATACCAGCTGCGCATAGGAACTAGTGGCACACCAAACGGAGCTGCAATGGAGGATATATGAGCCGACGAAGTTGGCTTAGCAAAATTGTCCAAAAATTTTACAATTTGAACAGTCAACTTGGCGGCCGATTTTGATGTATCAAACAATAAAATTAACGGACGAAACTTGAGGAAAGTGAAGAGGGATATACCAAGATTGAGACAGAAGAAACGGTTCGACGATCCAACGGTCAAATTTTCCAGAATACACGCACGAAGTTGCTGCGATGAGGCACACATTCTGAAATTCGTCCGCGCGGGCGTCGACGGAATTTCGTGCAAAACGCACGAATCAGACGTTTCTCGCACCAGGGACGAGAGGGATCGCCACGAGGGCCTGCCCGGGGGTGCGCCCAGCCAAGGGGGTCGACCACGGTGGCGGCGGCGGCCGCGACGGCGCGACATTGTTCGGTAGTGGCGCGCGGCTGCTGCTGTTGCCAGTGGTGTGCTGTTGCTGGTGGTGCTGTACAGCTGCTGCGACACGGCCGTGGCTGCGGCGACGACGGCGCAGTGGTGGGGCACGGTAGAGAAGGTAGAGGAGAGGTGGTTCGTGGTGGTGGTGGTGGTGTAGATGATGGTGGTGGTGAAGAAGAATAGGAGGAGGAGGGGGATCCCGGCCTAGGGAGGAGAGGGGGAGCCCAGCCTAGGAAGGAGGAGGGAGGTGGCTGAGGTGGTGGTGCTGTGATTAGGAGAAAGGAGATAGATGAGAGGAATTAATGAAGGAAGAGAGAAAGAAAGAAATATTAAGAAAGAGAGAGAAAGTAGAGAGAGAAAGAGAATATAAATTCTCTACATAGATTTTAGGGCGGCTACATGGAGGGGGTTTGTGTGTGTTGTGTTGTCATGATGAAATATAGGGTTGAGATGGGTTGGGGGTTAGATCAAAGGCTAAGATTAATTGTAGCTTTAATAAGACATATCTTAGGGATTTAAATCAATGGGTTTGTCCATTAGATATTTAAAATGGGTAGATTAGGTATTTAATATTTTGTAAGGAAAAATAGGGCGTGGGTGTTCATAAGGGGATAACATGGAGCTTGGGTTTGGATTCAGTTGAGCCGGGTCGGGTCAAAACAGACTTGGTTCAATAAACGGATTAATTTTAGATATTTATGATCATGGATAAATAAGTCGCATGCGGGGGCTCAAATAAATAGGACACAAGTATCATGTGGGTAATAGGCTCAAAATGGGTCAAAACCATATATTGGGTCGACTAGGTTGGATCGATGTCGGGTCCCAAAATTAAATTGGAAGTCAGGTCACATTTTACGGTGGATAATTAATTGGCCTAAATTGACCCAAAAGTTGTGCGAAGCAAATGAAGCACAAGATGGTGTGTCTGAGTGGGACACGAAGGTCATGGGTGTAGGGTGTCTCGAGTAGATCATACATAAGAAGTTGGTTTCAAGAAAATGACTAGTCTTGTGCTCCTAAATTAAAAGTCACGGTAGCGTGCATATGATGATCAAAGATAAAAGTGGGAATTTAATTAATAATTATTCAACGATCAAATGGTCTAAATTGACCCAAAGTTGTGCGAAGCAAAAAAAAAGAGTACAAGGGAACAAATTTGAGTGGGACATAATATATTAACATGAAGATAATCTTGTCTACTACAAACTCATGAAGAGAGTTTCCAGAGATTGGCATCCTTGATGCTCCAGAAATCAAAGTCACGGAAAAGAACATTAAATAAAATAATAATCAAATAACAATATTTATTCAAATAATTGATTTAGAAAATAAAAAAATAACCCTAAATTTCAGGGGGCTTACATCCTACCCACCTTATAAAATTTTGTCCTCGAAATTACAAATCATCTAATAGGTCAAGCTAAAGAATGTAGCCGCTAAGGCTATAGTACTAAATCTGCTATCCTTGTGATTATCTATCATGTTTCTCTCTACAAATATTCTGGTCCAGGATCAACAAACTTCTTCCATAAAAATTACGTCATTTTACCCTTTAGAATATTTATATCAATAAGAACCTTTACGTATATTCTAAAATATAGGTCATCCTCGAGATACGTATATATATATATATCAACAATGATTGGCCATCAACCAAAATTCCAATCTCAATAGCAATTTGTTTGTTTCCTTATCCCGTCCTAAGTATCTTTATCCTATTAATCACAAGCTCCTTGAAATTATACATTCAAAATATATTCTTGGCATTGAGCCTTCTCTCTTTTACTCAAGAACTCCTGAATATAAACTCTCAAATTCAAACTCTTGATTCATTTACCGATTTATTTATTACTTATGTACATATGTCCTTATTTTGTTCCTGCTATCTTTCGATCTTGCACGTAATGTTATCTCCTTCTGTTTCATTCCACATATCGATCTATCCTCCAATCATAAGTAAATGGCTTCTAGATAACTAATAATCACTTGGTCATCAAAGTCCTACAATGTTCAACCCTCGAACCTAAGCACAAGATTCTAGTCCTAAATCCGTAGTCACAAAAATATAATATTTCATTACTCCATCTCAGATACCTTATCATCAATCTATACTATCAAACTAAATCATTCTTAATGGTTTCTAAGTCCACTATAGTCAGTCACTCATATCTGTCCTATAAGCTTAATCTAATAAATCCCCAAGAAAAATATACTCATCATAATCACATAATAACATATCATAGTTATAAAATCTGTTAACGAGGTTTGGCGATTTCAGTCGTCAATTAAATAGAAGGTAACAAGGGCCTAAGACTGGGTCGAGCAATCCATATCAATATTCAGACAAGTTAAGGGTCAAGCAAGACAGGAAAAATTATCGAAATATTTCTAAGAATAGTACAAGGCCAAACGAGATGCATAGGACGTAGTCGAAGTAAAACTTAAGAACCATATACCTCCGTAATTATGTCATATGAAGTTAGTATCGTGCTAGTATGCATCTGGCTGCGATTAACTTCCTTGTTCCATAATACGACGGATGGCTGCAGTGCACAGCTGCCACGCCAGATAATATAGGTTCCTGAACTTAACTTGGCTAAATCCGTAAAATATTTCCAAACAACTTTTGCAAAATAAAGGAGAAGATGTTAGTCAAAATGCTTAGGGAGTGGTCCGAGTAGAATTCGAGAAACATATTTAACCATGATGTCGTTACCTGAAGTCATACCTCACCAGTATTTTTCTGGATGCAAACTTCCGATTCCGTAATACAAGGATAAATATACTTTTCGAACCTTTCATGAATCAACCCATGAGGCACTTTCAATAATTACCGGAAAGGACAAGAAGAATTATCCAAGAGGTTAGCGAAGAAGAGTTTAGTCAAATTATAGGGAAGATGGAACACAAAACAATCATGTCGAAAAAAATCCTAGTTGTGGCTGTAGATAGACATAGTTAATTAAGAGGGGGGAGAATGATGATAAGAATTTGTTCTTGCTTATCTGGTCATAATAAAGTAAACCGGTTTAAGATATAATCTGATAATCATACACATCTTCCTGAAATTATGTTGCCAGAATTTTCGCACGTCAGTAAGCATAGCCGCAATAAACGATAGAGTCAATAACTAAGGTATACACCCTAAAATCATGTCATCTGGAATTCTTACCACGCCAACCGGTATGGCTGCAAAAAAATCCAAATTCCGTAACTAGGATAAGCATATCTAAAATCAGGCTCTGTGTCCTTGTCATGCTAGCTAGTATGACGACAATAAATTCTAAACTCCATAAATAAAGCAGACATTTACCTTATCAGGATATACCTTAATTCAATCCACAAAATTTATCTAGATGCAAGATCAAAGTCAACAACGAACATCAAGAATCAAAATCAACAATAAATCAAGGAAGTGTAAATGGAGGCAAGCGGGAACAGATTTCGAGATAGGGTTTAGAAAGAGATTCATAAGGGTTATCCCAAAGATATTATCTAGGTCAAAATTCAAAATTCCTTTAATATAGTCTAGAGCAAATCTCAACCTAAATGGTTATAGGTTCAACTTCTACTTTCTAGTTCTCTCAGGGGTCCATAGACTCATCCTAGAATAAGGTTTGATAATAGACAGATATTCAAGATCAGGACGAGCAAAAGCAAGTGGGAATAGACTCAAGAGTTTTCGAAGTAAGATTCTCAGGGTTATCCCTAAAATCTAGTAAGAGTTCCTAACTGTTATTGAGCAACTCCTATCATAACCTATAACCTATATCCTAATAGCAGGCTCGTAGCAGCGTTCTAAGTCAAGCACCACTACAAAATCGTACTAGTTGTGACTCTGACCTGCATGGGCCATCACAAAAACGTGTCATGACCCGTACCCTGATTAGGGGCACGAGCACGTGGGTACGTCCAGCCTACGTCGCATAATCGGTGATAGAACGCTGTATAGGTCTACTAGAAAGTATAGCATCTAGACATAATATATATGTACCTGTCATCTTCGCACGGAGGTATATAATCTTAACTCAATCACAAGACATCTAAGGAAGATAGGCATGAATATCATAAAGATATGATGGAAATATAAGTACGAAAATAGAAGCAAAGTCACAAACATAGTAGAGAGTCGAAAACATAACATAAGGTCCCAAACACAAATATAATATAAGTCTCAATACTAGCTGGCTCGCAGTCCAGACAAACCTATCTAGCAAATCTAAATAGGTGCTATATCATCTACGGAAGGGTAATGTGTCATCAAAGTCTCTATCCTGGCCATACCCGTAAAGGGTAGAGCAATCAACCAATATGTCCTCTGTAAACATCAACGGTTATCCTGTCAGAAAAATGAGCAAGTACACCTCCAACAACAGTTTCATAGTATTGACAAATGCTATAAGAGATAATCATAATGGAATACAAGATGATATATCAAGACTGTAAGTAAAACATGATATATAAATTGGAAATCATGTCAGGGTGTAACGTACAGAAAAGTAGAACAGTACAGGAATATCTGATGTATAATGTAAACATAAAATATGCCTTGAGATATTAGAGCATTATGTGATCGACTTGGGTCAAGATCAAGTTGTACCATCTGACTGGCTATGAAAAAGAATAACAAGAACTCTGGGTCAGGCCAGCCAGCATGGAAAGCTATGAACAAGTAGGGTCAGGCTTGACCCTACGTGAAGTAAGAGTATAGCTATGGACAAGTATAGGAATACAAGTATGGTATTGATCACATAACCACTAATAACTCCCCATCCCCGAATAGTATATGGATCCAGACATAGCACGCCATGACACAGGATTCTCCAAGAGGGTAGCTAATCCCCCTCAGAAATTGGTGTCTATACAAGTACAAGAAACAAGATCGAATAATGTACCAATATACCAAAAAAGTCCAGGAATAACATCTCATGCCAGGATCCAACGTATACTAGTCCGTGCACCATCCTGATAAGAATCAAGTAAAATACTATAACTGAATCGGATACAGAAGATATCAAGACAAGAAACTACTATCAGAGAATGTACTCGCCTGCGGTCCTGAACTGTCAAATGGGATCGATGGTCAGAGTGATGTCACAAACCTAAAGATGAGATATATATAAGCTAATTAGGGTTCAACAGTGTTAGGCATGATTATATAGTATAAGCTATGTAATCTAGGTCAATCACAGTCCAACTAAGTCAAACTTGGTCACATTGAGTCAAAGGTTGACTTACAGTTGACTTTTGATCAACTGGTCAACTTTAGTCAACTCTGGTCAACTCTAGGTCAAACTAGGTTAATGTTGACTAACAGTTGATTTTTGGTCAACTGGTTAACACATTTCTAGGCCAAGTGTTGACTGATAGTTGACCATTGGTCAAAGAAGTCAAACTTGGTCAACCGAGGTAAAAACTAGCCTAAGCATACTATTCCTAATATTTACCTACCAAAATACCATATATCTTGGTCAAACATGATCAACTCTAATCTAAGAATTAAAATATCAAGTTGCACCTCGTTATTCGTACATCGAAACCTATGACACGCAAATCGAGATAAGATAATCAACGGTAAGGTTAATGATCTTATCACAGTGATCCACATGATCATCTTGTCAATTTCAGCGATGTGAGATCACTGGAATCGACTGATCTCAGTTTCATTGTACTAATTCCGAAATACGAATTTAATACGAATTAATTATAATAAAAGGTAATACACAGAGAAATATCTACAAACATTATCGGATGATGAAACAAACATCACCAACGTGTCCAGAATGGTCAAATCAGCTAGAATAGCCTATCCATAAGTCCAATTTGGACACAGGGGCAAAAAGGTAATTTTTGGTCAAAACGGTATTCGTGTCGGACCCGCTTTGCATAGAAAAATGTGCAAGGATACCAGTCCACTAAACCTAACAAATTCTATATCCACGAATCCAAAATGACGATACGAACCCAACGGTATATCCAGAATTGGATTCCGTTGACCCGATCTCAAATTGGTCCGTTGACCAGGACATTGAAATTCTGATTTGCACAAAAAAGCGTGTCGGAGCCAATGTCCACAAAACTCAGCAAATTATATGTCAACGAGTCCAGAATAACGATACAAACTTAACAGTATATTCCAAATTGGATTCCGATGAGCCGATCTCAAAATGACCCGTTGACTCGGACCGTAGGACCCGCTTTACACCGAAATACATGTCAGGGCCAACGTCCTCCAAATCTAACAAACTATATATGAATTCGTGCCAGAACGACGCCACGAGTCTACTGGTGGTGTCGGAATTGAAATCCGGAGTCCCGGGTTCAAAAATAGAATTTAACAAGTTAGAAATTACGAATTCGGACGGCCAACTTTGGCATTAAATTCAACCAATCAAACGTGCTCACAATGAAACGAAATTTAAGATGCAGGAAGAGGGTTATACCAGCTGTGCATAGGAAATAGTGGCACACCAAACGGAACTAAGATGGAAGAGATACGAGCCGACGAAGTTGGCTCCGTAAAACTGTCCAAAAATTATACAATTTAAACGGTCAACTTGGCAGTCGATTTTGATGTATCAAACGATAAAATTAACGGACGAAACTTGAGAAAAGTGAAGAGGGATATACCGAGATTGAGACGGAAGAAATGGTTCGACGATCCAACGGTCAGATTTTCCAGAATACACGCACGAAGTTGCTGCAAAGATGCGCACATTCTGAAATCCGTCCGTGCGCGCGTCGACGGGATTTTATGCAAAATATACGAATCGGGCGTTTCTCGTGCCGGGGACGAGGGGCTCGCCATGGGGGCCTGCCCGGGGGTGCACACGGCCAAGAGGCTCGACCACGGCGACGACACGCGGTTGGCCGACAGTGGCACGCGGCTGCTGCTGTCTGTGCTGCGCTGCTGCTGCCAGTACTGCGCTGCTGCTGGTGGTGCTGCACTGCTGCTGCGGCACGGCTGTGGCTACGGCGATGACGGTGCAGCGGTAGGGCACGAGGGAGAAGGTAGAGAAGAGGTGGTTCGTGGTGGTGCTCGGGGTGGTGGTGATGGTGTGGTGGTGGTGTAGATGATGGTGGTGGTGATGAAGAATAGGAGGAGAAGGGAGAGCCCGGCCTAGGGAAGAGAGGGGGAGCCCAGCCTAGGAAGGAGGAGGGAGGTGGCTGAGGTGGTGGTGCTCAGGTGATGGGGGTGCTGTGATTAGGATGAAGGAGATAGCTGAGGGGAATAAATGAAGGAAGGGAGAAAGAAAGAAATATTAAGAAAGTAGAGAGAAAAAGAGAATAGAAATTCTCTACATAGATTTTAGGGCCAGCCACATGGAGGGGATTTGTGTGTGTTGTGTTGTCTTGATAAAATGTGGGATTGAGATGGGTTGGGGGTTAGATCAAAGGCTAGGATTAATTGTAGCTTTAATAAGCCATATCTTAGGGATTTAAATCAATGGGTTTGTCCATTAGATATTTAAAATGGGTAGACTAAATATTTAATATTTTGTAGGAAAAAATAGGGCGTGGGTGTTCATAAGGGGATAACATAGAGCTTGAGTTTGGGTGCAGTTGAGCCGGGTCGGGTCAAAACAAACTTGGTACAATAAACGGATTAATTTTAGATATTTATGATCATGGATAAATAAGTAGCATGCGGGGATCAAATAAATGGGACACAAGTATCATGTGGGTAGTAGGCTCAAAATGGGTCAAAACCATATATTGGGTCGACTAGGTTGGATCGATGTCGGGTCCTAAAATTAAATTGGAAGTCAGGTCACATTTTACGGTGGATAATTAATTGGCCTAAATTGACCAAAAAGTTGTGCGAAGCAAATGAAGCACAAGATGGTCACGGGTGTAGGGTGTCTCGAGTAGATCATACATGATAAGTTGGTTTCAAGAAAATGACTAGTCTTGTGCTCCTAAATTAAAAGTCACGGTAACGTACATATGATGATCAAAGATAAAAGTGGGAATTTAATTAATAATTATTCAACGATCAAATGGTCTAAATTGACCCGAAGTTGTGCAGAGCAAAAAAAAGATTACAAGGGAACAAGTTTGAGTGGGACATAATATATCAACATGAAGATAATCTTGTCTACTACAAACTCGTGAAGAGAGTTTCCAGAGATTGGCATCCCTGACGCTCCAGAAGTCAAAGTCACAGAAAAGATCATTAAATAAAATAATAATCAAATAACAATATTTATTCAAAATAATTGATTTAGAAAATAAAAAAATAACCCTAAATTTCAGGGGGCTTACAGATGGTTTTGTATAAAACCCAAACTTTTCTTTCTCCTCCTCCATTATTTTATTTCTCTTCATCTTCTTCCTTTTTATTTTCTCCTCCAACCTAAGGCAAGTACATCTTGCCAAATGTTGGACAAATATTATTTTGTTTGTTCTAAACTCTTCCTTACATGATTATAAGCCTCTTTAGAACTTGGAGTTTTTTTTATTTTTATGGCTGGATTCTTATAGATCTAAGTTTGTAACATTTTCGATTTTTTTTATTTTGATCTATTAAACCTTGATATTTTCGAAAACTAATTGTCCTATATTGTAGAAAATTTTGTTCTACCCAATTTTAACCTTTAAAAATTTAGATTTCGAAATATTTTGCGGAAGTTATGGACTTTTGAAGTTCATGGGTTCAACCAAGCGTTTTCACGCTGGTTGGAGAAGATGAACACTGTGTTCGTGCGCCTTAGCGCTGCGCCACTATGGGCGCTTAGTGTTTCCCTTTGGGCGCATAATTTTTCCCTTTAGGCATATAGTGCTCCTTTGGGTGCATAGTACTTCCCTTTGGGCGCATAGTGTTTCCTTTAGGCGCATAGTGTCCCTTTGGGCGCATAGTATCCCTGTGGGCGCATAGCCACTCCTTTATGTGGGCGGATGGCTTCAGGCGCGTAGTATGGATATTTCCATACTTCTACACCACCTAGGTTGCACAGATCTCGGCACATCCTGGCCCTGGCGCCTCTTGGCCCAAGTGCCCTTCTATGCTGGTGCATGCTGGCTAACGCCACCCTGGCCCATGCCAGCTGTCGTCATCCTGACCCTGGCCCCCTCTGGCCTTGGGTGCCCTTGTGCGCCTAGGCACCATTCTGACCTTGGCACCCTTTCTGGCCTAGGCGCCTTCTTGGCCATGGTGCCACCTTGGCCCGTACTGGCTGGCCCTAGCACGAATGACTGTTTTGACTGTTTTGCCCATTTGAGCTATTTAGCTGTTAGTCTTAAAAAACACTCGAACACGAAGCTTGTAGACATTTTTCTTGGCTTCAGAATTTTTTCAGTTCACCTTATTGGAGTTCGTATGCAACTGTTAATTTAAAACTTAGTTTTGATCGTCTAGCATGTTTTCGATACTTGACCGAATATGATATTTCCTTTAACGAAAATGAATTTCCTCAACATGATTTGGATGATTTTGTACAGTTAGAGAATGATTGTACACCCTTGTTACACTAGATACTAGCCCATATTTAATATTTGATCTATGCCAAGTAGTTACTTTTATTTATTCCCACTTTCGTGCCATGATATATACCCCTTTTTGGACAAGTTCTTACTTACATGCTATATTTGTTGCCATTTCTCTTCCTTGCTTAGCATGATTGTGGCCCGTCGGGATGCACTTATGATTTATGTCTTTTCTTTGCTTTACATGATAGTGATCCGTTGTGGTGCACTTATATTACACGTTACTTCTCTGCTTATACTAGATAGTGACCCGTCGTGGTGCACTCTTGAACATGTCTTTCCTTGCTTACATGATGGTGGCCCGTAGAGGCGCACTCTTGACAAGTACTCTTTACATGACAAGTAAACCTAAACATGACATGCTTAATCAAGATGCTGTTGCGACGGCTATTTCCCCTGTCACGCCCCAGAACCAGAATACTGGAGAACGGGGGACAGACACAGCCAGCTACGTATATTGAAGTACAACCCACCTCGCAATATGGTCACGGCTGTCTAGATGCATGAGGGTTTATTTACAAGCCATCAGTCTCTTATGGTCAAGAACAAGCCTAGTGTCTCAATCTCAAGCAAGCAAGTAAATGTTACAAGATATTAGATCATCAGACATACAAGGTAAAGCATCCCAAACACTACATATTCAGATAATCATGAAGCTAGTCATATAAAATATGAAGACTAGCAAGAGTTCAAGTCATACATGATCAACCCTAGGATTTGTCAATCATGTTACAGCCCTTAGGCAGACAAAAGTAAGTTTCAATACGAGCTAACACTTGCTCGGCGGCTAAACGCCTCAAAAGAATAATTTACAATAGAGCGGGGAACTAAAGAAGAAAACCCACTCATTGCCAGGGTTATGCCTGGTATTCACCATCTAGATGGAAGACAGGTAGATCCTCGGGAGCTACTCTAAAATCTGGCCATGCAAAACCAACTGGGTCAGACCCCAGAAAGAGCAAGTGCCACAAGGGAGGCTTCACTTAAGAACTAAAACCAGCATATTAGCACATAAAGACATAAATGATAACAAAATACATGAGTTAGGAAAAACAGGATGATAAACGATAAGATAATTAAAGAACTATTCCGGTAACCAAGTTACAATTCGTAAACCAAAATAAGGACCGGGGTTGTAATCCTTCACCTAACAGAGCTTAGTCTCAAATCATTTTTCGATAAGAGTAAAGCATAACAGTAATGTACCGAAGTAATCATAGACCACTACAAAAATTTGTCAGATTAGCGGCGTTCCAAAATGTCGCTAATCACGGCCAAAACGTCGCTAACCTAACTTAGCGACGTTTTCAGCGACGTTTTGGAAACGACAAAAAAAAGTGTGTCGCTAATCGTGAAAACGTCGCAAAACGTCGCTATGGCGATGTTGATAACGTCGCTAATTAGCGACGTTATTTGCGACGTTCTCACGTGGACGCTAATTAGCGATGGAATTTGCGACGTTATTGTGTGGTCGCCGTTTAACGTCACTTTTGCGACGTTTTGGCGACGACGTGCTGACAACAGATTTGGTGCCACGTGTTGCCACGTCAGCAATTTAACGACGCTTTTAGCGACATTTGTTAACGTCACAAAAATTTAGCGACGCATATTAACGTCGTTAAGTTAAAAAATATAAAAAAATAGAATCCAGAATACAAATGGAGCTGGAGCTTGAGCCAAAATACAGAATCCAAAATACAAAATACAGAATCTAATCCCTGGGTTCGTCGACCCCCTCGGTGGAACACTCAACACCGGCACGCACAATACATTCCAGAATAGACAAAAAATATAAAAAAAAATAATATCATCAACGAACAAAGCCAATAGTATCTTCAACGAACAAAGTCAATATCCTCAAATACGTACAAAGTCAATATCCTCAACGAACAAAGTGAATATCCCCAAATATGTACAAAGTAAAAAAATATAGTACAGTCCAAAAATGTCGCTAAAACGAAACTACTGATCGCCTGGAGCTAGAGCTGGACCCGGTGCTGGAGTCGGAACTAGAGGAGGAGTGCCACTAGATGACTGTCGTCGTAACGCCAGGATCGTCTGATACTCCTCCGGTGACAACAGGTGGATGAGCATGTCCTCCCGTGCACCGTCGGATGTAGACGATGCTCCCGACGTACGAGTAGACAGTCGCTCCGTAGCCATCTCCTGGAACTGCTGCATCTGCTCGATCAACCGCTGCGTAGCCTCCTGCGTAGCGCGGGTCATCTGTCGCAGCGCCTTAGTAGTCTCCTCAAGCCTCTCAAAGCGTGAGATGAGCGCAGAATCATCTGTATGCGGTGCCACCATCCTCTGCAGCATCTTGTCACGTAGAGCTGCGATCTGGGCATCGACACTCTGCTGGTGGCGGAGCGACTCCTCCGTCTGTGCGGGGTCGGGCACACTAGTGGCGGTCGTAGAGGCCTGTGACGCAATGAAGGTACCATAGGAGCCCGTACCATAGTACGTACCCCTATGCATGCTACCAACGGCCCTCATCCATAGCTCGTCATCTGACTGAGCTGTGACGGCCGGGGGCTGCTGGGAAGTGCTAGCACCAGCTCCCTCTGACCGGCCCGGCCTCCCTAAGCCTAAAAAACTCGGCCTAGAAATAACATCTATATGAATTCTCATGTGGTCGCTAAAAATTAATATTAATGAACTAGCATTAAGTAAAACTTTAAAAACTCAGCCTAGAAATAACATTTATATGAATTCTCTACGTAACTAAAAATTAATATTAATAAACTAGCATTAAGTAAAACTTACGTAGGTGTCCCGGGCCTTGTCGTCTACGAACCGCTCCCCCTTCGTGTGCGTGGCGAGGAACAAGGTCACCATATTCGGGTCTTCTCCCGATTCAACCAGTTACGAAATTATTATATGATTTGTCAGTTAAGTTGAAAGAAATATATTACTATAAAGTATTAATTATGGGTATACGGCGAGATATGTACCATATGAGTGAAGAAATCCATGATGGACCGTGACCCACCACACCACTGCGACCCCACCTGTCGTGCTCTTTTAGACTTCGCGGACTTCTTCTTGTAGGTTCCCTCCTCGAATCTCCTCTTCATTGCCGCCCAGTCGGCGGCAGAGATCCAACCCTGAATAGCCTCTCCCCGGCGCTCGCGATCCTTTTGGTCGAGGATCGCGTCCCTAATGAGCTTGCTGGCGACGCTGGAAAAAATAGACTCGACGACAACAGCGCGATGTGGAGGGAAGAAGTAAGTCCGCTGAAAAAATCATAGAAGTACGTAAGTTATAACATAACATACTAAATGTTAAAAGAAAATAAACTTTTACGTACCGAGAAGTACTCAAACCAGAAGGCCTTCTTGTCGGCCGGGACATCCCTCCAGTTGATCCAGGGCCCCCCGTAGTTCTGTCACAGGAATGTCCCCAGCGACCGATGTACGAAGGAGGGATAATACCTGTAAAATAGAAATTAAAATTTATTAAACAAGTTTATAATAAATTTAAGCAAATTAAATGCAACAATATTTTTTTACTTACCGCCTGGTACGAGTACAGGCCCAAATCTCCAACCTCAGATCCCCCTCCGGGCGATACGGAGGATCTATCTCAAATGGGAGCTGCAGCCTGCCCCTGCCCCCTGCCCCTACTCCTGCCCCTGCCCGCAGCCTGCTTCTTGACCTCGGCCTCGCCCTCGGCGTGGGCCTCGCCATCGCCCTCGGCCTCGGCCTGCTCCTCAGTAGTGGGGTTGGCCTCTGGAATACTCGACGATACTAGCTGCGTAGAAGAAGAAGGCCCTAGCCTGGAACTGCTAGAGCCGGGTATGGAGACACTGCCGGCGACTAGACCACTAGTGTATACTGGAGTGAGGGGGGATGACGAGTCGGTAGGAGGAGTGGTAGATGGAGACTGTCGGCCTCGTCGACTCCCACCAACACCGGAACCAAAGAATCCACGTCGAGCCATATCTGAAAAAATACAGAAGTAAACCATACTACATCTGAAAAAAACAAAAGTAAACCATACTACATCTGAAAAACAACAAAAGTAAACCATATTACATCTGAAAATTAAACATATTCAATCCTCTTCTGAATATTCATCTTGTTCCGAGTCCTCTTCCTCTTCACTTCTATCAACTTCCTCTTCCTCTTCTGATACTTCTACCTCTTCCAATTGATGAAACATGTCATGAGGAACTTCCGTTGAGTCCACATCGATAATATTTATAATAAGAGGTAGTTCGTCTTCCTGATAAGCTATCTCGTCGACATCGAAGGTATTTCGAGCTTTAGTCTTACAGACTGCCCACCAATCTGATCTCCCGGCTCCTCGTTTTGGATAGTTGGTAAAGTAAAGTAGCTGAGCCTGGCTTACTAGAACAAACGGCTCATAAGCTTGATATCGACGGTGATAATTTATGTCAACAAGACCATGTTTGTCAACTCTCCAACCTCGACCTTGGATCGGATCGAACCAGTCACATCTGAACAAGACGATCTTACAAGGTTCTATAGCATAATTGTATGTCAGTTCCACAATCTCCCGTAAGATGCCAAAGAAGTCATTATCTGGGTCGACGTCTTTGTAGTTTGAAGATTTTATGCACAAACAGCTATTCTTCGTAGAATCCAAATCCAAGAAGTCGTCTCTTATTCGAGCATTTGTTGACTTGAACCTGAAGCCATTTACGCAGTAACCTGGCCAGGTCTTCACTTGATAAATCGGTCCTTTGGCTAGAGTTTTAATATACTCATTCTAAAGGATTGCCTCCGGACGATCAACCTAAATACCAAATAAACGATGCTAACTTAATTATTTTGTGCAAGTATATACGTACAAAAAAGTAAATTGTGAAGATATCCGTACATATGCTCTCAACCGAAAAGAAAAATAAAGTCTCATTTGCTGTTCTACTTCCTCCTCAGTTGTGTACAGATTATTGGACGTTACCTCATCCTTAAACATGCTGAAAAGCAACGAAGCATATGTATATTAGTTATATTGAGAAGCAACGAAACACGCGAAATAATTTTACTTGCCCCTCTAGCTTGTCCACTTCTTCCTCGCCGCAGTTGAGCAATACATATAACATTGCAGCGCTAACCTCATCGTCATTTAGATATCTTTTTTTTATTTTACCAGATGGTTTTCCGTAGGCAGTAAATACTTTCAGCTTTGCCTCAATACCAACTTCATAGCCATCGTCATTTCTGGGAGCTCTTGTTCTGTTTGTAGCAATATGAGGCTGAAAATACATGGAACAGAAGTTTGAAATCTCCTCAAGGACATATGCTTCACAAATAGAACCCTCCACTCGTGCCTTATTTTTCACCTTCCTCTTGAGGTGGTTCAACTGTCGCTCGGACGGGTACATCCAACGATAACCGACAGGTCCAGCAACAAGAGTCTCATGGATAAGATGAATCGACAAATGCTCCATTGAGTCGAAGAATGAAGGAGAAAAAACTCTCTCAAGTTTGCAAAGTGTTACCACAATGTCCTTCTCTTGCTTCTCTAAATGATCGACGAGCAACTTGCAAGAACAAAGATCTCTGAAGAATATGCTAAGATCTGTTAATGGATCCCAGACTACCGGCGGTAATAATTCCCAAAATGTAACAGGAATTAACCTCTCCATGAATACGTGACAATCGTGGCTCTTCATTCCGGTCAGTTTACACTCCTTTATGTCGACACATCTTCTTAGATTGGAGACGTATCCGTCCGAAAATTTCAAGTCCTAGATCCATCTACAAAGTCTCACTTTGTCCTCATTGTCCAGCGAGTAGATTGCCTTAGGCCGCAAAAGCTTTCCCTTCCCGTTGTCTATCATGTGCAATGTAGGGCGTCTGCATATTTCGGCTAAGTCCAATCTAGCCTTCTGTCACGGCTCGCACCCAGTGTAGGGGCACGAGAAGTGGGTACGTCCAGCCTACGCCGTAGTGTCGGCGGTAGAACGCTGTTCTAGGTTACTATCTAATCAACAACTCACGCAATTATATAATGTACTTGTCAAATCTCAACTCCGAACGGAGGACAAGTATAGATATAATGAAACTCAATCACAGTCAAAGCACGATAGGATAACACAGAAGTCTATACTAAACTCAAAGCAACAACTTAAATAAACTTATAAATTAATAATATCTCAAACAATCTCAAATGCAACTCAAATCTGTAAGGCCTTGACCCGAAATTCCCAATTTATCATTATTCTTTTTGCTAAATAATCAATTACATAGTAATATTAATAACCAATATATAAAGTATTGTGAGTATACCAATCACCTTTGTAAATAATAGAATAGAAGGGGGTTTTACTAAAAATCCCTAAACAATATGTGAAGTTCCTAAATAATTAAACAGGAAGGACTGGAATGTGAAGTTCCATGATTTAAAATATCAAACGACCAGGACCAGGATTCAAATCCAAGGAAGAGTCGAATTCAAACTACTGCTTGATAAGGATCAGAGATTCGATACTATCTCCTCGACCACGCAAACCCTAGTATAAATAGGAGAGATCACCATGACCTTGCCCCTTCTCGAAACCCTAGTTCCCTGCCACAATCTCTACTGCTATACATCGAAGGAGACTTGGGGAGTTGAAGCAACCAGCCTTCGACAGGTAAGGTCCTGACCACCATAGCCTCAATACATTGAATTAATCCATTTTTAGGCTTACAACTGCTGTTATCAATTCACATTAAGGTAAGAGGGTAGGTGTTCGATCATATGCTCAACCAGGGACTCATGGGGCATACTTGTGAATCGAGCCCGAGAATGATCAATGACCCATCGTGCCTGCAACCTGATGATTAGCTATAAACTTGTAGGAGTCCTTGTTGTTCAGCCCTTAAGGTTTAAAGTCATGGTGCCTATAACCAGTTTAGGAGTTTGACACTTAGTGTATTAATCCACACAGACATCACTTTTAGACCAAGAGTGTCCTGTTACAGAGTAGCAGTGGTTTTGAGCCCATATGCACATGTCCCAGGCATGTATCACAAGAGTTAAATGTCATATTCTTGTGTTATACACTACCACACAAACCCTTATACTGTATTATAGCTATAAACAATGTATTTTGTATATGAATGATTATACATAGATATATAGCCAAATAATAGTTTTACTGCTAATTGTAATAGGAGTAGATTTATGGGTAAGTATCTCTTATTGTTAACAGAGTAAGACACCTAGAAGATTTCATCAAACATGATGATCTGCTGTAGGCAATACAATTATTGGGTGCATTGGCCAATTCTAGAGTTAGAGGACAACTAAATCTCATATTGCACTATAGGATTCCATGTCCTGTCCATATCAGACATCTGCCCTTTAGATATACTGTACTTCACCAAACATCACCCCTTGCAATCATGCCCTGCATCATCAATTAGCCTATTGCACATGTACACTACATTCATAAAACCTTTACTGCATTACATACATTAGATATCCTTCAGTCCTTGTTTTATTCCAGTTTAGTAAGCTCAGGTAAAACAGTCCATTTGCAAGTAAGAGTTTAGGTCATATGTGCTGGTCAATATCTCAAGACCTTAACTCAGTTAAACCTATGTATTTAGACCATTACCTTCACAATGTAGTGTATGCATTGCAATACAATTATCACATGCATTTAGCCTTGGCAAGTGCAACAGGACATTGCCTGGAATGCCATGTTTAGCCTTGATTAGCAGCTGAGGATTTATGCCTGTAGGGGTATGGGTCTGCGGTATATATGTGGGACTCATGGTATGTCCTACATGTTACATACAGTACTCTCACCCATCATCATCTGTGGTTTGAATGAATTACACCAAGATAGGCCCAGATATCCTATTTTGATTACTGCTAATTACATACCCTATTTTATTCCATTATTGTTATGCACTTGATTATGGCCATACTGGTATTCCTTATAACACAGGACCTGATACTTTGGGGATAGAGCATTGCCTGCTCTATATGTCACTCATAGCAGCCTACCCCATGTCCGGTCACATTGGCCAAAACTGTTCAGGCCTGTGTATAGTTATGACATGATCAGTCCTCAAGTCCACACCTGGGCAAGAGGGTTGACATGATCAGTCCACTGAGTGCAGTTGATTTTTAGTCTTTTATTGGCTCTCACAACTTGTCTTGCAGATCTTGCACATTAAGAGTACTTGCATTACCCTGCATGCAAGCCATCTGCCCCGATTAGTTACCTCTTCTCAAGTGCCCAGCCCTTCAAGCCCATAGTTTATAAACCTTATGAGTGTCCTGCATCTTTTGTCCAGTCCTAATGGCAGTAGTAGGTTGGTTAGTGTCCTCACGTATCCGAGATGAGGTAATACAGATCTGTATGGATGGATAAATAGTTAGCTAATTATGTGCCCTGTATTGGGATTATCCTTAGGAATGTTCAGTCATATACTTGAAGTTTAAGTTCTGTCCTTAGCATCAAATGTACCAGTCCCCCCTTCCACATTGCTTTAGCTAGTATATTCAATCCTAATTTCTTGTTCAGTCCTAAATTGGACTGTGCAAGCTTCTTACCTACTTTATTGTTCAAAGCAACATTCAATTCCCTGCCCTATGTTATATGTTCAGATGATACATGTACTGTTCATCTAATATGCACAGGTCATTCCATTTATGGACAGTAACTAGCCATACTAGTTCACTACTTTTTGGTATCGGTTAAGTGATGTTTAGTCCAGCCCTTTAGTAGTGTCCAATATAGGACATTCTTTGTGTTCAATCATAATTGTGTGTTCAGATACTCTAGAGTATCAGGTAGTGCAGGGGGGAAAGAGATGAACTGCATTAATGGCAGCAGTTAGCTTATCCATAGGCCAAAGTGTTGCACTAGTGTGCAGGTTTGAGAGGATGTCTCTTTGGCAGCAGAGTAGTGCATTGATGGCTGCCCCTCGTGTATGTGTGTGCCTATATCTATTTGTACTTGTGTGAAGGTGTGTCTCGTGTTGCATAATCATGAATGACAGCTTGTTTGCTTAACCATTCAGGTTCAGGCTTTACCTTTACAGTCCTGTGTGGGCTTTGCGACACAATAACCCCATGCATTCAGTTTTGGCAAGTTAAAACAGGACAATGCCTGGACTGCCCTACCTTACCTTGTTTAGCAGCAAGGGATTTGTGCCCTGTATAAGAGGGTGTCCCTCGTGTATATGTAAGATTCATAACTTGTATTACACCACCCTGCTGCCATAGGAATCAGTGCCATTTCACCTTTGAATGTTATTTTACAGCAAAATTCTACCCATGTCCTGTCACATTAGCCAAATGTGATCAGTCCTATACATATGAGGTTCAGTCATTCATATGGTACAGGAAACGACCAGGTTCAGATGATGCAGTCCTCACATTCTCTTGATTTATATAGGAAGGCTCAACCCTGAGCAATACTGGTTCAGTAACAGAATGGGTATGCTTGTATAATGATTTGTGGGGTTACTTGAGGTACCATGTAGATAAAAAGCATTGAAGACAGGAACCTCATTCCTATGAAATCCTTGAACATTAGTTAGTAAGCACTTTAATATTAGCATTCAGTAGCAGCAATTGAAGGTAGGATAGCATGCCAACTAACTTCTTTCAGCCTAAGGACATGATAACAGTCCTAAGATAGGGGATCAGCCTATATATCTCTAGTTCAACTTCGAATTGTTGTTTAGAATCTCTTTGGATACCCTGCCCACTAGACCAGTTTGTCCAGGAACCATTAAGCTAGGAAACCCAATAGAATGGTAACACCTTAACAACTCAACAAATTCATAGATAGATTTTACTCTACTATCAAAATTGTGTGTTAATTATATTGATCTATCAATAGGTCACTTGAGCTCCGATTTGACATTTGACTCGCACACCCAGCTCAGGACGACAGGTAAGTACACTTTCTGTTCTACTTCCAATTCTGATGGTTTTGTGCAGTATAAATTCATATGTTCTTTTGCTTGATGACACGATGGACACACGAGTGAGAGACATGAACCTCATTTATTATACTCTTGTTTAGCTTCTTTTCGTGACTTATTTGGGTTCATGAGTACTGGTCGGGAGAGGAAATATTCTAGTAGACGTGTGAACTTTCCATTCTATCCCTCGTGTCTTTCGTGGAGAATAGCAGCTGCACACGACACGTGCAGGGTGCCGGATTACCCCATAGCCGTTCACATGTCGAAACAGATATTTCAATTCACTTAGATAGCTTGTCTTTTATTATTTTTCACCACTTGACATGTCACTATGCTTTCACATTCTTTCCAGGTGACATATTATTCTGCGACTCATACTTTATTCTAGATATACCATGTCATCATATTACTGTTCAGTTTCTTTTCATATATGTTATATTCATGTACCGTCGACTCTATTATGTTGCGGATAGTTTTTCAGCTTGTGTGCTTGTTCCAATCCTGATTGGATAACCAATATTTTTAGGTGAGGAGTTAGAGAACTTTTGTACTACATATTATGAGCACACTGCAGATCCCGACTTTGGTGCACAGGATGAGTTGGAGGCTGCTTATGCAGACTTGCCTGCTACAGATGGCTTCCAGTAGTCTTATTTCATTATGTTCATAGCTTGTTCAGCTGAGACTTTTAGTTGTATTTCCTATTTGAGACTCATGAGTTGATGTTTTCTAGTACATCACTTTTCTTTGGAGATTGCGACACTTGATACATTTTGATATTGGAGTTTCGTCAGATTATACATTATCTATCTCTCCAAGTTATTTATAGAATTCATTATAATTTGCCTCTTTGTGAATTGTTACTTTGTGAAAATGAATATAAACTGCGTGGTTATATTTGTAAACTGTGGAGATGACTAGACAGCATTCTACCGTCGATACCGTGGCGTAGGCTGGACGTACCCACGGATCATGCCCAATTACTGGGTGCGGGTCGTGACAAAATCTCCACTTATTACAATACAAGTTCCAACAGAGAAAACTAAACCATAAACTAGCAATCTACTCCAAGCTCTACTGGTCCTCTAGGCTAGCTGTGAATCTCTATGTTACCTGTAATATTTTTAACAGGTTCAGTCAGGACAGGAACGAGCACAATACATCTCATGCAGTTCATATCATGTCAGAAGATAATAAACATGCAATAGAGTACGATATATGAATAACTAAAGGAATGTACATGAAGTAAAAAAAGATAACTGTAATAGAAATATCTACTATAAGTAGAAAACTATCAGTGACTAGTGAATCAAAGTACAAGATAGACATGTGAACAGCTGGAGGTGATTCATGAGAGGTTGAACATGGCTATACTACTTTGGAATTATTCACATGACTATTTCTACTCCCCCATCCCCAATCAATACACAAGGATCCAGACATGTTACATTAAGATTCATGACCTTACTGTCTCATAATTGAGAGCACACGTGAAATTGATTCATGGGGGCTCTGTGAACATGAGAGTATATGAATCGCAAGAGTATACATGAATAGTGAAGCATAAAGATACATGATGTAAGTGAAACACACATGACATAAAGTACCGGATGCTCCCGAGGGAATAACATCTCATGAAAAGATCCATATAGTACCAATCCGTGTTACCAACGTGACAGCATACAAGTAAAGTAATCTAGAGCAGGAATATAAGTTCTAGCAAGTATGAAACGGTCAGAGAATGTACTCGCCTGACACCCTGAACAGCTGATATGAAAAGATGTCCAACTGGAGTCATAGAGTCCTAGTTATAGCAACACAGGTTATAAAGATTTCAATTTATATGGTAATTAAAATTATAATACAATCTACATGAGTCTAAGTCAATCTAGGTCAAAGTCAACTCTTGGTCAACTCTGGTCAACTATAAAGTCAAACTAGGTCAACTCTAGTCAACTGTGGTCAAACTAGCTAGGGTTGGGTCAACTATGGTCAACTAGTTTAGGTTAGACAATTCTAGGTCTAAACAAACAAAGTATATGCAAATCAAGTATCCAAGATAGCTACTAACTCATAGCCTAAGTCACTTGCTAAACCAAGCATAAAACTAAACATAAGCTAACAAAGCACACAAACTTAGTCATATAATGTATATATATTATTCATATTCACATATTCATATACATAGATATATATAGGAAAGCCATATATATAGGCACATATATATATATATATATATATATATATATATATATATATATATATATATATATATATATATATATATATATATATATATATATATATATATAAAGAGAGGTAAAAGAGTAAGTGAGTATGTGCGTGTTTGGCATGTATGTGGAAGGATATGTGTTAATGTTCTCAGATTTAGTGATATGTAGGTGTATGTGACATGGGATACATGGTGTCAAAGGGTGTATGAATGCATGAATGTAAAAGGTTATAGGTTAACTCAGTTTATAGAAATGAATACATACATACTTACATTGCATACATGCATACATACATATCATATATGCATACTTGCATTCATTCATGCACCTATACATACATACATAGATGCATACATACATATTTGAATACATTATATACTTGAGTACATTATATTCATATATGCATACTCTATATTATATTACATTCATTTCTGCATACATGCATACATATAATATATGCATACAAATTCATATATTTAACTCAAAATATATGTGAATACATAAATTTTATTACCTTAACACACATATATATATCATTCATTCATATCCCATATACATGCATACTTCAGTTCATGCATTATATCCATTCACATATCATTAAGTTGTATACATATACTTATTTTTATTACATACATGTCATTCATGTATATTACATACTTACATGAATCTATACATTATATACATTATATACAACATGTAAAAATAGAAGAGAAAAAAGGGGAAAAACTGAAATAGAAAGGGAAGGAAGAAAAAATGTAAGGAAAAGAGAAAACAGTGGACATATACATGCTTGTATCATATATTCTACATTACCGTACATGCTATCATTATATATTGCATTACATTATTTATATATTATGCATTCATATCTATCATTACATGTATACCTTGCATTCATATCTAGCATTTATTATATACTTTCATGCATATATTGTATATCATTCTTTCATTCATACATTTATGCATTGCTTACATACATTACATTGATTGCATTCCTACATGCTTGTATTCAACCATATATATACATATTTGTTAAGAGGATATATATCATATATATATTATTTCATTCATCTGACATATCATGCATTACATACTCTACATTCATTTAATATCCATACTATATAGGCTCATAGGTTACACAAAATACCAATGTCGTATAGTCACTCTTCTACTTAAAACCAATACTGTACCAATTCAGCCTTCACTAAATTCTAGGATTAAATTATGTTATAGTCCTTCGTGTTAGCTTTTCGAAACTTCAAACTGACACGACCCGCACCCTGAAGAGGGGCACGAGCACGTGGTTACGTCCAGCCTACGCCGCAGTATCGACGGTAGAACGTTGTATATAGGGTCTGTAAATACTACGACTAAAACAGATAAATGTACCTGTACAGTATATACACTCCGAATGGAGGTGACATAGCAATACAGTCTCAATCACATATATCAAACTAAGGTAGATAGCACGGAAAGGAAATACGATAGATAAAGCAGGAAATAAGTCCAAGATCCACAAGTCAGAGCTGTACACAAAATATCCAGAGTCTCAGAAAATAAATAATAGATACTACAAACTAAAAGTGCTAGCTGGCTCGCAGGCCAGGCAAACCTAACTAACTATGCTACTCAGGGTGAGCAAAGTCTAGTGGCTCTACCAATAAGCCACGGTCTAACGCTAATCCATCAGACTCAACCCCATAGTAGGTCGGGCAATCAGCCTCTGAATCATCTGTAAAATTTGTCAACGGTATCCTGTCAAGAAAATGAGCAAGTACAAACACCAACAGCAGTTCCATATGAATTGACAAAAGCTATAAGAGACAGTGTAATAAAATACAAGACAAATCAACTGGAAATACATATCATGATGTGAGTACTGAAAAGGATGATAATACATAGATATAGGATGACTTGGGAACTATTCGGAAGCCGAGTTACAACCCCTAAACCAAACAAGGACTGTGGCTGTAACCCTTCTCCCGAACAGAACTTAGTCACCAGAGATAATAAATATAAAAGGTGCCTTGAATTATTAGTGTGTTATGTGATCGGCTTGGGAAAATATGATCAGGCTTTCCATCCGATCGGCTATGAACCATGTATACAATAGAACGATAAGGCCAGTCACCATGGAAAGCTATAAACCGTATAGGATAAGGCTTTACCCGTCGTGAGGCGAGGGTATAGCTATGAACCATATGTACCATAGAACCATGTGGGAATTTGATCACACAACCACTAATAACTCCCCCATCCCCGAATAGTACAATGGATCTGGACATGACACGTTATGACACGGGATTCCATAAGAGGGTAGCAAGTCCCCTTTTGAAATCGGTGTCTATACCAATACACTAAAATAAGACAGAATATGTACCAATATACCATGTAACTCTAGGAATAACATCCTATGTCATGATCCAACATATACTAGTCCGTGAACTGTCGTGACTGGAAATCGAGTATAACACTACAGCTGAATCGGATATAGCAGATATCAAGACAATGAAAACTATCAGTGAATGTACTCGCCTGTGGTCCTGAGCTGATAGGGTGAACAGACGCTCAGAGTGATCACAGACCTAAAATAAGATACTATGAGTCAAACAGGACTAAATACTGAAAAATGAAGCTAATTCAAGTCATGAATGCAAGTCTAAGTCAAAATTAGGTCAATCTAGGTCAGATTGAGTCACACTAGGTCATACTGGCTCATACTAGGTCATACCAGGTCACTGGAAATCAATCCAAGTCAAACTAGGTCAATCTGGTTCAAGGGTTGACTTACAGTTGACTTTTGGTCAAAAAGTCAACTCTAGTCAACACTGAGTCAACCCTGGGTCAACTCTAGGTCAAACAAGTCAAATGTTGACTAACAGTTGATTTTCAATCAACTGGTCAACTCTGGTTTGGTTTTGGTCAAATCTGGTCGCTTAAAGGCTAAGTTTGACTCTCGGTTGACTTTTGTTGACTTTTGGTCAAAAAGGTCAACCGACGTCAAAACTAGTCTATGAGCACCATATTTGATCATTACTAACCAAGAGAATCAAGTTCTAACCCTATCTTAGACTCCAAACACAAATATCCTATTTTCTAGGTAAAACTTACATTACCCTACCAAGGTAAATCCCGATACCTTGCCCAATACCAAGGAAATCCCGCAAATACAAATGGTACCGGCCTAGGCTCCTTAGGGTAACTAGATATCAACCTATCTAAGGTTTACCTACCAAGAATTATGGGTATCCTAGGTATCTAGGCCATGTTAGGATACGTATAGGTTTTACCTTATTACCTATCCTACATATCATATATTTACCCTCATAACCTATCACACTCATCTACACACAACCCTCATGATACCATACTCACTTACACATGGTCACACTAGGCTC
This sequence comes from Iris pallida, assembly GCA_029216955.1. Lineage (NCBI taxonomy): Eukaryota > Viridiplantae > Streptophyta > Magnoliopsida > Asparagales > Iridaceae > Iris > Iris pallida. The sequence goes on from JANAVB010005598.1 coordinate 17,221,325, forward strand.
TACCTATAGGTTTACATATAGGCCCTCTTATAGGCTACTAGCTATACTCACATATCACTCACACTCACAATACCTATATACTCTCACACTACAAGCTTACACATAAATCTCACAACACACACCTATAGCTCCTATACACACACCAATATATATACATAGGCTCACACACAAATGGTTTACAACCACACACACACATAGGTAAGTTTGGGACTGATTAGAAGTGGAATTGTGGACTGAAAAGTGGGGGTTATATGCTGTTTTGGGATAGCAGTTTGGAGGAGAAAACTGGACTGAATGTGTGCAATGTGGACTATCATTTGACAGCCACATGAGGGGAAATTGCTGGACTGATTTGGAGCCAAAAAGGACAGCCACAAATGGGTGTATATATGGACTGTAATGGGGGTAAAACAGGACTGTTTTGAAAGGGTAAATGACAGCCAATAGGGGGGTATCCTGGACTGTTATTGACTGTCAATGGGGTGCAAAAACCTGGACAAAAAATCAGGGAATTGGGGACAGCAGTACATGGGTTTTGGTGGACTGTGAAGAGGGAATTTATGGGCTATTTTTAGGTGGTAAATGGGGGAAACAGCCATGTATTTAGGGACTGCAAAGAGGGGATATTTAGGGGACTGTTTTGAAGTGATGTGGGGGCAGCAATGTGGTTTAGGGGGACAGCCAAGTGCTGTCCCCATGGGCTGTTGGTTGGGTATTGGGTAGCTAGGTTTCCCCCCCTCCTATCATCCCACACACACTCCTTTACATCCTCTATATAACTCTCATCCAACCACTCAAACAAAACATCAAACACCACTCCTTCACACTAACACACACACACAAATACCCACTTGGCCGACCCCTCTATGCCCTCCTCCAACACAACATCACACCCCATCACAAAGTATCACACACTCCCACCATGATACACATCCACATATATATAAATCAATATATATATATATATATATATATATATATATATATATATATATATATATATATATATATATATATATATAGAATGGTATATATATATAAACCATATATATATATATATATAGATATTAGATATCATGATACAATATGATGCATAGGGAAACACATTCCAAAACTCTCCCAAAATCTGGAATAAAAGTTAGAACAACCTAAAATAAATGCACAAACAAATTACATGTGTCCAAATATGGGGTTTTCCCACTAGGACACGATCCTACACATTGGACACCTCTACAAGTGTCCAAATGGACACGAAATGGACTCAAATGGACACAACACCAAGGGGGTCATTCCTACGGGTTCAAAATAATCCTACATGCATGTTGGGGTGATTTAGAAGGGAGATTATACCTTCCGGGAGAGAGATTCAAAGGAAAAGGCCTCCGACTCGACACCGACACGTAGAGATTCCAAAAGGACACGAACGAGCTCCGAATCCTCCCAAACTTGAGGAGCTCCTTCCTTGGATTGAATGGAAAGGGAAGGAAGAAGATTTGGTGGAGAAATGGAAGGATTTTGTGATGGTTTGATTAGGGAAAACTCTCTAAAAAAATGGGAAAGAACAAGAGAGAGAAATGAAAGGAGAAATAATAAAGTGACTTGTGCCTATCCATGCCAAAAGTGGCCAGCCATAATGGTGGGTTTTGTCCTATTAGGAAAGGTCAAAAAGCCCCCTACACTAATCTATTAGTTAATACATGGAAGGGCTTCTAAGTCGGGGGTAGTTTAGTCATTCCTAAAACCACTAATCCAAGTTAATCCTAACCAAAATAATTAGCCTAGTCACTAACTAAAATATCTAACATGTGGGCCATGGCTAACTAGTGTGTGGGCCCGCTAAGGTCAACACTACCCCGGGTCCCTGATACAAGTCGGAATGAGCTGAAATTCGAACCCGACTCAAATAACCCCAAAATATTACAATAAATAAATAAATAATTCCAAAATAATTTTAAAATGAAAAATGACAAAAATACCCCTGTTTCTGGAAACTGGGGGTGACAAATCTATCCACCTTAAAAAATTTCGTCCTCGAAATTAAAACCAAACAATAGTAAAATCTCAAATTCACAGGTCATGGCTAAAAATTTAAAATGATTTAAAATCTCAAAATCAAAGCATGAATTAAATGACTAAAAATTATAAAATTTAAAATTACTCTCAAATATAGGTCTATCCACCTTAAAAGAATCATCCAAAAACTTAAAACAAAGTAAACACAAAAATTCATGCAATTCGATAATCGTTTGCGTCTGTCCAATAATCATGATACTCAGAATCTCCGTCATGCCAGTGAGCAAGGCTACGATAATCACAGAGTCCTCAACTACGGTACATACCTCTAGAATCATGGTATTTAAAATTTTTGCATTGCCGCTAGCTTGGCAGCGAAAACCTTAAATTTCCACACCCGAGAGATACGTCCATAGTCCGACTATATGTCCTCACTCTGCCTGCTAGCATGACCCTAGAGATTCTAAAATCTCATAATCGAGACGACCTAGCCCATACGACTTATCTCAGAAGAATATCACATCTCAAGGACAAACTTTCATCAGACAGACAAGGAACAGATGGAATCGAATTTCAAGACAGTTATACGAAGGCAAATACGGAAAGGAGATTCGAAAGATTGGAACCTGCTATATGCTCTGCTACTGCCTGAGTGGGCTCAACTGTCATGGCAAAAGCTCGTCCCTGCTGGCCTCCTATAGCATGCTGCACTCTGTCCTGGCCAGCCTGTCTGGCTGCACGGACCGCACAGTCCTTCACCTGGTGGTCTGGAGCTCCACAGAATAAACAGACTCCCAGCTTCATCCTGCAAGCCTTCCGGGTGTGCCCCATCTTCTTACAGAAGGCACACTGGATGTCCTGCCTCCGGCCCTGTCCCTGGTGCTGCTGGGCACGCATCGGTGCCTGCTGAAACTGCAACTGAGGCTGCTGCTGCTGAAACTGCCTCTGCTGGAAATGTGGACGCTTCGCTGGACCTGCACTCGAACTAGCTCCAAGAGCGTCACTGCTCCTCTTCGGCTTGAGGTCGAAGTCCTCCTCTGCAATCTGAGCCTCCATAAGGATCTGCTCGAACGTCGCGTCTCGTTGCCCAGATGTACGAGTGCGCACTGCATGTATAAGGCCCCTCCGGAACTTCCGGGCCTTGCACCCCTCATCCTGGACCAAACTGGGTGTAAACCTGCTCAGGCGGAAGAACTCTGCTACATACTTGTCTACCGACGAGTTCTCCTGCACCAGACTGGCAAACTGCCCCTCCTAAGCTGTCAAGGCTACATCTGGGTAGAACTTCTCCTTAAAGGGTTTTCTAAAGTCCTCCCAAGACAAACCTCTCACTGACGCACGAGGATCCGTGCGGTACCAAGTCAGCGCTATATCGAAGAACTGGCTCACTGTAGATGTCACCCACAGACCTCTCGGGACCTCTACCAACTCCAGACTCCGCTGGACATCCTCTAGCCAGTCGTCAGCGTATAGGATACCCTCTGTACCCTTGAACTCCTGCGGGTTCATCTTCCTGAAGTGGAGGTGTGTACCGGGCCTCCCCTGATCCTGCTGCTGTGCTGGTGCTCCCTGAACTGTAGCCGGTGCACCCCTCTCTACTACTGCCATAGCTAGCTGATGCGAGTTCTCCATGGTCTGTCGCAGCACCTCTGCCTGACGGTGCTGTGCCTCTGCCTGTGCTCTCTGTGTCTGCAGCATCTGCTGCAGAAGGGCCATCATCCCCTGAGTATCTGTCGATAACTGAGGCGGCGGTAGAAGAATGTCAGGGATGACCATGGACGGTCTCGCTGATGGAGGTAGAAGATCTCCTGGAACCGTCGCTGCTGCTGCTCCCGTCGGAAGGGCAGGGACTGATGTGGCAGCTCCCTGAACTGTAGCTCCCTCAGCTGGAGGTGGAAGACCTCCGAGAACTGTCGTTGCTACTCCTGCCTGAAGGGCAGAGACTGTGGCTACTGCTCTCTCGACTGCTACTCCCGTAGCCGGAGGTGGAAGACCTCCCGGATCTGACCTCTCTGGAACTGTACTAGGCCCTGCCGCCTGAGAACGAGTCACCGTCATCCTGAAGATGAATTGAAGCCAAGAGATCAATATGGCACATGATAAGATATTATCAAAGGAGGACAATTGAATTCAAATGCAAGAAGAGTTGTCATGGTAATCAAAAGATCAGAAATTTCCTAAAATGTGATTGAGTAACTCCTATCATACCCTAGATCCTACGTCCTAGTCACAGGCTCGTAATTGGCACTCTAAGTCGAGCACCATTACGAAATCGCACTAATTGCGACACAGACCTGCATGGGCCACCACAAAAATGTGTCACGACCCGCATCCTGAAGAGGGGCACGAGCACGTGGTTACATCCAGCCTACGCCGCAGTATCAGCGGTAGAACGCTGTATATAGGATCTGTAAATACTACGACTAAAACAGATAAATGTACCTGTACAGTATATACACTCCGACTGGAGGTGACATAGCAATACAGTCTCAATCACATATATCAAACTAAGGTAGATAGCACGAAAAGAAAATACGATAGATAAAGCAGGAAATAAGTCCAAGATCCACAAGTCAGAGCTATACACAAAACATCCAGAGTCTCAGAAAATAAATAATAGATACTATAAACTAAAAGTGCTAGCTGGCTCGCAGGCCAGGCAAACCTAACTAACTATGCGACTCAGGGTGAGCAAAGTCTAGTGGCGCTACCAATAAGCCACGGTCTAACTCTAATCCATCAGACTCAACCCCATAGTAGGTCGGGCAATCAGCCTCTAAATCATCTGTAAAATTTGTCAACGGTATCCTATCAGGAAAATGAGCAAGTACAAACACCAACAGCAGTTCCATATGAATTGACAAAAGCTATAAGAGACAGTGTGATAAAATACAAGACAAAATCAACTGGAAATACATATCATGATATGAGTACTGAAAAGGACGATAATACATAGATATAGGATGACTTGGGAACTATTCGGAAGCCGAGTTACAACCCCTAAACCAAACAAGGACCGGGGCTGTAATCCTTCTCCCGAACAGAACTTAGTCACCAGAGATAATAAATATAAAAGGTGCCTTGAATTATTAGTGTGTTATGTGATCGGCTTGGAAAAATATGATCAGGCTTTCCATCCGACCGGCTATGAACCATGTATACAATAGAACGATAAGGCCAGTCACCATGGAAAGCTATGAATCGTATAGGGTAAGGCTTTACCTGTCGTGAGATGAGGGTATAGCTATGAACCATATGTACCATAGAACCATGTGAGAATTTGATCACACAACCACTAATAACTCCCCCATCCCCGAATAGTACAATGGATCTGGACATGACACGTTATGACACGGGATTCCATAAGAGAATAGCAAGTCCCTTTTTGAAATCGGTGTCTATACCAATACACTGAAATAAGACAGAATATGTACCAATATACCATGTAACTCTAGGAATAACATCCCATGTCATGATCCAACATATACTAGTCCGTGAAATGTCATGACTGGAAATCGAGTATAACACTACAGCTGAATCGAATATAGCAGATATCAAGACAATGAAAACTATCAGTGAATGTACTCGCCTGTGGTCCTGAGCTGATAGGGTGAACAGACGCTCAGAGTGATCACAGACCTAAAATAAGATAATATGAGTCAAACAGGACTAAATACTGAAAAAGGAAGCTAATTCAAGTCATGAATGCAAGTCTAAGTCAAAACTAGGTCAATCTAGGTCAGACTGAGTCACACTAGGTCATACTGGCTCATACTAGGTCATACCAGGTCACTGAAAATCAATCCAAGTCAAACTAGGTCAATCTGGTTCAAAGGTTGACTTATAGTTGACTTTTGGTCAAAAAGTCAACTCTGGTCAACTCTGGTCAACACTGAGTCAACCCTGGGTCAACTCTAGGTCAAACAAGTCAAATGTTGACTAACAGTTGACTTTCAGTCAACTGGTCAACTCCGGTTTGGTTTCGGTCAAATCTGGTCGCTTAAAGGCTAAGTTTGACTCTCGGTTGACTTTTGTTGACTTTTGGTCAAAAAGGTCAACCGACGTCAAAACTAGTCTATGAGCACCATATTTGATCATTACCAACCAAGGGAATCAAGTTCTAACCCTATCTTAGACTCCAAACACAAATATCCTATTTTCTAGGTAAAACTTACATTACCCTACCAAGGTAAATCCCGATACCTTGTCCAATACCAAGGAAATCCCGCAAATACAAATGGTACTAGCCTAGGCTCCTTAGGGTAACTAGATATCAACCTATCTAAGGTTTACCTACCAAGAATTATGGGTATCCTAGGTATCTAGGCCATGTTAGGATACGTATAGGTTTTACCTTATTACCTATCCTATCTCATATCATATATTTACCCTCATAACCTATCACACTCATCTACACACAACCCTCATGATACCATACTCACTTACACATGGTCACACTAGGCTCTACCTATAGGTTTACATATAGGCCCTCCTATAGGCTACTAGCTATACTCACATATCACTCACACTCACAATACCTATATACTCTCACACTACAAGCTTACACATAAATCTCACAACACACACCTATAGCTCCTATACACACACCAATATATACATAGGCTCACACACAAATGGTTTACAACCACACACACACATAGGTAAGTTTGAGACTGATTAGAAGTGGAATTGTGGACTGAAAAGTGGGGGTTATATGCTGTTTTGGGACAGCAGTTTGGGGGAGAAAACTGGACTGAATGTGTGCAATGTGGACTGTCATTTGACAGCCACATGAGGGGAAATTGCTGGACTGATTTGGAGCCAAAAAGGACAGCCACAAATGGGTGTATATATGGACTGTAATGGGGGTAAAACAGGACTGTTTTGAAAGGGTAAATGACAGCCAATAGGGGGGTATCCTGGACTGTTATTGACTGTCAATGGGGTGCAAAAACCTGGACAGAAAATCAGGGAATTGGGGACAGCAGTACATGGGTTTTGGTGGACTGTGAAGAGGGAATTTATGGGCTGTTTTTAGGTGGTAAATGGGGGAAACAGCCATGTATTTAGGGACTGCAAAGAGGGGATATTTAGGGGACTGTTTTGAAGTGATGTAGGGGCAGCAATGTGGTTTAGGGGGACAGCCAAGTGCTGTCCCCATGGGCTGTTGGTTGGGTATTGGGTAGCTAGGTTTCCTCCCCCCCCTCCTATCATCCCACACACACTCTTTTACATCCTCTATATAACTCTCATCCAACCACTCAAACAAAACATCAAACACCACTCCTTCACACTAACACACACACACAAATACCCACTTGGCCGACCCCTCTATGCCCTCCTCCAACACAACATCACACCCCATCACAAAGTATCACACACTCCCACCATGATACACATCCACATATATATAAATCAATATATATATATATATATATATAATATATATATATATATATATATATATATATATATATATATATATATAAAATATATAATATATAATATATATATATATATAGATATATATATATATATATATATATATATATTTTATATATATATATATATATATATATATATATATATATATATATATATATATATATACATCCTCTATATAACTCTCATCCAACCACTCAAACAAAACATCAAACACCACTCCTTCACACTAACACACACACACAATACCCACTTGGCCGACCCCTCTATGCCCTCCTCCAACACAACATCACACCCCATCACAAAGTATCACACACTCCCACCATGATACACATCCACATATATATAAATCAATATATATATATATATATATATATATATATATATATATATATATATATATATATATATATATTTATATAAACCATATATATATATATATATAGATATTAGATATCATGATACAATATGATGCATCGGGAAACACATTCCAAAACTCTCCCAAAATCTGGAATAAAAGTTAGAACAACCTAAAATAAATGCACAAACAAATTACATGTTTCCAAATAGGGGGTTTTCCCACTAGGACACGATCCTACACATTGGACACCTCTACAAGTGTCCAAATGGACACGAAATGGACTCAAATGGACACAACACCAAGGGGGTCATTCCTACGGGTTCAAAATAATCCTACATGCATGTTGGGATGATTTAGAAGGGAGATTATACCTTCCGGGAGAGAGATTCAAAGGAAAAGGCCTCCGACTCGACACCGACACGTAGAGATTCCAAAACGACACAAACGAGCTCCGAATCCTCCCAAACTTGAGAAGCTCCTTCCTTGGATTGAATGGAGAGGGAAGGAAGAAGATTTGGTGGAGAAATGGAAGGATTTGGTGATGGTTTGATTAGGGAAAGCTCTCTAAAAAAATGGAAAAGAACAAGAGAGGGAAATAAAAGGGAAAATAATAAAGTGACTTGTGCCTATCCATGCCAAAAGTGGCCAGCCATAATGGTGGGTTTTGTCCTATTAGGAAAGGTCAAAAAGCCCCCTACACTAATCTATTAGTTAATACATGGAAGGGCTTCTAAGTCGGGGGTAGTTTAGTCATTCCTAAAACCACTAATCCAAGTTAATCCTAACCAAAATAATTAGCCTAGTCACTAACTAAAATATCTAACATGTGGGCCATGGCTAACTAGTGTGTGGGCCCGCTAAGGTCAACACTACCCCGGATCCCCGATTCAAGTCGAAAAGAGCTGAAATTCGAACCCGACTCAAATAACCCCAAAATATTACAATAAATAAATAAATAATTCCAAAATAATTTAAAAATAAAAAATGACAAAAATACCCCTGTTTCTGGAAACTGGAGGTGACACAAACGGATCGCATTTTCGTGTCCAAAAGCTCCCAAAATCGCGAAAATACCGAAACATGTTTGTCTTTCGTACAGCTGACACTCAAATAATTCTACAGAAAGTTCCAGAAATAATTTGGCTTATTAAAATATATATTTGGAAAGCTAACTTCGATACATTTCTTTAAAAAAATGGGAGATTAATCGGAGTTCTAAGCTAAAAATTATGACATTTCTAAGTTGCTTTGGTTAATAAAAACGTGGATGAATATTATGACGAATTTGAGTTATTTTGGACAAAAGAAACACATGTAGGCCAAGATACTTGGATACCAACATAGGTATCCAAATGAAACTCATTCTAACCATCCTAACTAAGATAAATCCACTCTCTAACCATTCTAAAACTGAATTTAAATATCTATATAAACTATTATCATACATACATACACATGGGATGTCCTAATTTGGGATCTATCAAGTAGGACACAAGACACATATCTAAAATCCTCAAGAGAACTCTAAATGACCTCAAATTTGAATCTAAATAGGGTACATGCATGGGGGTGGATCCTATGGGTTCAAAACTAACTAATATGCATAGAAAATCAATTTAGAGGGTTGGTTTTACCTATTGGGAGTGGAATTCTAATGATACTCCCAAGGACATGATTTCGACACGAAGATCTTCCAAAAAGGACACTCCTCCTTGCACTTTGCTCCAAATCTTTGCTAGCACCCTCCCTTGGTAGTATGAGAAGGTTGGATGGAAGTTTTGGTGGAGGGATGTAAGAATTTGGAGATCAAATCAAAGAGGAAAGCTCTCTAATTTGGAGAAGAACACTTTGTGAAGGAAAAGAGGCAAGATGGAATAAAATGAAAGGAAGGGAGGCTAACCTACCTATAGTGGCTTCCATTATATGAATTAGTGTTAGGTTTTAGATGTAGATGAGTGGCTAGAGCTTGTCCACCCAATTATAAGCCTTCCTATTGGTTCAACTAGTCATAGGGCTTTCTTTTTCACAAATATCCTAAGAGTAAATATCCTTCCTAGAAATATCTAGATATTATTAATCTTGTCATTACTAGGTTACCCTAATCAAGACTCTAAGCTCAAGGCTAATCTAGATTAGGCTAAGATTCTAGGTAAAGTCTCAACCTAACAATTAGCACATATTTAATTAATACAATTTATAATTTCACAAAATTGTCAAAATAACCAAAATACCCTTAGGCTAAAAGTAGTAGTATGACATTCTAATCACATGATTAGGCTTTCATGGTCATGGTTAGTCTCTAGGCTTAGCAAAACTAGGGTTTAACTAGTTAACCATCAAAATCACAATTCAACATTTTAAATAGTTTTAAATTGATTAAAAATCACCAAAAATTACAACATGAGTTAAATCTTATTATTGATTAATCAAAATTATAAAAGTTCAAAATTACCCTCATTTTAGAAAAGTGGGTGTTACAAGTCTACACTCCTTAGAAGAATTTTGTCCTCGAAATTAAGATGGTCGTACTTCTTCTAGAGTCTCGTCCCCAACAATCATGGTCTCAGAACCTACCTAAATCATACAATTTAAAAGAATGGCATACATGATCATGGCATACGGTGGCAGTTGAAAGTCTCATCTAGGTATACTAGTCATGCTAAACCAAAACGGTCATAGGGTATCAAAACATACAAACAATCTGGGGTGCTAAACTGGAAAAGTTATAGAAACAACAAATCATCAAGGCTGTAAGGCAATCTACCATCCTATATAAAACTGGTAATTATCAAAAATAAAATAAAAATAACTAGTAATTATCTATAAAGGGGTACTATTCAAAGAAAAATCAAAAGTTTAAAGAACAAAAGTCAATAGCATTGAAATCCAATCACAATATATATTAAGAAAATTTAGTCTCGATACGATCTAAGTTGATCAATTCTGGGAAATCAAGATTTGGCAATATGGAGGACAAGGTCATCGAAGTCTGAGCACGAGCATACAAGGATGGAGATTCAGGTCACAATTAAATTTAATTCAATTGAGTACGACCCAAGATATTAATATGATAAGAAAAGATGATCAAAGTTGATTGGTCGTGATTAAGGGAGCTAGGATTCAATGATATTGAAAACTTTTAAAGGGTAATTCAAAGATATGGAATAAGTTAAATTTCTCCTTTTAAAGGAAAAATAAGAGAAAAGATTTCATAGGAAAGTCAAGTTAATCATCTCTCTATGATACTATCAAGTTTATCATTTGCCAATCATATTTTTATCTCACAAGTCCCAATATAAAAATCAACCTTTGTATGACTACCATCAAAATTATATCCTTTCGTCATAAAGATTTGACCTTGCCATGATCACCATAGGCTAAATTTCTAAGTTCCGAAACATTATTCATGAAGCATACCCTTCTTACTAGGAATCAAAACTGACTACTTAATCATCATAAATCTAAATTCTTCCACCTTGTCCTGAATTGGATCCGAAGTCTCTAAATCAAGTTTTATGTAATCCTTGAACTTATTCAATTTACTCTCCTTGTATTATTTAAATCTAAACCAACTAGGCCTTACAAAACTTATTCTTTATTATAATTTCAACCATCATATTTCCTTCAACGTACACCTTCAATATTATTCTCCTAAAATTTAAAATTTTCACAAAATCTCTGTATTTTATATAACTCAAAATCCTTGCGTTCTTTCTGTTTCTAGCCATTTCTTACAATATTTTATTCAATTTCGTATCATCATTGCATATAGTTAAAATCTTTTTTCTATTACTAAATTCCTAAATTTAACATCATAGCCTTAAAGTGTAACGTCCCAAGAATCAATAACCAAAATTTATCCAAGTTTTCGAAACTAAGTTGACCTTGAATATCCTTATTAGTTATGAAATACATCTATGAATTATTCATACCCAAAAGATTTCTCTAATTATGATTGTTCCTAAATTGATAATATAACTCTCTTGATTTCATCCTCAAATTCATTCGCATCTCTATCCCAAACCTATATCAAGGTCCATCATATTATACCCCTAGTAAGATTATCACAAGATAACAAATTAAGTCTTTTCGAGTTAGATGATTTACTTTACTTTCTTGACCTTTCAAAGGTGAAAAGATATGGAGATTCAAGGATTTCAAAGTATAGCTGACAGAATTAGATACGAGAGACAGGTGATTGATGTAATCAGTACAGTTTTATTTTTCTTTTTACAAAAAAATGATAATACAAGAAATAATGGCAAGAAAGAAATAATGATAAAATCTGTTCTTCATCAACTGTTAAAAAGAAATGAACCCATTTAAGATAAAATCTGATACCATACACGTCTTCCTGAAATTATGTTGTCAGAATTTTGCTACGCCAGTAAGCATAGCTGCAATAAACAATAGAGTCCATAACGAAAGTATACACCCTATAGTCATGTTATCTAGAATTCTTACCACGCCACCCGGTATGGCTGTAAGAAAATCTAGATTTCATAACTAGGATAAGTATATCTAAATTAGGCTCTACGTCCTTGTCATGCTAGCAAATATGACTGCAATAAATTCTAAACTCCATAAATAAAGTAGACTTTTACCTTTCTTACTGTCCTTATCAAATATGTTATCATGTTATACCTTAATTCCAAAAAGATATATATATATATATATATATATATATATATATATATATATATATATATATAAATACAAACTCAAATTCAACAACTAACATCAAGATTCAAAATTCAACAATAATCCATCAAAAATCAAATTCAATAACAGGAAGTAAGGGTGAATCAAATCAAGGAAAAAAGAGATTTCAAATCGAAGTTAAAATAAGATTCTCAAGGGTCGTCCCAGGAATCTCTCAAGAAATTCTAACAGTAATTGAGTATCCTTTCATTCTAACACCTATTCCTTATCTCTAATCGCAGGTGCGCAGCAGTATAACTAATCGTCGTACTACCACGACTTCGTACAAATGTGAATCTCGACCTGTATGGCTACCACTAAAAATGTATCACGATCTGTACCCAGTGTAAGAGCACGAAAAGTGGGTACGTCCAGCCTACGCCACAGTATCGGCGGTAGAACGCTGTTCTAGGTTACTATCTAATCAACAACTCACGCAATTATATAATATACTTGTCAAATCTCAACTCCAAATGGAGGACAAGTATAGATATAATAAAACTTAATTACAGTCTAAGCACGATAGGATAACACAGAAGTCTATACTAAACTCAAAGCAACAACTTAAATAAACTTCTATAATAATAATATATCAAACATTCTCAAATGCAACTCAAATCTCCACTTATTACAATACAAGTTCCAACAGAGAAAACTAAACCATAAACTAGCAATCTACTCCAAGCTCTACTGGTCTTCTAGGCTAGCTGTGAATCTCTATGTTACCTTTAATATTTTCAACATGTCCAGTCAGGACAGGAACGAGCACAATACATCTCACGCAGTTCATATCATGTCAGAAGATAATAAATATGCAATAGAGTATGATATATGAATAACTGAAGGAATGTACATGAAGTAAAAAAGATAACTGTAATAGAAATATCTACTATAAGTAGAGAACTATTAGTGACTAGTGAATCAGAGTACGAAATAGACATGTGAACAGTTGGAGGTGATTCATGAGAGGTTGAACATGGCTATACTACTTTGGAATTATTCACATGACTATTTCTACTCCTCCATCCCTAATCAATACATAAGGATCCAGACATGTTATATTAAGATTCATGATCTCACTGCCTCATAACTGAGAACACACGTGAAATTGATTCATGGGGGGGCTCTGTGAACATGAGAGTACATGAATCACAAGAGTATACATAAATAGTGAACATGAAGATACATGATGTAAGTAAAACACACATGACATGAAGTACCTGATGCTCCCGAGGGGGATAACATCTCATGAAAAGATCCATATAGTACCAATCCGTGTTACCAACGTGACAACATACAAGTAAAGTAATCTAGAGCAGGAATATAAGTTCTAGCAAGTACGAAACGGTCAAAAAATGTACTCGCCTGATATCCTGAATAGATGATATGAAAAGATGGCCAACTGGAGTCATAGAGTCCTAGTTATAGCAACACAGGTTATAAAGAGTTCAATTTACATGGTAATTGAAATTATAATGTAATCTACATGAGTCTAAGCCAATCTAGGTTAAAGTCAACTCTTGGTCAACTCTGGTCAACTATAAAGTCAAACTATGTCAACTCTAGTAAATTGTGGTCAAACTAGCTAGGGTTGGGTCAACTATGGTCAACTAGTCTAGGTTAGTCAATTCTAGGTCTAAACAAACTAAGTATATGCAAATCAAGTATCCAAGATAGCTACTAACTCATAGCCTAAGTCACTTGCTAAACCAAGCACAAAACAAAACCATAAGCTAACAAAGCACACAAACTTAGTCATATAATGTATATATATTATTCACATTCACATATTCATATACATAGATATATAGGAAAGCTATATATATATAGGCACATACACACACATATATATACATACACACACACACACACACACACACACACACACACACACACACACACATATATATATATATATATATATATATATATATATATATTTTAATATTCTCAGAGAGGTAAAAGAAATATATATATATATATATATATATATATATATATATATATATATATATATATATATATATATATATATATATATATATATAAAGAGAGGTAATATATATACACATATATATAAAGAGAGGTAAAAGAGAGGTAATATATATACACATATATATATATATATATATATATATATATATATATATATATATATATATATATATATATATATATATATATATACAAAGAGAGGTAAAAGAGTAAGTGAGTATGTGTGTGTTTGGCATGTGTGTGGAAGGATATGTGTTAATGTTCTCAGATTTAGTGATAGGTAGGTGTATGTGACATGGGATACATGGTGTCAAAGGGTGTATGAATGCATGTGTGTAAAAGGTTATAGGTTAACTCAATTTATAGAAATGCATACATATATACTTACATTGCATACACGCATACATACATATCATATATGCATACTTGTATTCATTCATGCACCTATACATACATACATAGATGCATACATACATATTTGAATACATTATATACTTGAGTACATTATATTCATATATGTATACTCTACATTATATTACATTCATTCCTGCATACATGCATACATATAATATATGCATACAAACTCATATATTTAACTCAAAATATATGTGAATACATACATTACATTACCTTAACACACATATATATATCATTCATTCATATCATATATACATGCATACTTCAGTTCATGTATTATATCCATTCACATATCATTAAGTTGCATGCATATACTTATTTTCATTACATACATATCATTCATGTATATTACATACTTACATGAATCTATACATTATATATATTGTATACAATATGTAAAAATAGAAGAGAAAAAAGGAGGAAAAAACTGAAATGGAAAGGGAAGGAAGAAAAAATGTAAGGAAAAGGGAAAACAGTGGACATATACATGCTTGCATCATATATTCTACATTACCGTACATGCTATCATTATATATTGTATTACATTATTTATATATTATGAATTCATATCTATCATTACATGTATACCTTGCATTCATATCTAGCATTCATTATATACTTTCTTGTATACATTATATATCATTCTTTCATTCATACATTTATGCATTGCTTACATACATTACATTGATTGTATTCCTACATGCTTGCATTCAACCATATATATACATATTTGTAAAGAGGATATATATCATATATATATTATTTCATTCATCTGACATATCATGTATTACATACTCTACATTCATTTAATATCCATACTATATAGGCTCATAGGTTACACAAAATACCTATGTCGTATAGTCACTCTTCTACTTAAAACCAATACTGTACCAATTCAGCCTTCACTAAATTCTAGGATTAAATTATGTTATAGTCCTTCGTGTTAGCTTATCGAAACTTCAAACGGGTCGTATTTTTGTGTCCAAAAGCTCCCAAAATTACGAAAATACCGAAACATGTTTGTCTTTCGTACAGCTGACACTCAAATAATTCTACAAAAAGTTCCAAAAATAATTTGGCTTATTAAAATATATATTTGGAAAGCTAACTTCGATACAGTTCTTTAAAAAAATGGGAGATTAATCGGAGTTCTAAGCTAAAAGTTATGACATTTCTAAGTTGCTTTGGTTAATAAAAACGTGGATGAATATTATGACGAATTTGAGTTGTTTTGGACAAAAGAAACACATGTAGGCCAAGATACTTGGATACCAACATAGGTATCCAAATGAAACTCATTCTAACCATCCTAACTAAGATAAATCCACTCTCTAACCATTATAAAACTGAATTTAAATATCTATATAAACTATTATCATACATACATACACATGGGGTGTTCTAATTTGGGATCTATCAAGTAGGACACAAGACACATATCTAAAATCCTCAAGAGAGCTCTAAATGACCTCAAATTTGAATCTAAATAGGGTACATGCATGGGGGTGGATCCTATGGGTTCAAAACTAACTAATATGCATAGAAAATCAATTTAGAGGGTTGGTTTTACCTATTGGGAGTGGAATTCCAATGATACTCCCAAGGACATGATTTCGACACGAAGATCTTCCAAAAAGGACACTGCTCCTTGCACTTTGCTCCAAATCTTTGCTAGCACCCTCCCTTGGTAGTATGAGAAGGTTGGATGGAAGTTTTGGTGGAGGGATGTAAGTATTTAGAGATTAAATCAAAGAGGGAAGCTCTCTAATTTGGGAAAGAACACTTTGTGAAGGAAAATAGACAAGATGGAATGAAATGAAAGGAATGGAGGCTAACCTACTTATAGTGGCTGCCATTATATGAATTAGTATTAGGTTTAGATGTAGATGAGTGGTTAGGGCTTGTCCACCCAATTCTAAGCCTTTCTATTGGTTCAACTAGTCATAAGGCTTTCTTTTTCACAAATATCCTAAGAGTAAATATCCTTCCTAGAAATATCTAGATATTATTAATTTTGTCATTACTAGGTTACCCTAATCAAGACTCTAAGCTCAAAGCTAATCTAGATTGGCTAAGATTCTAGGTCAAGTCTCACCTAACAATTAGCACATATTTAATTAATACAATTTACAATTTTACAAAATTGTCAAAATAACCAAAATACACTTAGGCTAAAAGTAGTAATATGACATTCTAATTACATGACTAGGCTCCCATGGTCATGGTTAGTCTCTAGGCTTAGCGAAACTAGGATTTAACTAGTTAACCATCAAAATCATAATTCAACATTTTAAATAGTTTTAAATTGATTAAAAATTACCAAAAAATCACAACATGAGTTAAATCTTATTATTGATTAATCAAAATTATAAAAGTTCAAAATTATCCTCATTTTAGAAAAGTGGGTGTTACACCTTCTGATTGTCTTTTGTCTCTCCCTTGACGTTAATTACAGTATTAATTATGTTATCAAACACGTTCTTCTCGATATGCATGACGTCAGGGTTACGTCTAATCAGATTTGTTCTCCAATATGGCAGATCCCAGAATATACTCCTTTTGGTCCAGTTATGATCTTCGCCAAATCCCTCGCAACTGCTGCTCGTTGTAGGATCTTCAATAGCACTTGGGATTTTTTTTACTTGCTCCCATGTGTCCTCTTCGGACCACATTGGCGGTAGATCGTCCTACTCCATAGCTCCGGCACGGAAAGTAGTTCTGTTCCTACGGTACGGATGGTCTTTCGTCAAGAACTGTCGATGAAAATCAAAGAAGCATGGCTTTCCTCCGTGTCTCAAACGAAAAGCCTTAGTACGGTCCATGCAATACGGACATGAAAGTCGACCATGAGTGCTCCATCCAGATAATATTCCATAAGCCGAAAAGTCATTAATTGTCCACATTAGTGCTGCCCGCATCTGAAAATTATATTTTTTTGAAGCATCATACGTGTATGCCCCTGTTTCCCATAGCTGCTTTAGCTCATCTATCAACGGCTGTAAGTACACGTCGATGTTCCTCTTCGGGTTGTTCGGACCGGGGATGATAATAGTTAAGAATATGTAAGGTGTGTTTATGCACATCCAAGGCGGTAGGTTGTACGGAGTGAGAATTATCGGCCAGCATGAATATTGGGAGCCTAAAAGACCAAATGGGGTAAAACCATCAGAGTAGAGCCCCAACCTTATATTACGCGCATCAGAAGCGAAATTAGGATATGCTCGATCGAAGTGCTTCCACACTTCTCCATCAGATGGGTGATCCAATACTCATTCGGTCTGTTGTCGCTTGTGCCAACTCATATTTTCGACAGTCTCTTTCACCATGAGCAACCTCTGCAATCGTAGCGTCAACGACAAGTAGTGCATTGAAGCAGTCGGTCTTCTAGACTTGCCTGCAGCAGTTGACTTGTAGCGATCAGTACCACAGAATCTGCATCCTTGTGATCTTTGTAGTAAAGCATGCATCCGTTCTGACAGCAATCGATCTTGTCGTATCCCATTCAGAGGGATCTCACCATCCTCTTAGAGCGGTAGAAGTCTTTCGGTAACTTGGCACCCTCCGGTAAGATATCGATAATCAACTCGAGCACTCTATTGTAGCATTCTTGTGACATGTTAAAGTCAGACATTATGCTCAAGAGCCGAGTGATCACCTCTAACGGTGAATGGTCCTCACAGCCAGGGTACGAAAGAGTCCTTGCATTCTCCAGCAACTCCATGAACTTCGTGGCATCGGCATTCGGTGCCTCCTCAGCTGCGTCACGGTTGTATGGATCGAAACTAGGCCCCGCAGCGTCGAAGACCATGTTCACGTACTCGTTTTCGTCACCAGTTCGGTTGTGGACATTCATATAAGGCTCCACATAAGGCTTCGCTTGGAATGCTAAAGGTACAAGCTCTCCGTGTACGGTCCATTGGTAGTAATTCAGAAGGAAACCCTTTGTGTATAAGTAATACGTCACATCCAATTCTGGTTGAAACTTTATGTTTCGACATTTTGCACACGGGCACATAATGTCCATGTCGTCCATGGATTGAGGAAATGCCTTCGCGAATTGGAAGAATTGTTCTACTCCGGCGATGTATTCATCTCGTACACCGCACCTATCATCTCGAATGCGGTTGTACATCCACGAACGGTCTAGCAGATACATGGATATAGCCATTTCTAGATATCTACAAATATGAATAAACTTCAAAACTAAAATGAATATACTACATACTACATATATACATATATACTGCGAGCCCCCTAGGGGCCCAACCCGAGCAGCAGACCCCCCAACCCCACGAGCAGCAAGAAGGTCCTAACCCGACGTACGGTTGTGACTCGGGACCATTCCTATGAGTATCGGGATCAAGGAAAATAGATGACGACATTAACCAACCAACAAAACTACGTATTACAAATATCGGCACTATCGGTACGTGGTTTCGAATCCGAGTATCAGATTTTTTGGTGTCGAAAAAACAAATAATTATTACTAAATTATCAGATTTTTTGGCACTATCGGTGCCCCTGACCCAGCCCCCCCCCCCCCCCCCCCCCCCGCACCCATCCTCTCCTACACCACCCCTAACCCTAACCCGAACCCTATCCCTAACCCCTCTCCCACTAGCCCCCTATCCAGCCCCCCACCCTCCTGCTCCCCCCCCACCAACCACCCCTAACCCTAACCCGAACCCTTACCATAACCCTCCCCTCCCTCCAACCCCCCCGCCCTCACCCTCCAGCCGCCCTCACCCCCCCCGCCCCTCCTCCCCACATACCTACCCCTAACCCGAACCCTTACCCTCTTCTCCCCCCAGCCCCCCTTCCTCACCCCCAGCCGCCCTCACCCCCTGCCCCACCCCCAACCATTCCTCACCCCCAACCACCCGTACCCCCTGTCCCCCCCCCGAGCCACCAGCACCCCCCAACCACGAATTACCAAAATAGAGAGAGAGGGAGTCACGTACCGGAGGAGAGTCGCCGGAGAGAGTGAGAGTCGTCGGAGAGAGTGAGAGCGCCGGAGAGAGTGAGAGTAAAAGTGCCGGAGTGAGAGAGTAAAATAGATGGGGGAAAATGAATCGGGAGGGGGAATTGAATTTAATTAGAATTTAGTGACATTCATACTAACGTCGCTAAATTAGTCGCTATTAGCGACGTCATAGCGATGTTACGCGACGACTAGCTCATGTAACTAATATACATTGTTGTCACGTCGTTATTTTCGTCGCTAGTAGCGACTGTTAGCGACGTTTCAATTATACGTCGCTAATGTCCACAATTTAGCGATGTTTTACGAACGTCGCTAAATTTACGTCGCCAATTGAGCAGATTTTAGTAGTGGACTGGCACTGTCTAGACAAGTCTAGACTGGACTCCATCCATCAATTACGGCCAAGCAATGAGTACAGCTTGATACTTTAACTAACTAGGGTTATCACAAGCCTAGTTACTACAAGATGCAATGAGATGTTCCAGCAGTCACAAGCCCTGCAGCTATCCAAGCGAGGTTTCTTAGAGTTACCAAGAGTTAGAGAATCATTAGGTGACTTGGAGTGCAACACATGGAAGTGTGCTATAGTACTTATGTTTTCAAGAAGTACCCTACATAACAGTAGGCTGGAAATGTGCCCTACTCATCGGCATGCACAAGTCCACTCAGGTGTGGCCGGAATAACGGGATCGCCTGTAACTGGAAAAATCTCTCTATATGAACTACTTGTTCAATCTAGTCATTAATCTAGTCATATTCGTTATGAATCCCTGACCGTGGTAACCAGGAATCTATGTCCTAGACATGATATAAGACGAGACGGGTAGCTTATACAATCATAATCAGGAAAATCAACCACGGTGTCAAGACAAGTGTTACTTAGCAAGTCAGGGTAGCTGTCGCAACAGCCTTTCAAGATTATCATGTCATGTTAGGTTACTTATCATGTCAAGAGTGCGTCACAGTGGACCACCATCAAGAATTATCATGCCAAGTTGCTTGTCAAGATTACTTGTCAGGAGTGCGCCACGACGGGCCACTATCAAGCTTGTACATGCCATGTTTACTTGTTACTTGTTAAGAGTGCGCCACGATGGGCCACTGTTAGAGTTATCATGTCAAAAGGCTTGTCAAGAGTGTGCCTCAACGGGCCACTATTAAGAGTTATCATGTTAAGCCATATTGCCATGTCGTGTTCATGTTTATCATGTCGTGCTCGTGCTAAGTGTACTTGTATGCTAAGGATTTACTGGTCAAGTGTGCACCACGATGGGCCACCGAAAGAGTTATCAAGGAGTATACATTTCATATTAAGATCGTGCTTAAATCCAGAGTACATACGTAACATAGATAATAACATTATACAAGTCCATCATGGAAGATGCCCATCATGCTCAAAGGTCACAACTTACACTAAGGACCATGGGGTCAAGCATAAAAAAAGTAACAAATTATCATGGCAAAAGGAAGGGGGCCACGGACAACATGCGCCCAAGGGCAGCATGCGCCCAAGGGCAGCATGCGCCCAAGGGCAGCATGCGCCCAAGGGCAGCATGCGCCTGAAGGGAGCATGCGCCTAAAGAGCATGTGCCTAAAGAGCATGCGCCCAGGGTACATGTACTATAGAAGGCATGAGCCCAAGAGTGCATGCGCCCACACGCTGGGGACAGGGTATACTAGAAGGAAAGCAAGGAGACTATCTTCCATAGCAAAGTGGGCGCATATCAAGGGCTATGCGCCCAAGCAGAATGAAACATAATGCCTTAGACACATATCAGAGACTATGCGCCCAGGAAGGGAGAAAAGCTTTGGGTGCATATCAAGAGCTATGCGTCCAAGCAGAAGAAAGCAGGGTGCCTTGGGCGCATAAATAGGGCTATACGCCCAAAGGAAAGGCTATTGTGGACGCATAAAAAGAGCTATACGCCCAGCACTGTTCTTCTTCTTCATGCCGAGAGCATGAGTTTATGGAACCCATGATCTTCTCAAGTTCATAAATCCCTCAAAACAACTCGAAATCGAGACTTTCAAAGGTCTAAATTAGGTAGAACGAAATTCTCTACAACATGGAACAACCAAAACTTAAAAATAATAAAGTTTGATAGATCAAAACCCAAGAAAACTAAGATTTGAGTAAACTTAGATCTACAAGATTTTATCCACCAACCAAAAATACCAGTACTAAAGAGTCATAAAACTATGTAAGGAAGACATTGGAACAATAAAACATGAGATCTCTCATGAAGCAAGATTACAGTTGCCTAAGGATTTAGGAGAAAATAAATAAAGAAGAAAAGTAGATGATGAAATAAATAAAAAGTAAAGGAGGAGAAAGAAAGGGGTTGGGTTATAAAGAGGGTTCAACATGATGAACCATCTTGAACCAAACCAAAATAAACCAAGCCAAGCTAAACCAAGACCAAATCATGCTAGACAAGTTAAAATACGGGTCAAGAATCTGTACACGTATACTGAAAATACATATAACGGGAAACGGGAGTGACATCCCCTTGCTAATGTAACTCTTTTGGACACCGTGGTTAAATTCTTTGTATATGCGTGCACAAGCTACATGTCTCATCTTGTATCATGTCTAGGATATGGATTCTTGATTACCACGGTCAGGGATTCATACTGAATCTGACTAGGATAACGACTAGATTGATCAAGTAGCTCATAAAGAGATTTTCCAATCACATGCAATCGTATTATCTGGGTGCTTTAATTGGACTTGTAGTCTGCCGACAAGTAGGGTGCATTTCTAGTATGATGTCATATGTTGCACCCCCAAGTCACCTAATACAACTCTCTTAACCTGCGAAAGGATAACTCGGATAGTCTGTAGGGCTTGTGACTATTGGAATATCTTATTACATTTTGTTAGTAATTAGGATTATGATAACCCTAGTTATTTAAAGTATCAAGCCGTACTCATTGCTTGGCCGTGATTGATGGATGTAGTCCAGTCCAGTTTAGTTTTATCTAGGAAGTGTCCGTATGTTTATTTTAGTACATTATTGTTTATGCTTTACTTTTATCGATGAATGATCAGAGGCTAAGTTCTGTTCAGAAGAATGGTTACAACCCCGGTCTTTATTTGGTTTACGGATTGTAACTTGGCTTCCGGAATAGCTCCCAAGTCATCTTATTATTTATCGTCCTATTCAGTACTCACTTGTTCTACATGATCTTATGTAAACATTGATTAGAGATTAAGTTCTGTTCAGGAGAAGGGTTACAACCCCGATCCTTGTTTGGTTTACGGATTATAACTTAGCTTGTGGAATAATTCCCAAGTCATCTTATCATTGACGTTCTATATTGTCCTTACAGGCTCTCATGATCACAAGTCCAGTTACCCCATAAGTCCTACATGATCCCTATGCTGGGTCACTATGTTCTCACGACCCGGCTACCTTACATGCTTACATGACCCGGCTACTTAGCATGTTTACATGTCCAGTTTATCTTACATGTTCACATGCTTCCATCTGCTTTACATGTACATAGTCTACTTTATGTCACACATGAATTACTTTATGCTCTAGGTTGCTTTGCTTATTGTCTTTTTTATTCTCGGTATAAGTGCAATGGTAGTGCACGAGTCTCGATCTGCATTTACTTATTGCTTTTTCTGACCATCGTTATGTTAGTTATTGCTGGTTTTAGTCCATAGTTTGGCTTCCTTTGTGGTACTTGCTATTTAGGGTCTGACCCTACTGGTTTTGTTTGGCCACATCTAATAGAGAAGCCCAAGGGATCTTCCCACCATCTACTCGACGGTGACCATCCGAAGCACCAGAGTACCTGAGTGGGTTTCTTATAATTCTTCCACTTGATATGTATATTATTTTTTTGTGTCATTTAGCCTTCGAGTATGTGTTTAGCTCGTGTTTTTGGATCTTGAAATTTAGCCTACAGGCCAAAATATGATGTGTGTATTCTAGACTATAGCTAGAGCTTATCATGTACGACTATTACTCTTGCTAGTTCTCTATTTTGGTATGACTAGCTTCATGATCATCCATATATAAATGGTTTGGGATGCTTTACTATTGTATGTCTGATGATCATACTTCTTGTACTTTGTATAATTGTCTGTGATTGAGATACCTAGGATTGCTTGACTTAGGATCGATTGTTGGCTTATAGAAGTAACCCCTATGTCTTGACAGCTTATACATGATTTTAGAGTACTGGCGTACTTTGGTATCACGTAGTTGGCCTTGTTCGTCCCCACCTGCCAGTATTCTGGTTCTGGGACGTGACACCAGTTCTATTTGTGAATTGAGGCACAATTATCCTTCGAATAATTCATGCACTACCGTCGATAATTCCACAATTCACAAAACATTTACTCGTTTTGAGTTCGAGTCTTTCTACCCACGGTCGACACCCGAGATGCTATACGCATCGAAACAATCGTCGATGACTTTATAGTCTCGTCCTGATCAATCACAAAGTTTACGATCAACCAGTTTGACACTTCTATATTGCTATTTTTGAAAATATCGATATCGTAGTCCTACCCCATTTTGTGTTCTCATATTGTGTTTACGTTTCTTACGTATCAATTTTTTGATAGGTCATATCAATTTTGATAGCGCGAGGGTCAACTTTGAATCTGTATCAATGTCGACTTAGCTCAACTTAGCTCGCATTGCATACATTCAAGTTCTCAACGAACTTTTTCGTACGTTTTAAATCATTTTTTGATTCGTCGTATCCCACTATACTTTGATCGCGTAACCGAGTTACCAATTATCCAACATCGAACCCTCGAGTTATATGATTATGCCCTCTAAGTTTTGCGTGTTTCAGTCATACTCAAATGAGTTTCTTCGCAACATAACCAACTATCTCTTAGGCACGATTTATCTGTATCAACCGACTTTTTCATCGAGATCGCAATTCGTGCTATCCGATTACAATTTGTCTCGTCTAATATTTTTGTCGAGATCGCAAGTCGTGCGACCCGATTACAATTCACATCGACCAACATTTTCGTCGAATTTATAAGTCGTGCGATTCGATTTCAATTCGCATAGACTAATATTTTACCGAGTTCGCAAGTCGTGCGATACGATTATAACATTGAGTTTTCTATTTCGTCGATCCTATTATTATCTCGAAGCAAAAACTGTTTCGTTAGTCTTGGTCATTTGATTGACTTATAAATTTTCGTTCGATGTATCATTCACTGATACGACTCCCCTCCCTATCGTTCCAACTGATTATCGAAGAACACTTGCATCAACATACCGTCATACAAATTTCCAATCGGTTCTCGATACTCTCCCGTCTTTTGTGGACAAACCTTCAGCAAAATACACAATGTGTCGATGGAATCCATCGCACAAGTGGTATTGCATATTCCACTCAGAATTGAGTCATTCATCACGTAGGTGGTATGGCATATACCACTCGAAAAATCCAGTTATTTCTCTCGCACCATACTCGGTATAAACCAACAATCTATTCCAACTTATGATTTTGTAGTGATCATGCCGATCACAACCGTAACTTTTGATTAATCAAAATTTGACACAATTTGGCCAATGTATTCATTTGCCAACACAAGTTCTGTGCGCAACCGAACGATTAGTTCTCATCGACTTACGATTTTAGTTTCGTCCGTTGCACCTCGTACAATAATTTATTTCTGACATTCAAAGTCAATGCTCGAATCCGTTCAACACATTCGATATCAACTTTCATTTTCATTGCAACGCATCACTTACAATTCAACTTGTTGCAATTGATACAACAACATTTTACGACTTTTATTATATCGATGCAACCAATATTTCTTATATCGGCTGTTGCATTGAAACAACAAACATCTCCACTCACGACTTGTTACACTTGCAGCAATAAATGTTTTTACGGTTCGTTGCACTTGATACAACAAACCTTTCGCAACTTTTCAACAAACATCATGTAATTTCTAAAACAAATACGGCAAAATTACACGACTTACTTATTGTATGGAACATCCAGTGCAGCATCGAGTAGAGTCAAGAGTGATTTGATTGGTGGTGGGCAACTCTTTGGAATTAAAACGAAGCAAGCGTCTTGAGGAAATTGAACCTAGAGCTTTGTTACCAATTTGTCATACCCTGACCCGAAAAATCGCTCGTCCTCGCATCGATTTATTCGAATCATCGTCCTCGCTGGGGCGTGATGTCATACGAGTCTGGAGTTGCACTCGTACAAGACAAGATGACAAGTTCTTAAATGATTATCTTTGATATTGTTATTTAGCAGCAGAAGAAATAGAGTATATGAAACAATTCTTTTTATTGATAATTGAACTAAGGTTACAAAGACTTTCAATAGCCCAACTGAATTTTCCAGATTGGCTACAACACTCAGGTTCTCTCTTGTCCATAAAGGATTTCACCGTTCCATATATCATGTCTTATATATCTCGGCCGTATCATCCTGTTGCAAGTTCGAGCGTTAATGCGGTCGCATGCCTCAATACGCTATGACATTCCATGCCTCAGCGCGTTCAAGCGAAGCTCTGCCGCAAGCATATCATTCTCTGAACCTACAAGCAATCTGGTGGAAAATCAGTACTGTCACGCCCCGCTTCCGGAGAAGCGATCGTCCTCGCTAAGGCGTGATGCCGCACGAGCCTAGGTTGCACTCGTGTAAGGCAAAGTCCAGAAATGGTTGATTGAAGCTAGGCCACAGAGTCGCACATAGTGTTTCCATTTGCAGCAGAAAGTAAATGAACATAAATTGAAACAAAGTCATTGCTCTTTATTATTGATCAAGAAGTATTACAAGCGGTGCTAGGCCGATATTACAATTCTCTCAAGATCTCTCTCTGAAACATAAAAGGCATGCCAAGTGGCTTACAAGATAGAATGATTCATGGTGATGTTCCGATACATTATGTCATGTATATGGTGCTTCAGTTCCTTTGTAACGCTCCAACGCTTCAGAGTTAGCTCCGTGCCTTAGCACGTTCGAGGGAAGTCTCCGCACCCGACGAGGTTCTCCCGTAGGCTGTAAACAATCTATGTGGTTATCAGTAATTATTATGCACTGGTGAGAAGGTTAGCTTGCCCAACTCGCTATCATTACCAAACACGTTCAATTTACTTTTGTGTACCATCTATCATTTATTGTCTTACTAATCTTGCCTTAGGGTCAGTTTTATGGCATATAATATAAAGCCTATCCCGTATTACCGATATCAAGTATCGCATGTGAATAGCATTCACAACTTACCATACTTACCATACGATCTTCTCTGTCCAAGGTAAACCAAGTTAGCCAACATATTATACGTAAAGACTTAACAAAATTTGCATAAGTATTCCAAAGTGTCAAGGGCGTGTTCCTGCCTCAGGTTCTACAAAGTATTCTAGTTTTGTTAAGATGTGTTTTGATCAGGCTTTGTTCAATGTTCATTCAGTTACTCATTCATTCAGCTTACTCAAGTTGTCAGTATGTGTTGTACTCAAACGTTGTTCAGATATGTTTCATTTAGTAACTTGGCATGTTTAGCTTACTCAGATTAGTTGTTTCAATACAAGATCTCGTACGCGAATTACCGTAATCGAGCTAACTTAATTTATATGCACCGATCATTGGCACTACAAGCCATTTTGGACTATCCATCTTGGTATCGTGGTTTCCTATCAATCGGTGATGGCTGGTATACCCTGTTAGGCCACGCAATACCTGACTTATGCCTCTTGAGTGGCCGAGCCCGCATCGAAGCTGCCCGTAAACCATGATTCTGCCTAGGCCGGCCATGATGTCGTTAATCGTTGCCTTGGAATCCTTACTCATTTCTTTCCTTCGTGCACCGAGTTGTCCGCGACAATTTCGTATTGTCTTGTCATTTTTAACTTAACGGGCTATTTTTGAGCCATAGCCTGTCTTGAGCTATAGTCGATTACCGACTAGGTTGGTGGCGGCATCCGTGCAGCGCAGGTAGCAAACCCCGTTACACATCCCCGTCATATATGTCACTAATCATTCTTCTATTCTTATCTTTCTTTTATTCTTATCTTTTCTTTCTTTCACTTGTTCATTCATTCATTTGTTCATCTATTCATTCATTTATTCATTCGTTCATACATTCATCCATTATGCAGCTCCCTGTACGGGAACTGCCTTGGCGACCCATTGGTCCCAAAATCTTATGATGTTTCTATACTATATACGGAATGACTATGTTGATAGTCTTTCTGCCTCATTTTAGTAAACCATTCATTGTTTTATATCTCAAGTTATGGTACGATCTAGTGACAAGCATTTCATTTGTAATTGAACGCATAAGTAAAACTACTCGAAATGTAAGCTGGAAGTTGGCACGAGCGTGGAGTGCGGTACGAAGGTTCGAGTAATTATCCAAGTTCATTTACATGTTCTACACAAGCATACAAGATGATATTATTCCCTTAGCTAGGTACGTTGAGTTATTTTATTAGCATGCACGGTGTTATCGCCTAGCGATCTAGCAATATTTTTTGTATTATTATGTGTCTAGGCTAAGCAAAGACAGGTTCATCGGAGCCACCCACCTTAGCGATGATCGTATCGGCCGAGCGAGACTCTGAGCGCGCCCTTGAAAGTCTAAGTCTGGATTCTTCTTGAAGGGCCAACTTAACACTTGCATCGATTCGTATCGA
Organism: Iris pallida; assembly: GCA_029216955.1. Taxonomy (NCBI): domain Eukaryota; kingdom Viridiplantae; phylum Streptophyta; class Magnoliopsida; order Asparagales; family Iridaceae; genus Iris; species Iris pallida. The sequence goes on from JANAVB010005598.1 coordinate 17,249,892, forward strand.
TACTTCATCGGGTCGATGCAACACTTCGAGTCAACGATTCAAATGAGTCATTGCACTTGCCGTTTGAATCGGCGTTCCGCTAGGACAGAGCGGGTCATTACATTATATACCACTCAGAACAAGTCTCGTCTTCGAGACTTTCTGAGTGCAAGTCATTCTACCGTTCCTTAACCATACCGTGTACGCGTCTTAGGCAATTCCTATCAAACAACTCTATCATTTGATGGCATTCGAATGACTTTACTACTTATTTGAGTTGGCGGTACTCACTCAATCGTTGTGTTTTTATGACTTGGTCACTATTGTGCCCTGTTGCAGGACTATAATGGTCACACAAGGTGTGTTATAATTCATCAAACATGAGGGTCATAGGCTGAGGCTAACTCACTCATCCGTTCATCCATGCACATCTCAACATATCCACTTGCAGCTGTATTCGAATTCACCATATCGCTAAGTCTGGATCGTACATATATTCAAGGCGTCCCCCAAATATATACATTTCAACCAAGCTTAGTAATAGCAAAGTCCGACAGGCTACTCATGATAGTTTTGAATTGCCAATCATTGTACTAACTCGATTAAAACCGATCTCCAGTTCGTTTCACTATCGTCTATCTCGATCCTCGAGATGACCCGATTCGTTTATCAAGCATTCTTGTCTATGAAATCAATACAATTTCTTCTTAGTAGAGTCGACCAAGGTTCAAATAATTCTCGTCCGATCCAAAATCAAATATTTTACTATCATCAAGTACGTCTTTCTATCAATGATTCACGTTGGTTATCCTAACTTTTCTTGCGTATTACTGATTTCTATCATTCACTTCGTTTGGGGTTGTTAACGTTGTCGCTAACGCATACTCCCAGTTCCACGTCCTAACTCTAAGTCTTGTTGTCCCAGATCTATCGTCCATCCTAACAATTTTCTAAAGTCGGTCACACAGGTTCAGTCACTCGGTATAGGGTTGTCCACCTATCCGCTAGGTCAGCTCACAATGTTATAGTTACAAGTCAAGTTATTGGTTCATCATGCAAAGTCGTTGTACGACGTTCATCCCAACCTTATGGTCAAACTATTGTTCGTTCGTACGATATACTCTACCCAAGCTCGTTTCTCTCAAATTTCTAAACATCGAGTAGTATTCATCCTATTCGCATCACGATAATTATCGTAGGGTTCGAGTCCGTTTTGCAAAGTTATTCTATGATAGGTTCTGCTCATCCAAATCCTAGTATATCAATATCGTACATCTAAACTAGCAATTTGTATTGTCTATCTCTTCAAATATGTTCGATATAGTCTACCTACAAGTCAATTTCACCATGACACGATATGTCACACATTCTCTAAGTCGTTCAACATAATTTACGTATTCAATCATAAGGTCGTCTAGCATTGCAATATGTCATACCCCAATCTCACGCAAGTCTGATTATCTACGTTGGACATGAAATCATCATGTCAAATTTTTCGTAAGATAATCGTCATCATCGAAACGTAACTCTTGTATTGAGTCTAGACTAATTCATTCTCGATACGCAGATTGGGTCTACTCAATCCTTAAGTTTACTTAATTTTCAATCATAAGTCCGAACAATCCTCAAATTCACCTTCGCTTCAAACCAAAAGTCGAAGCAATCAAAATTGCCACGCTCGGATCTTCCGAGTTCGATCATTCCCGCTGGACATGAATCACCATGCCAAAGCTCACGCAGAATAAACGTCCCAAGTCTGACGTAATGCATGTGCGAGGCTGGAGTTGTGCTCGTACAAGACAAGATCGTTGTCGTTGTGGTTATCACCAAACAATCAAGTCACTCCCCTTTTACCCAAATATTCACTTCTATCAAAATTCCAAACGTAGCATCCATCAAAATAATAACTTTTAATACGATCATCATTCATCGAATCAGAGTACCATCGAGTTATCGTACATCGATCTTTGATACGTCTCAATACCATTGATGATGTATATTACAAAACCCCTAAAAAAATTAAAACATTTATATTAGTTATTTGAATTAAGTGGGAATTTCTAGAATTTTATAGGTATTTTAATTAAATAATTATTGTTATATATGACCTTAGCCATGGTTAAGGTTTTGGAGTACAAAACGACTAGGAATTGTGGCACGAATAATATAGTGGCGTGTCTTGACTAGTATTTTAGCCATGGTAGGAAAGGCCGAGCCATAGGCGTGTTCTAACTAAAAAAAACAGGCCAAGTTACGATTTAACTCCTATAAATAAATTGAGTATTTATTATTAAGTTATTGACTTTTAGGAGACCCGGATGAACCAAATTAGTCCGAAATTGGCCCAAACCAAAGTCCAGCTCAGGTAGGCATGTAGTGAGACTAGTTACGGCCATGTAGGCATATTTTGGTAGTTGCAAATATTTTATATCTATTTTTAGGAATTTGTAAGTATTTTATAATTATTTACTGTATGTACATTATAGGAATCATTAGAGTTAAATAGCATCTTACAATATTGGTACGATTTTTTAGGGCCAGATAAAGAGTGAGTAGGATTTGTTCACCAAAACTACTATCAGGTATTTTGGTTTTTATTAGGATTATTAGTATTAATGTTATTGCTGTGGTTATTTAATAAGATCATTTATGGTTATGATGATTCTTACTTTATATATATATATTTACATATGACCATAAATAGGTCCTAGACTAGACAACGATAACATGGAGTCTTAAGTAGATTTTGAGGATATATATAAAGATATTGAGTGTATTGTATTTATATAGAATATATATGAATATAACTAAATATAGTAAAAGGTTAAAAAACAGAAAAAACAAAACAAAAGGATTCTAATACTGTTCCCATTCAGGAACAGTATACTTATAAGCCGATAGAGCCGAACCTCTACTTAAACCCGATAAACAAGAGGAGTTCCCTCATAAACCCTAAAGCCCTCGACTCCTATGAATTTGCCAACACCCTCTGACCACAGCGCCGCCACCGGCCGGCCGGCCGCTGGGCAGAGTCGCGTGCAACAACGGTGGAGCACAGCCGCGAGAACAGAGCCCTCTGTTCTCTGACCACAGCCAGGAACCCCCCTACTCAAACCAATTTCTCCTTATATACTAGGTCATTTTTGAATTCGTAAATCTCTATAGAGACCTTACATGACCCTCTCAGATTCCCACCAAAGGGATTTGAATGCGGTAGCACGACCAGGCCGGGAAATCGACGTGAAGTCGAGGAAAAACTGTCCAAAAACAGCACCTAAAAACAGTCCAGGGCCATAAATTGGAAGAGAAATTCAGAACCAAATGCTAGAAATTTCAAAAATCTAAATGATGACAGACTTAGACAACCTATTGTAAACCCCCTAAATTTCTACTACGATTTTTTTAAAATATTTTTGTACTTATTTTTGTACTTCGTATCTGCACGTCGCATACGAGTTCACATTGTTGTATTTGCGTAGCGTGCGAGATTTGCGTTTCGTAATTTCTCGACGAGTGAGAATATGTGTCGAGGTACATATTTTAGAAAAATATTTTTATTATAAATTTTATTTTATATAGGAAAGTACATGTTCAAACAAATGTGATAAATATTTTTATTTGGTATAAAAGGGTTATTTTATTCGCCATTTAAAAATAAGTAGTGATTTGGAAATTATGGTTTATATGAAATGTATACCAAATATTTTGCGAAATTTGAAATTTGTTTATTAATTTTTTTTGTTATTTATAAAAGCTATTTTAAGATTTAATATTTAAGTATTTATCATGATTTTTGAAATTAATTATTACTATATTTATTTAATTATGAAAATGAAATTTAAGATTTTGTTAATTTTAATATTTGATTAAATATGATGATTAGAAAAGATTCCATTTGAATTTGAATTAAATGAAGGTTTTATCTATATTTGATTCGGATTTGAACGATTAAAGTTTAAATCGAATTTAATTTAATAAGATATTATCTATGGGAGAATTTAAATCCTCCCAATCCTTATCCTAATGGGATTCCCACCTCCTATAAAAGGAGAGGTACTTGCCCTCTCTTTTTTCATGAATTTTCATAACCCAAAACTTGTGCATCGTGTCCGTGGTCGTGCCCCTACCCATCTACTATATTGTCTCCATTACAGTTACAAATTTGTTCCGTCCGACAACCCCGGACTCGACGTCTTCCTGTGTCTCGTAGGATACGTACCTGATACAACTCCAACTCTAGCCGCCCTCATCTTCTTGACAACTCCGCAGCACCACCTCAACCACCGCCACCCTGTCCACCGACCACCACCATCACAACTACCTCCACCCGCCGGGGCACCCAAATCTGCCACCGTCCACAGTATCCCGTAAACACCCCTGTCGCCATCGTCATACAACACCACCAGCCACACCCGGCCGTCCACGCCTACCTCCTTCCTAAACCTCCAAACCGCCACCGCAGCCACCCACCGAAAAAACCCCAATCAACCCGACAAATAAAAACTACCACCATAATCCTAAGTTGAGAATCCTCACCTGAGCGCCGCCGAGCTTCGCTCTACCTCCGTCGAGTCCGGCCAAACCCGAGTCAGAGACAACGTCGATCTCCGACCACCAGGCCCGCACGAGATTTCTCCGCCGCACCTGATCGGACTCTCCGGACCTCCTCCCGCGATCGGTGCCCCGATCCTCCCCTTCCGGTGCCGCAGAGCATTCTTCGGCGAGCCACTAGCGTGCGCCACCGCTTGGCGGCTCCTCCGCCAGACGACAGGCAGCCGCGCCGCCCAGAACGGGCCTACCGCGATCCGGTCAGAGCCGCGTGTGCGGTCCCCACAGCAGTGTCGTGCCGCCGCGTTCTCCGCCCCTCCGATTTCCCTCTCCGCCAGTCGAGCCCGACCCCGGTCTCTCCGACCACCGTACGTCGAATCCCCTCTGATGAGCACTCTCCCTTTCTTCACACCCTCTTCATTTTCCTTTTCTCTTTGATGTCAACTATTTCATTCTCTCTCGAATAGAGAGAATGATATAACAGTTGTTATATCTATTTATTAACTAATATTATATTACAATAATTAGTAATACTTTTGTTAGTATTATTATTATCTTATTATGTTTGTTATTATTTCTGCAGATTTTACATTATAAGTATTTTATAGTATTATTATTAGATTGTTTATTTTATGTATATGGGAAAGATATTTAGATAATATTTTTTTAAAAATTTTAGTGTAACAAATATAGGATTTGGCTCAACCTAAAAAATATATTACTAAAATATTTTATGGTATTCAAAATAAAAATGTTTATTACTATTATTTCCAAATTAAATTATAGTTTTGACCTAAACTGATTTTTATTAGAATTCTCAAGTATTTATCTAAAATAATTTTTTGGAATATTTACCTACAAATAATTTGATCAATAAAATATAGTTTCTATTATTATAAATAAGTTATAAATATTTTCTAAATTTACAGTTTGAAGAATTTTTAGAGTTTTAAGCCTCAAATAATTTTCTTGAAGTTTTAGATATTATGTAAAATATTTTTTAATAAAATATTAATTTTAAACAAATAAAAAATATATTTTTTCTAGATAGTTATGACTGTTTTTCTAAATAAGTATATATATATATATATATATATATATATATATATATATATATTAAATTAAGAATTATGTTTTACATAAATCAAATCTTCCTCTTAGAATATATGACTTCTGACCATGGCTAATCACGTACTTATTTCCTTCGAACTTCTTCACATCAAACATGGCTATTGGACAAAACAGAACTGGCCAGATCATCGCACCACACCAGATGACACACCAGGCAAGATACCTTACCATTATACTGTTTATTTCCAGTTTGTATTTTATTACATATCACTGTTTATTTATTTTCAGTTCTTACAGTTATTGATTTACTACCTGCTCAGTGATATTAGCTTATTTTTTATTATCCTTTGATTGCATATGGACTTAGAGTTAAGGGACTACAATTTGTAGTGTATCGCATATACCTCGACGCAGTTGTACCACAAGTATGTGTGAGATGAATAGCATGTAGAGGTCCTTGCGTGTTGGCTGATCACCCGTTCGCATGCGTTAGGGCTAACTGTTAATATAGGCGTATTAGGAGACTTAGCAGTTAGTAGAGGTACATTATCGCGGATGCAACTTGACAGGTACATTGGGTGGGGAGAACAATACCTGACGTATGCGCTTCTTTGCACTTTTCTGCTTACCTGTGCGCTCCTTCGGAGACGCAGACTCCAGGTGCCCTCTGACGTTTCTCAGAGCGTTATGGACGTACCCCCTTACACATGATGCCCTCTGAAGATCTTCGGACGTTACGGACGTGGGCCCCTGGTGCCCTATATGGAGACTATGTCGATCCTATTTACAGCCAGGGCTCATGCGTCGAAGGATTATTTCTCAACTGGATGATCACTTTAGTACGGTTAGGTTATCTTATTTATGTCTTGTCACTTTCTTTGATTGTGGCATATTTTATATTCAGTATTTATATGGCATGTTCTTCCCGTATCTTGTTACGTCCCTCTGAGGACATGGTGATTCCTCCAGGTGTGTCTTGTAATTTTTGCAGGTGCTCTAGCTAAGGCCATGACTTGCGCTCAATTCTGCGAGATGTTGCTCTTGGATCGTCATCCCCTTCGCTCTACCAAATTACTATCCTTGTATATTTCTTTCATATTAAAATTTGTTGGTAGTGGATTTGTCTTCGCCCAACTATTGAACCATAATTATTCAAGTTGATTTTATATTGTCATTCTTTTCATTGTGGATGAGATTTAGTCTTGGATTACTGTATTTTATAGCTTGTGTATACATACAAGGTTTTTATATATTGGAGCGTACTTTGTATGTATACAGTTGGCATGGATACGTACCCAGCCCTAAGTATTTTGGGACTGGGGCGTTACATGTTTTTGTGGTGGCCCATGCAGGTTTAGTTTATCACTTCGGTTACGAGACTGTACCGATGTGAACCTGCATATAGGAATAGAGTTTAGGATCTCATCCACAAGCTTGACCTCCTTCCTTGTTTTAAGTTTCGAACTCTCGTTACCATCCTTGATTTGTATCCTGCTTGAACTTCTTCTACCGTAAATTTTTATCTTTCGTGCTTAGTGACAGTTAGGAAGATGACTACACTATTATGTGCTCATAGGTCAAACACATGGCTAGGAAGATTACATTGACAATTAGTATACATTGAGGTCTTATTTGAGTTATAAAGACATTTTTTCTAAAAGTATGATTTTAAGGATTAGTTAATTCCAAGTTGGGTAGTAGCATATTACCGCCTTCAAAGGATAGTTAGAATTTATTTTGACATTACAATGTGGTATTCACAAAAGGATAGCTAGATCGAGAAAACAAATTTATGATTTATGATTTTTGGAAGTTGCGAAATAGTTTATGATTTATTGGGATATGAAATCGATTTGAGAAACATCTTTAAATTGTGACACATGATTTACGGTTAAGATCAAGTTTGGATTGTAATATGTTAAAGTTTATCTCGAAATTTATTAAAGAGTTTTAAATTATAAGTTATAATTTTGTAAATGACTAGAGAATATGGAGGGTTTATGATTTACGGTTTATTAAAGAGCTTGAGGTTTTAAATTGAGTCGTACGATTTATAAGTTTATTTAATTATTGAGTTTGAAGAGATGATGGTAAAAAATTTGTTTAAAATATTTTGGAAGACATGAATTCGACTTTGAAGGAAAAATTCAAATTTCAAATTGTGTCATATGATCTATGATTTATAAAGTTATTTAGATTTCGAGTTTAAGGCCTTGATTATGGATATTTAAATTTTAGAAAAAAAGGAAGAAGAAGAAGAAGAAGAAGAAGAAGAAGAAGAAGAAGAAGAAGAGTATATTCGATTTGCGATATACAAGGATTAATTTGAGATTGATTAGAGATTTAGATTTTGATTAAACTTGACAGCCTAAGATGATTAAAAATTTTGGTGGAGTATCTTGAGATTTTATTGAGAAACTTTTGAGGAAATTGAAATTTTAGATCAGATCATATTGGTAGAGGACCAAAAATCAAGCAAGGTCACCATAATGAGATAGAAGTACTCCATATTAAGTTGTCATACCACATATGATTATGATATTGCATATACACAAGTATAGTTAGTCATCGACCAAACTGTATAACTATATCTTTATCTTGACTTACTCGACCTTCCCTCAAATCTAGATCTTTTATCGTGACCATCTAATTGTTTGAAACTTAAAAATAATTAGAATCATTCCCTTGACCATACCTTTATCTAAGAGACTATCCGCTCTCTAGAAACTGTGTATTTAACTTATTTTAACTTGATCTACGAGATTTCCAAAATTAACTTTATTTTATGCTTTAACCTTTTATTTTTGTGCATTAATTAGTACCTTATAAAAATTCACTTTCTATTTTGATCATTTGGTGTTCCCTATAGTGACATTTATATTTGGAACACAACACTAGACTTTTCCTTCCAACAAATATCACATGCAAGACCTAGACGAGCTCACCTTCATGTAGATATATCATGCCCCACTAAAACACGTCTTCTTGTACTCTATTTTATGATACAAATTTCAGGTCATAAAGACTAAACTATAACACTTACCATGGTACCGATATACTCAACCTCGACTCAATTTTTTTGACCCAATATATGATTGCGATCTACTAAATCCCTTAAATGCTTAACCTTGTGTTTTATCTTGACTGATTAACCTTTGTTATTTTATTTTCATGTCTTATTTCGATTCACTTAAACACAACATCTTTTGCTCTTCAATATTGCAACCCTTACCCTTCTTCCTTCCAATTAAATTGCTTTACTTATATTTTACTATGATTCCTCCATAGTTTATGCAACCTTGTTTCTTGTATGATTCTCTTATGCGAAATAAAATTTGATCATGACATTCTTGGGTTAATAGAGGTTAGATTAGAGAACCCCACAACATGGATAAATAATATAGTTGGTTAAGATAATTACGAGATTACGAGATATATATTAGACATAAGTGAAAATGTCCGATAAATCCAAATAGATGAAGTAAGGAATGTTATATTGTGTTTTGATAAAACACTCAAGGGTAAATAGACTTCGAATTTCAAAATTTGTTTTGAGGTAACTAAATATCGAGTGAAGAATTTTCTAAAGTGTTGGTGGTTTAAGAACCAAATTCATATATTAAATTTATGGATACAAATTTTTAATAAAGACAATGTTGACGTTGCCTTCGATAACATATAGTATTATGATGATATTAGTTTTCAAGGATAACTAATTGTTGAAGAAAGAAACCTTTACATTTTTGATGCATAGAGAATTAAGTTCTAAGATGATTATGAATATGAAGTTAAGATGAGTTTCATTTCTACCATCAAAAAGAAGAGATTGTTGAATTCAAATTTTCGAGAGAGACTAATAAATATTTTAGAAAATTTTCAATTATGATGATAGAAGATTGAGTTATAAAGGTATACTGTTAGTTTTCGAGATTTATCGAACATTGAAGACGGACTTTTATTTTGGTACCTATGGATACATTGTACATTGACCAATAAATAAAAATTTGTAGTAAGAAGATTTTAACTTTTACTTGGGCCAATTGGTTGAAGGTTTTGGAACTTTAATTTTGGAGGAAATTATAACTTGGGAAGATATATATAAGTAAGCTAGTATAATGGAGATTATGGAATTCAAAATTTGAGACTATTTGAAATTCTATGACGAGATAGAGGAAGTTAGAGTACATTTATAATCATAATTGTTTTTGTTAAATTTTAAGGGAACGTGGTTCGAAAGTAATTTTTGGAAAGAACGATTTATGATAAGAGAGATTACATGAATATTGATGATATCAAAGGATTAAGGAGTTTATTACCTACTTATGAGGTTGCCCCTTTTTAAGGTTAATGTTAGGATTGATCGAGCTTAGTCATTGATTGGTTGTCATATACATGATCGTAATCTAAACTGAAACCATCGAAGTTTTCTGTTCTAGTCGATCAAATGACATATTTTCATTGAAATGTCGCTCGCCTCCTCATGGAATATTTTGTTTGCATTCTCGTCCCAAGAAGATCACGTACATCTATTCGAATAAACTCTTTCCATCCCCTTCACCCTATCTACCCTAATTACTCCTAAATTTCGAGGACGAAATTCTTTTAAGTTAGGTAGGATGTAAACCTCCTAAATTTTTACTATAATTTTTTTAAAATATTTTTGTACTTCGTATCTGCACGTCGCATACGAGTTCGCATTGTTGTATTTGCGTAGCGTGCGAGATTTGCGTTTCGTAATTGCTCGACGAGTGCGAATATGTGTTGAGGTACATATTTTAGAAAGACATTTTTATTATAAATTTTATTTTATATAGGAAATTACATGTTCAAACAAATGTGATAAATATTTTTATTTTGTATAAAAGAGTTATTTTATTACTATATTTATTTAATTATGAAAATAAAATTTGAGATTTTGTTAATTTTAATATTTGATTAAATATGATAATTAGAAAAGATTCCATTTGAATTTGAATTAAATGAAGGTTTTATCTATGTTTGATTTGGATTTGAACGATTAAAGTTTAAATCGAATTTAATTTAATAAGATATTATCTATGGGGGAATTTAAATCCTCCCAATCCTTATCCTAATGGGATTCCCACCTCCTATAAAAGGAGAGGTACTTGCCCTCTCTTTTTCCATAAATTTCCATAACCCAAAACTTGTGCATCGTGTCCGTGGTCGTGCCCCTATCCATCCACTATATTTTCTCCATTATAGTTACAAATTTGTTCCTTCCGACAACCCCGGACTCGACGTCTTCCCGTGTCTCGCAGGACATGTACCTGATACAACTCCAACTCCAACCGCCCTCATCTTCTCGACAACTCTGCAGCTCCACCTCAACCACCGCCAACACCTTGTCCACCGACCACCACCATCACAACTACCTCCACCTGTCAGGGCACCCAAATCCGCCACCGTCCCCAGTATCCCGCAAACACCCCCGTCGCCATCATCACACAACACCACCAGCCACACCCGGCCATCCACGGCTACCTCCTCCCTAAACCTCCAAACCGCCACCGCAGCCACCCACCGGAAAAACCCTAATCAACCCGACAAACAAAAACTACCACCATCATCCCAAGTTGAGAATCCTCACCTGAGCGCCGCCGAGCTTCGCTCCACCTCCGCCGAGTCTGGCCAGACCCGAGTCAGAGACAACGCCGATCTCCGACCACCAGGCCCGCGCGAGATCTTTCCGTCGCGCCTGATCGGACTCTCCGGACCTCCTTCCGCAATCGGTGCCCCGATCCTCCCTTCCCGGCACCGCAAAGCGTTCTCCGGCGAGCCACCAGCGCGCGCCACCGCTTGGCGGCTCCTCCGCCAGACGACAGGCAGCCGTGCCGCCCAGAACGGGCCCACCGCGATCTGGTCAGAGCCGCGTGTGCAGTCCCCACAGCAGTGCCGCACCGCCGCGTTCTCCGCCCCTCCGATTTCCCTCTCCGCCAGTTGAGCCCGTCCCCTGTCTCTCCGACCACCGCACGTCGAATCCCCTCTGGTGAGCACTCTCCCTTTCTTCACACCCTCTTTCTTTTTCTTTTCTCTTTCTCTTTGATGTCAGCTATTTCATTCTCTCTCGAATAGAGAGAATGATATAATAGTTGTTATATCTATTTATTAACTAATATTTTATTACAGTAATTAGTAATACTTTTGTTAGTATTATTATTATCTTATTATGTTTGTTATATTTCTGCAGATTTTACAGTATAATATTTTATAGTATTATTATTAGATTGTTTATTTTATGTATATGGGAAATATATTTTGATAATATTTTTCAAAAAATTTAGTGTAATAAATATAGGATTTGGCTCAACCTAAAATATATATTACTAAAATATTTTATGATATTCAAAATAAAAATGTTTATTATTATTATTTCCAAATTAAATTATAGTTTTGACCTAAACTTATTTTTATTAGAATTCTCAAGTATTTATCTAAAATAATTTTTCGGAATATTTACCTACAAATAATTTGATCAATAAAATATAATTTCCATTATTATAAATAAGTTATAAATATTTTCTAAATTTACAGTTTGAAGAATTTTTAGAGTTTTAAGCCTCAAATGATTTTCTTGAAGTTTTAGATATTATGTAAAATATTTTTTTAATAAAATATTGATTTTAAACAAATACAAAATATATTTTTCCTAGATAGTTATGACTATTTTTCTAAATGAGTATATATATATATATATATATATATATATATATATATATATATATATATATATATTTTAAATTGAGAATTATCTTTTACATAAATCAAATCTTCCTCTTAGAATATATGACTTTTGACCATGGCTAATCACATACTTATTTCCTTCGAACTTCTTCACATCAAACATGGCTATTGGACAAAACGGAACTGGCCAGATCATCACACCACACCAGATGACACAACATGCCAGATACCTTGCCATTATACTATTTATTTTCAGTTTGCATTTTATTACATATCACTGTTCATTTATTTCCAGTTCTTACAGTTCTTGATTTACTACCTGCTCAGTGATATTAGCTTATTTTTTATTATCCTTTGATTGCATATGGACTTAGAGTTAAGGGACTACCATTTGTAGTGTATCGCATATACCTCGACACAGTTGTACCACGAGTATGTGTGAGATGAGTAGCATGTAGAGGTCCTTGCGTGTTGGCTGATCATCCGTGCGCATGCGTTAGGGCTAACTGTTAATAGAGGCGTATTAGAAGACTTAGAAGTTAGTAGAGGTACATTATCGTGGATGCTACTTGACAGGTACATTGGGTGGGAAGAATAATACCTGACGTATGGGATTCTTTGCACTTCCCTACTTACCTGTGCACTCCTCCGGAGACGCAGGCTCCAGGTGCCCTCTGACATTTTCCAGAGCGTTATGGACGTACCCCCTTGCACATGATACCCTCTGAAGATCTTCGGACGTTACGGACGTGGGCCCCTGGTGCCCTATATGGGGACTATGTCGATCCTATTTACAGCCAGGGCTCATGCGTCGAAGGATTATTTCTCAACTGGATGATCACTTTAGTACGGTTAGGTTACCTTATTTATGTCTTGTCACTTTCTTTGATTGTGGCATATTTTATATTCAGTATTTATATGGCATGTTCTTCCCGTATCTTGTTACGTCCCTCTGAGGACCTGGTGATTCCTCCAGGTGTGTCTTGTGATTTCTGCAGGTGCTCTAACTAAGGCCATGACTTGCGCTCTATTCTGCGAGATGTTGCTCTTGGATCATCATCCCCTTCGCTCTACCAAATTACTATCCTTGTATATTTCTTTCATATTAAAATTTGTTGGTAGTGGATTTGTCTCCGCCCAACGATTGAACCATAATTATTCAAGTTGATTTTATATTATTATTCTTTTCATTATGGATGAGATTTAGTCTTGGATTACTGTATTTTACAGCTTATGTATACATACAAGGTTTTCATACATTGGAGCGTACTTTATATGTATACAACTGGCATGGATACGTACCTAGCCCTAAGTATTTTGGGACTGGGGCGTTACACCTATAGGGCTTTGAATCCCTTTTTCTAGACTTTGATTTTGTCAACTATGCGTCGAGATAACATATTTCAAAAATTGACAAAAATACTTTTCAAAACAATAGAAATTTTTAGAAAACTCCTCAATACGACGTACGTCCCGCCAAACCGGGCGACGTGGTCATGAACCGAAAGCATCGAAAGGTGCGTATCAACTTTACAGACGTGTGGGCTTTGACGAAGTTCAAATTGATTGCGTGTGCGCGACAAATTTGATGCGTATCCGTCGAAATTTACCGTATCGGCCATTTTCAAAATTCTCCAATAACTTTGTGCACATTCGTCAAATTGAGACAAAACTTATGCCAGCAGGACCATAACATATTTCTTGTCCTGTATGCCAAGTTTGGTCCGATTCTGAGAAGGTCGATTGGAACGCCTATTTGGCGGGCCCACGACCTGATTTAATGGCCGATTTTGTGCACGGCTCATCAGAATCCAAAATTGGACATACTGTTGAGTTCATCTCCTCAAACCGGATCCGTAGACATGTATTTTGACGACTTTAGAGACCATAGGTTCTGGCATGAGTTTCGGTGCAAAACGGGTCCAACGGCGGACATCGTTTTGACCAAAAATTTCGATTTTGCCCCTGTTCCAGAATTGGACTTGTGGACAAGCGTTTCCTAGATATATATTTTACACCGGGAATGTTCTTGATGTTTGTTTCATTATCCGGAGCTGTTCGTGGATTTTGAGTTTCTTTTGCTGACGTGATTGATTGTTTGGAGTCGCCATCCCCGTACCACCAGGCAAGATACCTTGCCACCATACTCTGTGATTACTTTACTTTATTTTTCAGTTATTTATATTCAGTTTCATATATTCTATTTATTTTATATCACTATGCGTCCAAGTCACACTTGGGTCAAGCGACTATATCACTCGTTTATTTGTTTTGTTATATTTTCTTACATTGACTTAGTCTAGTGACCACCCATTGATGATGAGGTATTGGTATACCTCATACGGCCTTGACACATGCTTTATCATGTGATGTGAGTTACATGTAGGACACGTAGTCGCGTAGTCGGTCGGCCACCGATACGCATGAGGCATGCGACGGTTAGGAGTAACTGCCAAAAGAATTGCATGCCAGTAAACTTGACAGTTACTAGAGGTTCCTATGAGCCATGAGGTGACCCTACTAGGCATTGGGAGGGGAGAACAGTTCCTTAACGTATGGACCACATATGCACTTTCCTATTCCTGATCCTGCTGGCCTCTGACATTCGGTGGATGTTATGCTTTGAGGTCCCTGGTATCCTGTGGGACCATACCTGAGTTTCCTGTAGACAGAGTGCCCATGCGTTAAAGGTTTGTTCTTAACTACATTATCACTGTAGAACTGGTAGACCCTATTGAATGCACCTTTCTTATATCTATTATATATCACATTTATATGGCATGTTCTTTATGTATCTTGTTACGTCCCTCTGAGGACCTGGTGATCTCTCCAGGTGTGTGCTTTATGACTCTTCGCAGGTGTTCTAGCCAAGACCGTGATCTTCTTCATTTCTTCGAAGAGGATTGCTCTTAGTTCGTCTTGCCATTTTTATCGATCATTCCCTTGTATGTTTTTTTCATTTAAAATAGTTGGTAGTAGATTTGTTTCCGTCCAACTACATGTATAAATGACAAATTTATAGTAATTATATTATTATTCTTGATTTTTTTGTGGATGAGATTTAGTTATCATGGTTCAGTGTAATATACAGCTTATGTACGTATACAAGGATTTCATATATTGGAGTATTCTTCGTATATATGCAGCTGACATGTCTACGTACTCGGTCCTAAGTATTTTGGGACTGTGGCGTTATATACATAACCTGACGATCTTCGTTTGCAACAAAATCCGAGTTGTGCAACTTAATTCCTCAATTCGCATTATTCCATGCTAATTTAAGTCATTGAGCAATATTCATTCTAAATTCTTAGTCATCCTTCTTATCTTCAAACCAACGTTCATGCACGATATCTTTCAATCGTGCTATCATCGATCCCGTCTATGAGTATTTTACTTCAACTCAAGTTTCAATCTATTCAACTATTCCGAAATTGAATGTACGATCCACCAAGTTTTTTCGACCAAGACAGCTATTTGTTTCATCATTCCGAATCTCTATTCAACTGTTTCATAATTTGCACTATACATTCACAAATCGACTGAGCGATATCCCGTTTGATACCCTCGAAATCACGACCAACTAAGCATTACTCGTTCTAAGACTTTGTACGATAATACCACTTGCGGATATACTCGTTGCTACCCGTAAAATCCTTAATTTTGCTCGAACAATTTCCAAGACGTCTATACACCACTTAGTATTCGAGCCACTCGACTAATCATCGAAACTCATTCTTATTCTTCTATAAGACTATCGCATACACCACTCGGGGTCAAGTCATTCTACAAATCCTCGAAAAGATTATTTGATTCACCTTCGACACGTTCGAATATACGTTTGCCCGTTCCTCAAAACATTTCTCGTGTTCGTCATAGCATTGGTCTGATAGCGTCTCTATTGATATACGCTCTAAGTATCACTCATTCTCGTCCCAGCGATATTCAATCTCGCTCGCAACTCACTCGCACCAGAAGGTCTTGGTGTGCGATACTTGGTACAACTTAGCAAAAAGGCTGTGAGCATTGCCATCCCGTTCAAACTATACTTCGATCTCGTACACTCGTTCGCTATTGTCAGCGTAAGGCTATTCAGGAATGCACACCACTTGCTAACTTTAGCATGGTTTTTCCTTCCAACTCAAGTCCGACACAATTTTGCACAAAGGTCTTTGCATATTAATCCCGTTCAACCAAATACTTGCACGAACTTTTAAAAATATTAGACTTATTGTATGGAATATCCTAAGGCACAATGAGAGAGCGTATACACTTCTTTTTCCAATGAACGAGCTTTCAAAACTGAGAGAATCGAAATGAAGTCCAAGGACGTAAAGCCGTGCTCTGATACCAATCTGTCATGCCCCGCTCCCGGATGAGCGATCGTCCTCGCTAAGGCGTGATGCCACACGAGCCTAGGTTACACTCGTCTAAGCCGAAGTCCAGAAATGGCCGATTGAAGCTAGGCCACAGAGTCACACAGAGTGTCCCCATTTGCAGCAGAAAGTAAATGAACACAAATTGAAACAAAGTCATTGCTCTTTATTGTTGATCAAAAAGTAATACAAGCAGCACTAGGCCGAGATTACAATTCGCTCAAGCTCTCTCTCTCTCTGAAATATAAAAGGCATGCCAAGTGGCTTACAAGATGGAATGATTCATAGTGATGTTCTGATACATTATGTCCTGTATATAGTGCTTCAGTTCCTTTGCAACGCTCCAAGGCTTCAGAGTTAGCTCCGCGCCTTAGCACGTTCGAGGGAAGTCTCCACACCCAATGAGGTTCTCCCATAGGCTAAAAATAATCTATGTGGTTATCAGTACATTGTTATGCATTGGTGGGGAGGCTAGCTCGCCCAACTCGCTATCATTACCAAACACGTTCAATTTACTTTTGTGCACCATCTATCATTTATTGTCTTACTAATCTTGCCTTAGGATCAGTTTTATGACATATAATATAAAGCCTATCCCGTGTTATCGATATCAAGTGTCGCATGTGAATAGCATTTGCAACTTACCATACGATCTTCTCTGTCCAAGGTAAACCAAGTTAGCCAACATATATACGTAAAGACTTAACGGAATTTGCATAAGTATTCCAAAGTGTCAAGGACGTGTTCCTGCCTCAGGTTCTATGAAGTATTCTAGTGTTTTTAAGATGTATTATGATTAGGCTTTGTTCAATGTTCATTCAGTTACTCAGTCGTTCAGCTTACTCAAGTTGTCAGTATGTGTTGTACTCAAACGTTGTTCAGATACGTTTCATTTAGTAACTTGGCATGTTCATCTTACTCAGGTTACTTATTTTAATGCAAGGTCTCACATGTGGATTGTCGCAATCGAGCCAACTTAATCTATATGCACCGGTCACTGGCACCATAAGCCATTTTGGACTATCCATCTTGGTATCGTGGTTCCCTATCAGCCGGTGATGGCTGGTACACCCTGATAGGCCATGCAATACCCGACTTACGCCTCTTGGGTGGTCGAGCCCGTACCCAAGCCACCCGTAAGCCATGATTTCGCCTAGGCCGGCCAGGATGTCGTTGATCGTTGCCTTGGAATCCTTATTAATTTTTTTCCTTGTGCACCGAGTTGTCCGCGACCATTTCGTATTGTCTTGTCATTTTTAACTTAACGGGCTGTCTTTGAAACATAGGTTATCTTTGAGCCATAGTCGATTACCGACTAGGTTGGCGGTGGCATCCGTGCAGCGTAGGTAGCGAGCCCCTTGCACGTTCCTGTCATACATGTCGCTAATCATTCTTATCTTCCTATCTTTCTTTCTTTCATTCTCATCTTTTTCTTTCTTTCAATTGTTCATTCATTCATTTGTTAATCTATTCATTTACTTATTCATTCGTTCATACATTTATCATTATGCAGCTTCCTGTGCGGGAACTACCTTGGCGACCCATTAGTCCCAAAATCTTACGATGTTTCTATACTCTGTATGGAATGACTATGTTGATAGTCTTCCTGCCTCATTTTAGTAAACCATTCATTATTTCATGTCTCAAGTTATGGTACGATCTAGTGACAAGCATTTCATTTGTAATTGAACGCATAAGTAAATCTACGCGAAATGTAAGCTGTGCGTTGGCACGAGCGTGGAGTACGGTGCGAAGGTTCGAGTAATTCTCTAAATTCATTTCCATATTCTACACAAGTATACAAGATGGTATTATTCTCTTAGCTAGGTGCATTGAGTTGTTTTATTAGCATGTACGGTGTTATCGCCTAGCGATCTAGCAATATTTTTCGTATTATTATGTGTCTAGGCTGTCACGACCCACACCCAGTATTTGGGCATGAGCCGTGGGTACGTCCAGCCTACGCCGCAGTATCGACGGTAGAACGCTGTCTAGTCATCTCCACATTTATAAATACAACCACGCAGTTTATACTCATTTGCACAATGTAAACCAAATCATATATATGACTAAACAAGAAGAATTCTATAAATAGTTTGGAGAGATAGATAATGAATAATCAGACAAAACTCCAATATCGATCAAAATGTGCTAAATGTCATAATCTCCAAAGAAAAGCAATGTACTAGATAACATCCACCAATCAAAAATAGGAATACATCTAAAAGTCTCAGCTAAAACAATTTATGAAAATACTAAGCAAAACTACTAAAAGCCATATGTAGCAGGCAACTCTGCATAAGCAGCCTCCAGCTCGTCCTGTGCTCCAAAATCTGGATCTGCAGTGTGCTCATAATATGTGGTACAGAAATCTTCTAACTCATCACCTAAAATATTGGTTTTTCAGTCAGGAATGGAACAAGCACACAAACTGAAAAACTATCTGCATCATAATAGATTTGACAGTGCATGAATATAGCATATGTGGAAACAAACTAGAAGGTAAGCTAATGATAGAGTATATCTAGAATGAAAGTATAAATCGCAGAGTGTGATATGTCAACTGGAAAGAATGCAAAAGTATAGTGACATAGCAAATGGTGAGATATAAGAAAATAATAAAAGACAACTATCTAAGTGTGTTGAAATATCCTTTTCGATATGTGAACGGCTAAGGGATAAATATGGCACCCTGCACGTGTCATGTGCAGCTGCTATCAGTCAAGATTAGACATATTGGGATAGAATAGGTAGTTTATACGTCTACTAAGATATTTTCCCGTCTCGACCAGTATACATGGGCCCAGACAAGTCACGAAGCACAATGATAAAATAAGACAAGAACAAGATAAATGGGGTCCATGATACTACCTCGTGTGTCCATTGTGTCATCAGGCAAAAGGGCATATGTATAATATGTACTGAACAAGACTATAAGAATTGGAAGCAAACAGAGAGTGCACTTGCCTGTAGTCCTGAGCTGGTGGTACGAATCAAGTGCTAAGTTGGAGTCCAACAAACCTATATTATGAATCAATTTCT
The DNA here is from genome assembly GCA_029216955.1 of Iris pallida. Lineage (NCBI taxonomy): Eukaryota > Viridiplantae > Streptophyta > Magnoliopsida > Asparagales > Iridaceae > Iris > Iris pallida. Next base: position 17,269,610 of record JANAVB010005598.1, read on the forward strand.
AATCAACAGATGAAATCAATCAATGTGTCTATTTAACTATTACGAATTATCCTTATACTTAGTAATCTTAATGGCCTGGAGTTTATTTATACTAGTGCTAACCTTAAGCCTCATGTCTAGTACTGTTGTATAGGAATACTTGTGTCCAACTATTGCTTATCCAGTATTATATGGCCCCCATGGTTTTCTGCTATTCAAATTGGTAAGCAACTTTCTATATGAAGCACTATGGGCATCCACCTTTCTAATATTAACTTTCCTGGGCTTAAACTTTTGGGATTTATATGTTTACATCTGGTACCCCTCTAAGCCTATATGTGAAACCATCATAGGTACTAGTGTAGCCATCAAACACTACGCTGATATGCTTAGGGGGTTACAAACACTTGAGTCTATACTCTACTACCAGACTCCAAACCTTTCCAATAGCATGCTCTGCATGACATGTTACCTACCATCAGTCCCTACTCACTGGTCTCCTAGATATTTGTTATCTGCACCAATATCTGTTAACTCCTATATACCTGGTCTGGATACTTGGGTGCCTATAAGGGACCCATGATGTGTACACATAAATCTCCACTAGTATATCCTCTGGTTAGTCACTGGAACATTGTACATACTAATCTATTATCCCCAGGTCACTCCTTCAAGACTAGTCACTCGAACCCATGGTACACTACAATATAGCCCAAGGCTACACAGTTCCCCATGCTCTGTCTAGATCACCAGGTCAGGATATTCAGATACATGTATGTATCTCAGCTGGTACTTAGCCTAAGGACCGACACATTAAGGTTGTATTTGCTACAGGTAACCTTTGATGACCCTATATGTAGGTAATTGTCTTTGTAATCCCTGTACCCATCTATATGTTTGCCAGTGGATGTACCCTATCTTGACACCCTAATACACCCCCAATTACCTACTGTACAGTCCTAATTTCAACCTTCTGGCTTGATTTCCTTTGGACCACAACCCTAGGACTCTGACACTGACCATCATTCACTGTTCTGATTCTATATATATCTAATGGGTACAGGGAACTCCCCATTATACCTAGTTGTAGAGTTAGTACTGAACTTCCTTAATATATAGCTCTTTCTATATATAATAATTTATGGCATTGATAGTAACAATAAGAGTGGTACTATTATGCATCTATAAAGCAGGAAAGTTCACATAGACAAGTCCACTGGTTACAAGGAGACTCCACATGACAGTAAGTCTACTCTAGCTGCTCCCTATTCCACTCGAGCCCTCACTTCTCCTCTACCCATGACTGAACCAAAAGATGGAACGGATGGATTAAAGGGGACTGATCGAAAGACTGCAATTAGACTGATAGCCTTTGAGGGGCTGCCAAGTTAGGGAAAAGAGCAAGTATATTGCAATGCATTGATTGAACCATTAATGTAATGGTCTGAACATTATATGTAAAATAAGAACTGAAACAACTAATATCTAGGCTGATACATGCCAACACTCAGGTGGACTGTACATGTATTGGCATATGATCTTCCTACCCTTGTCTACAGGAATCAACCCCCTCTCTTTAACTCATACTATACTGATACAAAAATCTTCCTATTTACTGGTAGTTTAGTCTTAAGACTGATACTTACTGAATCCTGCTATGGACTTCCTTTACTCCCTATGTATGCACTCATACATGCTGCCCTTGTGCTAAGGCTAAACCCATGTCCAACTGATACTAGGTATCTGTCTCTACTGATACCAACCACTAATATATTGGTTAATCCTGATCTCATATGGCTGTTAACAGAGGGGGAGTCCCTCACCTATCTTGTCACTTATACACACATCTGACCTACATGGATATACATGTATAGGCTAATTAAAACTCACTGGTACACTGCCTTTTCTAGCTAACACCTATGTGACTCTCTTGCACTAGACACCCTACTGATACATAGCCTAAATTCCCCCTTCCTATAGTTGCTACTGTTACTCAAGATCAACCTATTCTTATGGGCTGAAACCTAATACAGGTCTGGTTATTAAAATGTGGGACAATACATTGTAATGTGGACTGGTCAAGGATGGTATTGGGCCTATCCACACTCTTATGACCCTGATGTTCCTATTGTTGCAGTCCCGGATAAGCATCAAAAATAGTGTTTGTCTATGAAACCTATGTACAAGCGTCCAAAATGTTTATAGTTATCTCATCATATTTAGTTGAGAAGAGGCAGGTATCACATGGTGTCTCAGATTTATGGCAACATACCCAATACATTGATGGTTCCTAAAATCATGGTTAGTAGACACATGCAGTATAGGCATTGTCAAATCTCAAGAAGAGTAACAGGGGTTAGATGCTATGGTGTGGCATGGTATGTGCTCAAACAAACCAAGTTCATAGGTAAACCACTTGATAAAAAAATTGCTCAATATTTACATATGCATGACTAACTATGGTTATTGAATAAGTTGATATCCTTTGATACCAACCTAGTACCTGAGTACCCCTGCGCTCTGGTGTACAGAGTCTCCCCTGGTCATCTGCAGTTGTTGCAATCTGCACCTATCTCCCATTCAGTCCTGTTTACATCTTACAGTAACTCTCATAAATATTTAGTCTTATTAACCTATGTTACCCATATAGGCAGAGCCTACCCACCTATGTTCTGAACTTTTCTCATGCCCTTGCCCATGTTCTGATGTCCACAACATCACATCCCTATATCAGTTTACATGACATCTATTGCATTTAAGCAATAACTCCCTTACATAGAGAGATCGACACATCCTATATTGCCTATCCTATAATCTTGGTCCCTGGACACTGCTTCCTATGGGTTTGTTTACTAGTCTATTCGAACTCTCCCTCAATTGGCCTTGCCTATCCCTCATACATCGACCCGTAGCTATAGGTGATTACTTATACATGTGTGTCTATAGTACTCGTATGCAGAGGCTACCTAGATCTAAGCATGTGTCATGACAACATGTAGAGACTATTCTATATTAGTATCACCTGTTACACTTGAGGGACGCATGCATCCTAGAGTCCCATTACCACTCATGATCCTTGCTATTCCCACTGTCCCCTAGACATACGATGGTCAACCTACAGAGGCACTTTGCCCTGTCGAATCCTGCTTCTATTGTTATATGATATGTTTATTACATAGGCTGATTGATCCTCTTAGACATTAAAGCAAACACTAATGTGGACGATCGATTCATGGTTTGAGGACAGCAGGAGATTACCTATCTTGAGTCGGATACGCGATACGATATTTCCCTCGATCACCCGAACTCCTCCTATATTCTCTCGCAATGTCAGGGGAAGGAATTGATGTGTTAGGGTTTGCAAAGGGTCGGCTGCTCTTTCTCGTGTATATACCTAGCTATTGATAACTCTGGGACATTCGAAGGGATTGGAAGGGAATAAGTTTGAATTTGATTTGAACTCACCCTTTCGAAACAGGGGAGGGGATAGTCGAGTCTTTACTCAATCCCTGGCCATTTGAATCTTAGGATTTAAATATGACATTTGCAATCCAGTCCCGTACATATTAGATATTTGCAAGAAGACCCCCCCTTTCATTCTCTTCTTTACTTATTTAAGACTTATAATATATATTTATATATATTCATTGATTATTCAAATATATCTATGCATTAATTAACAATTAAGCAAAAAAATAATAACAAGAATGTGGGGATTTTGGGTCAAGGGCTCACAAATCTACCCTCCTTAAAATAATTTCGTCCTCAAAATTTAAAGGTGGACACAAATGTAGGAGTTTATACCTCATGCTTCGAAAAGGTAAGGATAACGCTCTCGCATCTCGTCTTCCATCTCCCAGGTGAATTCGCTCGAAGAATGGTGCCTCCATGCGATGCGCACCAATAGAATAGTCTGGTTGCGCAGCACCGTCTCCTTGCGATCCAAGATCTCTACGTGCTGCTCCTGGTAGCTAAGGCTCGGTCCCACCTCAAGTTCTGCATGGTCTAGCACGTGACTGGGGTCTGCCACGTACCGTCTCAACAGGGACACGGGGAATACGTTGTGCACTCCCTCCAATGCGGATGGCAATGCCAAGCGGTACGCCACCTCCCCGATCCACTCGAGGATGTCAAACGGCCCGATGTACCTCAAACTGAGCTTCCCGCCTCCTCCGAAATGTATCGTACCATGTGTCGGTGATATCTTCAAGAACACCATATCGCCCACCTAGATTTAAGCAAAAGGTCATGACCTATTCCTATCATGATTAACAGTTACAACTAAAAAAACTATAACCTCAAACTCTAACGGTCTTCGGTGACTGTCAGCCAAGTGCTTCTGTCTGTCCTGGGCCACTCGAAGTCGCTCCCTAATCAGCTTCATCTTCTCCGCAGCATCCACGATCATCTCGGGCCCCAACAGTGCTCTCTCACCTACGTCGTCCCAAGATAGTGGGGTAAGACATCTCCGCCTGTACAAGGCCTCAAAAGGGGACATCCCGATACTAGCTTGATGGCTGTTGTTGTAGGAGAACTCCACGAGGTGAAGGTGATCCCACGAGCCACCAAAATCTAGTACACACGTCTGCAGTATATCCTCGAGCGTCTGAATGGTTCGCTCCGACTGTCCATCTGTCTGTGGGTGATAGGCTGTGCTAAACTAGAGCGATGTGCCCAAGCTGGCCTGCAGACTCCTCCAAAAGTAGGATGTGAACCTGCTGTCATGATCGGAGACGATACTCACTGGAACGCCATACAACCGGATGATTTACTTCACATACAACTCTGCCAATATCTCCGTGGATAGTCCCACTTTGAATGGTATAAAGTGTCACGCCCCGCTCCCGTAGGAGCGATCGTCCTCGCTAAGACGTGATGCCGCACGACCCTAGATTGTGCTCGTGCAAGGCAGTTTCATAATGGCCGATTACAGCGACGGCAACGGGGTCGTCGCACAGAAGTCCCAAGCAGATACATTGAACATTGCAGCAGAATTTAAAAACAAGCACACATGAACATAAGTCATTCAAAAGAAACTCTTTATTGATATTGAATACAAGATTACATTTGTGGGCGCAAGGCCAATTTACAAGTCTCTTGTGCTCACTTTTATCTCATTTACAAGTCACTCTGCTCTCTCTCATCTCTCGATACAATGCTTGATGTCAGCGGAAGCTTCGGAAGGCGACGTCCATACATTATATCCTGTATAAGTCTTCTGGGTTCACGCGACCGCACGCTTCGACTCGCCAAGGAACTCCGTGCCTCGACGCATCCAAGCGAGCTCCACGCCACGAGCTTCTACCTGTGGCTGCATATGAAACACTGTGTGGGTGTCAGTACTCAACTGTACTGGTGGAGTGAGCTCCTCGCCCACCCATACATAACCGACACGTTTCATTTACTTTGTGCATCTTAAACCCTTTCTATTGTCTTTCTAGTCTTGCCTTAGGATTCATTTTAGAACAAGACGTCTCGGTCTATACTTAGCGATGCAACGACAAGGTCGTGCAACGACGGGGTCGTGCTATGATGCCAACGTGTGGTTTGATCGAGGCAGTGCCTCATTACTCAAGTACTTGATCGAACTACAACTCGGGACGGCAGGGTCGTGCCACATTATATTCGCGACTTAGACATATTCAAGACAATGCTATGCCGAGGAGGAACTTACGCGAACTCGGCCGTGCCAAGACTTTCACTTAAACTCAAGTTCACTAGACCAATTCTTGTGCCAACGATTCAAATGCCAAAGACGACAACGGGACGACTCGTGCAGGTCGTGCCTCTCAACATATCAAGACCTTATCCATGCTACCACCTAGCGGTCTTTCTATTCGACTCATGAACCAACTTAGACAAGACTTGCCAAACCTAGTATCGATCTCATGGACATCCCGACGCCAAGTATCGTGCTAAGCACGGTGCCTATGCTGCAGCCCAATCTTAGGCCCAGACATTATGTTACCGACTAGACATGATTCCAGTTCTAAACCTATTCCAAAGGCATACACGCGGTGTGCCGCTATCTGCCGACACATCTACATGAGTGGTCACTAGCAATATCAAGCTATCTTGGACTGGCTCGTGGGATATTGGTCTCGTCCCTACACGGGTAGCTAGCCCGGAGGCGCCGAAGTCTCCCATGCGGTTATCCAGTATCCTACTTTGAGCCACAACTCGCTTCCCCCGGGCCGAATGATCCCGGTGCCCCGGCTATCATTCGAGAAGACTATACCTTGTCGACAAGTTGTCCAATGACCATGCAAGTCTCAACTCGATCTAACCAATCCTTTCTTAACATGACCATGCATTCCTTCTTTCTATCGAGACTTAACGAGACTCCCATGCCGCGGGACCGATCTCGTGTGCGGGACATATCAAGACTTAGCGAGACTCCCAAGCCGCGGGACCGATCTCGTATGCAGGATATATCAAAAGTTAGCAAGACTCCTATGTAGCGGGACCGATCTCGTGTGCAGGACATATCAAGAGTTAACGAGACTCCTATGTAGCGGGACCGATCTCGACGACAACCAGTCGCGTGAACTTCCTTTGTTCGTGGCCAGCTTTTCACTAAACCGACCGTAACTCATGCCTTAGACAGGCCTGGTTCTATAGGCGATGCTAACGCTCAAGTCATATACTTATACGACGAGCCTTGTTCTCGAGGGACTACGCGACTTGACAACCGCAGATAGAGCAGGACAGTGCATAGAAATGGCTTTGATAGCCCAGTACAACACTTGTCTAACTTATTCGGGCAACGACTCGACGAGCAAAGGCTACGCCGAGCTCCGCGTCGAGGGGAACGTGCTATGCACGGGGTCGACTTGAACAACCAAGTTCGTGCCTAGACTTAGCCAACGGGCCGTACAAGACGACTTAACTTGCGGGACGTGCGAAGGCTATGCCAAGCCTTGCGGGACATGACCGTGCATGCTTTATTATGCATTCACGCGACGACGCCTATGACTTAGGCTGATTCGGGTGTTGGGGCAAAACGACGGGACCGTGCATGCTTTTCAAGCATTCACGCAGGCGACGCCTATGACTTAGGCTATTTCAAGTGTTGAGGCAAAACGATAGGACCGTGTATGCTTTTCAAGCATTCATGCAGGCGACGCCTATGACTTAGGCTATTTCAAGTGTCGGGGCATCTTAACAACTTAAGCCAACGTCCTTCTCCCAAGCCACGGGATCGAAGGATTGAGTGTCATTTGAAAGCACGCTGAGCCGACTTCTATGTTGACCGTGGGACCATTTTCCATGTTCTGGAACATTTCGACTCGACGGGATTATTCCCTTAGCTATGTTGGTGCGTAGCTTTTATATTAAACTACTTGTGCAAGTAGAAAACACGATTTATTATGTGAAGGCTAAGATGAGGAGAGTTCATCAAAACTACCCCACATGTGCGAGGAGTCGCCTCGACCGAACGAGCCTTCAAGTAGCCGTTGCAAGGCTAAGTCCGAACGCCTTCGGCATTTCGATTTCTCCGATTGACTTTACGGGACGGGGCACTACAATATACACCACTCAGAACAAGTCTCGTCCTCGACACTTTCCTGAAGGCAAGCCATCCTACCATTTCTATGGCCAAGACTTAATCGTACACATTTTGCCTACGCGTTCCTTCGATTCTGAGCTACGCTCGCACGACTATCAATCTTTTCGTTAACATGATTTCAAGATCTCGATACTCTTCCATTTTTTAAGTCTTGCTTGAACTCATCGTCTCACTTGGCTGGATCGTGCACGCATTCCAGGCGTCCCCGAAATACATGCATTCAGCCAAGCCGCATGATATAGAATTTGTCATTCTCACTCGAGTCGCATCGTGCACATACTCAGACGTCCCTGAAATATATGCATGTCAGCCGAGTCTCGTGAGCAGGGTTTTCTATATTCGTGATTCACGCTATCCATCCATGCCAATCGTCAAGATCAATCTTTTCGATTGCTAACACATTAAACAGGGCGTCTCGCCTAACCGCTAGGCCAATCTTTTCGAGGCTAAGTCAATGTCAGGATTGGAATCATAGTTCTCCAACAATAATGCCAACACTGACCCCAATCCTAGGGTCAAACCAAGTCGATCATACAGGGTTTTCTACCCAAGCTCGCGTCACTCAGATTTCTAAACATCGAGCACGATCACCTATTCGCATCAACGCATTCGTTGCGTGTATTCGAATCCATTCAATTCACCACTTCTAACCAATTCATGTATTCGATCACGAGATCGTCTAGCTTTGACAATACGTTGCGCCCCAATCTTACGCGAGTCCGATTATCCACGGTGGTTCATGAATCACCATGTAATGCACCCGCAGAATAATCATTCTCATCGGGGCGTAACTTTTGTTTGAGTCCAGACTAATTCATTCTCGATACGTGGATTGGACCTACGCAATCCTCAAATTCAATTCTTCAAGCACACAATTCATTCTCGAGTCACCTTCGTGTCAAACCACAAGTCGAAGCATACAGATTGCCACGCCATCCAAGTTCAATCACTCCCGCTGTATGAATCACCATACCAGCGCTCACGCGGAGTGATCGTCTCAAATCGGCGCAACGCATGTGCGAGGCTGGAGTTGCGCTCGCATAAGACAAGAATGTCGAAGTTGTGGTTATCGACGAAGCAAATCTAAACGTTTCATTTTTCCTCCAAGCCAAGATCTCAGTTCGATAGTCCGTTCGCCATTCGTTCAACTAGTAAATCCTCGAGCCAAGTTTATCATTTCCTCGATACATTTCAATATCTCGAGTATAGCATCCATCGGAACAATTACATTTGCACGATCATCATTCGCCGAGTCAGAGTACCTCCGAGTTATCGCATATCGATCTTTGATACGCCTCAATATCATCGACGATATACGTAACCTGACGATCTTCCTTTGCAACCAATTTTGAGTCGTACGACTGATGCTATTGTCCGAACTGGATATACCACCATTTCTCGATATTCAAGATCAAGTTCAGTCGCTCTTCCTCAAGCTCGTTTCAAGATCGTTGTTCAAAACTCAAGTCGTATTTCATTTGAATCAATCTAAAATCGTAAGCACGATCCTCTACGTTTTCTCGATGGAGACATTCATTTTAATTCATCGTTCTGAATCATTTTCTAACAAGCGTTGTCCATTCACAAGTTGTTCGAACGATATCTCGTTCGGGACATCGAAGTCACGACCAACTAAGCGTGACGCGTTTTAAGGCTTTGCGCGATCGCATCGCCTCGCCGATATACTCGTTACTCGAAATCTTCAATTTTGCTCGAATGATTTCCAAGAAAATCCATACACCACTCGGATTCGAGCCATCCGATCTAGCCTACAATCACGTTCGCGTCATTCGCTAAGACATCCTTCAGATTCGTTCGACGAATCTCTAGTGTAATCGCTCACGTCGTCTCGACGTACTAAGTCGTTCACATTATTTCCTCAAAAACCAAGTCAATCTTTCGTGTACGCCTAAGCGTTAACCCGATAGTGTTCCTATCGATAGACACTCTAAGTGTAGCTTCGTTTCCGTCCGAGCGGTACTTGATATCGCTCGCAACTCGTTTGCACCAAAAGGTCGAGGTGCGCGACGTGAAACACAACTTAGCCAAAAGGCCGTGTGCAAAGTCATCCCGTGTGGACTATATTCAAGTTGTACGCTCACTTGCTAGGTCGACGTAGGACTAGTTGGACACGCTCGCGACTTGCTAACTTAGCATGTGTTCTCTATCGAGTCATGTTTAACATCGTTCGGCACAAAGGCCGTTGCCTATCGATGCGTTCGATTGAACGCTTGAACGAGCTTTTGAAAATATTTAGACTTATTGTATGGACATGCCGAGGGACAATCGAGAGAGAGCACACACTTGTTTTCCAACGACGAGCTTTCAAAACTAAGAAATTCGACGTGAAGTCCAAGGACGTAAAGCCATGCTCTGATACCATTATTGTCATACCTCGCTCCCGTAGGAGCGATCGTCCTCGCTAAGGCGTGATGCCGCACGAGCCTAGATTGTGCTCGTGCAAGGCAGTTTCATAATGGCCGATTACAGCGGCGGCGACGGGGTCGTCGCACAGAAGTCCCAAGCAGATACATTGAACATTGCAGCAGAATTTAAAAACAAGCACACATGAACACAGGTCATTCAAAAAAAACTCTTTATTGATATTGAATACAAGATTATATTTGTGGGCGCAAGGCCAATTTACAAGTCTCTCGTGCTCACTTTTATCTCATTTACAAGTCACTCTGCTCTCTCTCATCTCTCGAAACAATGCTTGATGTCAGCGGAAGCTTCGAAAGGCGATGTTCATACATTATATCCTGTATAAGTCTTCTGGGTTCATGCGGCCGCACGCTTTGACTCGCCAAGGAACTCCGTGCCTCGACGCATCCAAGCGAGCTCCGTGCCACGAGCTTCTACCTGTGCCTGCACATGAAATACTGTGTGGGTGTCAGTACTCAACTGTACTGGTGGAGTGAGCTCCTCGCCCACCCATACATAACCGACACGTTTCATTTACTTTGTGCAGCTTAAACCCTTTCTATTGTCTTTCTAGTCTTGCCTTAGGATTCATTTTAGAACAAGACGTCTCGGTCTATACTTAGCGATGCAACGACAAGGTCGTGCAACGACGGGGTCGTGCTATGATGCCAACGTGTGTTTTGATCGAGGCAGTGCCTCATTACTCAAGTACTTGATCGAACTACAACTCGGGACGGCAGGGTCGTGCCACATTCTATTCGCGACTTAGACATATTCAAGATAATGCTATGCCGAGAAGGAACTTACGTGAACTCGGCCGTGCCAAGACTTTCACTTAAACTCAAGTTTACTATACCAATTCTCGTGCCAACGATTCAAATGCCAAAGACGACAACGGGACGACTCGTGCAGGTCGTGCCTCTCAACATATCAAGACTTTATCCATGCTACCGCCTAGCGGTCTTTCTATTCGACTCATGAACCAACTTAGACAAGACTTGCCAAACCTAGTATCGATCTTATGGACATCCCGACGCCAAGTATCGTGCTAAGCACGGTGCCTATACTGCAGCCCAATCTTAGGCCCAGACATTATGTTACCGACTAGACATGATTCCAGTTCTAAACCTAATCCAAAGGCATACACGCGGTGTGCCGCTATCTGCCGACACATCTACATGAGTGGTCACTAGCAATGTCAAGCTATCTTGGACTGGCTCGTGGGATATCGGTCTCGTCCCTACACGGGTAGCAAGCCCGAAGGCGTCGAAGTCTCCCATGCGGTTATCCAGCATCCTACTTTGAGCCACAACTCGCTTCCTCCGGGCCGAATGATCCCGGTGCCCCGGCTATCATTCGAGAAGACTACACCTTGTCGACAAGTTGTCCAATGACCATGCAAGTCTCAACTCGATCTAACCAATCCTTTCTTAACATGACCATGCATTCCTTCTTTCTATCGAGACTTAACGAGACTCCCAAGCCGCGAGACCGATCTCGTGTGAGGGACATATCGAGACTTAGCGAGACTCCCAAGCCGCGTGACCGATCTCGTGTGTAGGACATATCAAGAGTTAACAAGACTCCCATGTAGCAGGACCGATCTCGTGTGCAGGACATATCAAGAGTTAGCGAGACTCCCATGTAGCGGGACCGATCTCGGCAACAACCAGTCGTGTGGACTTTCTTTGTTCGTGGCCAGCTTTTCACTAAACCGATCGTAACTCGTGCCTTAAATAGGCCTGGTTCTATAGGCGACGCTAACGCTCAAGTCATATACTTATACGACGAGCCTTGTTCTCAAGGGACTACGCGACTTGACAACCGCAGATAGAGCGAGACAGTGCATAGAAATGGCTTTGATAGCCCAACACAACACTTGTCTAACTTATTCGGGCAACGACTCGACGAGCAAAGGCTACGCCGAGCTCCGCGTCGAGGGGAACGTGCTATGCACGGGGTCGACTTGAACAACCAAGTTCGTACCTAAACTTAGCCAACGGACCGTGCAAGATGACTTAACTTGCGGGACGTGCGAAGGCTATGCCAAGTCTTGCGGGACAGGACCGTGCATGCTTTATTAAGCATTCACGCGGCGACACCTATGACTTAGGCTGATTCGGGTGTTGGGGCAAAACGACGGGACCGTGCATGCTTTTCAAGCATTCATGCAGGCGACGCCTATGACTTAGGCTATTTCATGTGTTAGGGCAAAATAACGGGATCGTGCATACTTTTCAAGCATTCACGCAGGCGACGCCTATGACTTAGACTATTTCAAGTGTCGGGGCATCTTAACAACTTAAGCCAACGTCCTTCTCCCAAGCCACGGGATCGAAGGATCGAGTGTCATTTGAAAGCACGCTGAGCCGACTTCTATGTTGACCGTGGGACCATTTTCCATGTTCTCGGACATTTCGACTCGACGGGATTATTCCCTTAGCTATGTTGGTGCGTAGCTTTTATATTAGTCTACTTGTGCAAGTTGAAAACACGATTTATTATGTGAAGGCTAAGATAAGGAGAGTTCACCGAAACTACCCCACCTGTGCGAGGAGTCGCCTCGACCGAACGAGCCTTCAAGTAGCCGTTGCAAGGCTAAGTCCGAACGCCTTCGGCGTTTTGATTCCTTCGATTGACTTTACGGGACGGGGCACTACATAAAGTGGGCCGATTTGGTCAACCTGTCAACAATGACCCAAATCGCATCCTTCCCGCCTGGCGAACGTGAAAGACCGGAAACAAAATCCATATTGATATGTTCCCACTTCCACTCGGGAATCGGCAACAGCTGAAGTAAACCCCCGGGTCTCTGCCTCTCGGCTTTGACCTGCTGACACACAAGGCATCTAGAAACGAAGCGTGCCACCGCACGCTTCATGTCGTACCACCATACGTGGGCTCTCACATCCTTGTACATCTTGTTGGCTCCAGGATGCAAGGAATACTGAGAACGGTGTGCCTCCTCTGTATGTGTCTCTATCTCTTTTCTGCTTGTGCTTTTGTTCTTTTTCTACGTCCTATGCGACCTTCAAGATCCTTTCGTATGTGGTGGCTTGGCTGGTGGTGATGGCTATGCAAATCTCATGGGATAGCCCCTTCCTGAACTTCTTGGCCTTGGCTGCAGGGGTCAAGGCATCTGCGAAGCGACTGAGGCGGAAGAACTCGGCGGAGTACTCGTCGATGGAGAGGTTGCCCTGCTCCAGGTTCTCGAACTCATTCTCTAATTCTTCTTTGGCTGCGTCGGGGTAGAACTTTGTCTTGAACAGCTCTTTGAATTCTTCCCAGGTCACATCTAGCATGGTGAATCAGGGCTCATCTCTATACCACGTGCAAGCGATATCATAGAGCTGTATGCTGGCTGTCTCGACCTTCTTGTCTTCCGGAATTCGAGCCATCCGGAGATTGCGATCCACGTTCTCCAACCAGTCGTCTGCGTAGAGGATCCCTTCCGTTCCTCTGAATTCCCTGGGCCTAAGGTCCATAAAATTCTTGGAAGTTCCGGGGCGCAGCGGGGGAGCCTCCCTAGTATGAAGAGCCTCTCTCAGGGTATCACGGAAGATATCAGCCTGCCTCGTCTGGGAAGTGATGAGCTACTAGAAAATCCCAAGGAGCGTGGCATTGTCCAGCACAGGTGCTGGAGGCAGAACTGGTGCTGGATGCGGGAGGGGTGCTGGCTGCTGGAAGGGTGCAGGCTGCTGGAAGGGTGTAGGATGCTGAAAGGGTGCTAGTGGAGGAAACTGTGCTGGTGGCGGGCTCGACGGAGGGAACTGGGGAGGTGGTGGAATGTCATCACGGCAAAATCTCGAAGTCTGCGGCTGGGGCGTCTCGCCTAAGTAGGTGAAGCAGCCTCCGTGAGTCGGTGGGGTTCCATTCGTGGAAGACATGCCAACGTTTGCTAGGGTGTTCAAGTGAGCGGTGTTCCTGCCTTGAGAATCCATCTGTCTGCCATAAAAGTAAAATCGTTAGTTGGTATGAAGATTCAAACAGGATGCAGATCAAAGGAATAATTGAGATCAAATGTGGAATTTTAATAACGATTTTAGACGTGTGGAGATGGTCCTTAATTCTAGTCTTCTTCGCAGGCCCGCAGTAGTACATCTAAGTTGAGTACCACCACTAGTTTTGCTGTTTTTGCAAAAACGGACCTGCATGGGCCACCATAAAAATGAGTCATGACCCACACCCAGTATTTGGACATGAGCCGTGGATACGTCCAGCCTATGTCGCAGTATCGATAGTAGAATGCTGTCTAGTCATCTCCACATTTATAAATACAACCACGCAGTTTATACTCATTTGCACAATGTAAACCAAATCACAGATAGGACTAAACAAGAAAAATTCTATAAATAGTTTGGAGATATAGATAATGAATAATCAGACAAAACTCCAATATCGATCAAAATGTGCTAAATGTCATAATCTCCAAAGAAAAGCAATGTACTAGAGAACATCCACCAATCAAAAATAGGAATACATCTAAAAGTCTGGGCTAAAACAATTTGTGAAAATACTAAGCAAAACTACTAAAAGCTATCTGTAGCAGGCAACTCTGCATAAGAAGCCTCCAGTTCGTCCTGGGCTCCAAAATCGGGATCTGTAGTGTGCTCATAATATGTGGTACAGAAATCCTCTAACTCATCACCTAAAATATTGGTTTTTCAGTCAGGAATGGAACAAGCACACAAACTAAAAACTATCCGCATCATAATAGATTTGACAGTGCATGAATATAGCATATGTGGAAACAAACTAGAAGGTAAGCTAATGATAGAGTATATCTAGAATGAAAGTATAAATCGCAGAGTGTGATATGTCAACTGGAAAGAATATAAAAGTATAGTGACATGGCAAATGGTGAGATGTAAGAAAATAATAAAAGACAACTATCTAAGTGTGTTGAAATATCCTTTTCGACATGTGAACGGCTAAGGGGTAAATACGACACCCTGCACGTGTCATGTGCAGCTGCTATCAGTCAAAATTAGACATATTGGGATGGAATGGGTATTTCATACGTCTGCTAAGATATTTTCTCGTCCCGACCAGTATATATGGGCCCAGACAAGTCACGAAGCACAATGATAAAATAAGACAAGAACAAGATAAAGGGGGTCCATGATACTACCTCGTGTGTCCATCGTGTCATCAGGCAAAAGGGCATATGTATAATATGTACTGAACAAGACTATAAGAATTGAAAGCAAACAGAGAGTGCACTTGCCTGTAGTCCTGAGCTGGTGGTACGAATCAAGTGCTGAGTCGGAGTCGAACAAACCTATATTATGAATCAATTTCTAATCAACAGATGAAATCAATCAATGTGTCTATTTAACTATTATGAATTACCCTTATACTTAGTAATCTTAATGGCCTGGAGTTTATTTATACTAGTGCTAACCTTAAGCCTCATGTCTAGTACTGTTGTATAGCAATACTTATGTCCAACTATTGCTTATCCAGTATTATATGGCCCCAAGGTTTTCTGCTATTCAAATTGGTAGGCAACTTTCTATATGCAGCACTATGGGCATCCTTTTTCTAATATTAACTTTCCAGGGCTTAAACTTTTGGGATTTATATGTTTACATCTGGTACCCCTCTAAGCCTATATGTGAAACCATTACAGGTACTAGTGTAGCCATCTAACACTACGCTGATATGCTTAGGGGGTTACAAACACTTGAGTCTATACTCTACTACCAGACTACAAACCCTACCAATGGCATGCTCTACATGACATATTACCTACCATCAGTCCCTACTCACTGGTCTCCTGGATATTTGTTATCTGCACCAATATCTGTTAACTCCTATATACCTGGTCTGGATACTTGGGTGCCTATAAGGGACCCATGATGTGTACACATAAATCTCCACCAGTATATCCTCTGGTTAGTCACTGGAACATTGTACATACTAATCTATTATCCCCAGGTCACTCCTCCAGGACTAGTCACTCGAACCCATGGTACACTATAATATGGCCCAAGGCTACACAGTTTCCCATGCTCTATCCAGATCACCAGGTCAGGATATTCAGATACATGTATGTATCTCAGCTGGTACTTAGCCTAAGGACCGACACATTAAGGTTGTATTTGCTACAGGTAACCTTTGATGACCCTATATGTAGGTAATTGTCTTTGTAATCCCTGTACCCATCTATATGTTTGCCAGTGGATGTACCCTGTCTTGACACCCTGCTACACCCCCAATTACCTACTGTACAGTCCTAATTTCAACCCTCTGGCTTGATTTCCTTTGGACCACAACCCTAGGACTCTGACACTGACCATCATTCACTGTTCTGATTCTATATGTATCAATTAGCCCATGGGTACAGGGAACTCCCCATTATACCTAGTTGTAGAGTTAGTACTGAACTTCCTTAATATATAGCTCTTTCTATATATAATAATTTATGGCATTGATAGTAACAATAAGAGGTGGTACTATTATGCATCTATAAAGCAGGAAAGTTCACATAGACAAGTCCACTGGTTACAAGGAGACTCCACATGACAGTAAGTCTACTCTAGCTGCTCCCTATTCCACTTGAGCCCTCACTTCTCCTCTACCCATGACTGAACCAAAAGATGGGACAGATGGACTAAAGGGGACTGATCGAAAGACTGCAATTGGACTGATAGCCTTTGAGGGGCTGCCAAGTTAGGGAAAAGAGCAAGTACATTGCAATGCATTGATTGAACCATTAATGTAATGGTCTGAACATTGTATGTAAAATAAGAACTGAAACAACTAATATCTAGGCTGATACATGCCAACACTCAGGTGGACTGTACATGTATTGGCATATGATCTTCCTACCCTTGTCTACAGGAATCAACCCCCTCTCTTTAACTCATACTATACTGATACAAAAAATCTTCCTATTTACTGGTAGTTTAGTCTCAAGACTGATACTTACTGAATCCTGCTATGGGCTTCCTTTACTCCCTATGTATGCACTCATACATGCTGCCCTTGTGCTAAGGCTAAACCCATGTCCAACTGATACTAGGTATCTGTCTCTACTGATACCAACCACTAATATATTGGTTAATCCTGATCTCATATGGCTGTTAACAGAGGGGGAGTCCCTCACCTATCTTGTCACTTATACACACATCTGACCTACATGGATATACATGTATAGGCTAATTAAAACTCACTGGTACACTACCTTTTCTAGCTAACACCTATGTGACTCTCTTGCACTAGACTCCCTACTGATACATAGCCTAAATTCCCCCTTCCTATAGTTGCTACTGTTACTCAAGATCAACCTATTCTTTTGGGCTGAAACCTAATGCAGGTCTGGTTTTTAAAATGTGGGACAGTACATTATAATGTGGACTGGTCAAGGATGGTATTGGGCCTATCCACACTCTTATGACCCTGATGTTCATATTGTTGCAGTCCCGGATAAGCATCAGAAATAGTGTTTGTCTATGAAACCTATGTACAAGCCACCAAAATATTTATAGTTATCTCATCATATTTAGTTGAGAAGAGGCAGGTATCACATGGTGTCTCAGATTTATGGCAATATACCCAATACATTGATGGTTCCTAAAATCATGGTGATAGACACAGGCAGTATAGGCATTGTCAAATCTCAAGAAGAGTAACAGGGGTTAGATGCTATGGTGTGGCATGGTATGTGCTCAAACAAACCAAGTTCATAGGTAAACCACTTGATAAAAAAATGCTCAATATTTACATATGCATGACTAACTATGGTTATTGAATAAGTCGATATCCTTTGATACCAACCTGGTACCTGAGCACCCCTGCGCTCTGGTGTACAGAGTGTCCCCTGGTCATCTGCAGTTGTTGTAATCTGCACATATCTCCCATTCACTCCTGTTTACATCTTACAGTAACTCTCATAAATATTTAGTCTTATTAACCTATGTTACCCATATAGGCAGAGCCTACCCACCTATGTTCTGAACTTTCCTCATGCCCTTGCCCATGTTCTGATGTCCACAACATCACATCCCTATATCAGTTTACTTGACATCTATTGCATTTAAGCAATAACTCCCTTACACAGAGAGATCGATACATCCTATATTGCCTATCCTATAATGTTGGTCCCTGGACACCGCTTCCTATGGCGTTTACTAGTCTATTCGAACTCTCCCTCAATCGGCCTTGCCTATCCCTCATACATCGACCCGTAGCTATAGGTGATTACTGATACATATGTGTCTATAGTACTCGTATGCAGAGGCTGCCTAGATCTAAGCATGTGTCATGACAACATGTAGAGACTATTCTATATTAGTATCACCTGTTACACTTGAGGGACACATGCATCCTAAAGTCCCATTACCACTCATGATCCTTGCTATTCCCGCTGTCCCCTAGACATACGATGGTCAACCTACAGAGGCACTTTTCCTTGTCGAATCCTGCTTTTATTGTCATACGATACGTTTATTACATAGACCGATTGATCCTTTTAGACATTAAAGCAAACACTAATGTGGACGATCGATTCATGGTTTGAGGACAGCAGGAGATTACCTATCTTAAGTCGGGTACGCGATACGATGTTTTCTTCGATCACCCGAACTCCTCCTCGATTCTCTCGCAATGTCAGGGAAATGAATTGATGTGTTTAGGTTTGCAAAGGGTCGGCTACTCTTCCTCGTATATATACCTAGCTATTGATAACTCTGGGACATTCGAAGGGATTGGAAGGGAATAAGTTTGAATTTGATTTGAACTCACCCTTTCGAAACATGGGAGGGGATAGTCGAGTCTTTACTCAATCCCTAGCCGTTTGAATCTTAGGATTTAAATATGACATTTGCAATCCAGTCCCTTACATATTAGATATTTGCAAGAAGACCCCCCCTTCCATTCTCTTCTTTACTTATTTAAGACTTATAATATATATTTATATATATTCATTGATTATTCAAATATATCTATGCATTAATTAACAATTAAGCAAAGAATAATAACATGAAGGTGGGGATTTTGGGTCAAGGGCTCACATAGGCTAAGCAAAGACAGGTTTATCTGAGCCACCCACCTTATCGATGATCGCATCGGCCGAGCGAGACTCCTAGCGCGCCTTTGAAAGTCTAAGTCTGGATTCTTCTTGAAGGGCTAACTTAACACTTGCATCAATTCGTATGGATACTTCATCGGGTCGATGCAACTTTTCGAGTCAACGATTCAAATGAGTGGTTGCATTTGCCATTTGAATCGGCGTTCCTCTAGGACGGAGCGAGTCATTACAAGTACTAATCCTCTCGCGTGCTGATCCGAGACCCACTTTACATAAACCGACATTAAGTAGATATATTGAATCATGTAGCATAATATTTAGTAATCTTTCTATCAGTGCCTTATGATTAGTTCATGGCATATTCGAAAGCAGTAAAACAGGTTATCATGGCAAGCATGTTATTTGATTCGCATAAGCAAGCATGCAACCAATAGCACTCTCGTGTTGTTTCGTGACTTCTTACCCACATCGACGCACTCACTCTTACATAGACGTAAGGTGAATACGCCTACCATTTTTTTTTGTCATGTTATATGTGCTTAATGTGCTATATCTCTGTGTTCTTGCACTTTCGGCCCACCATTCCTTAACTATATGAAGGTCGTTGGCGTATCCATGCCAGAATGGACTAACTTGTTTCTCTTTTATTTTCTTTTCTCAAATTGGG
Organism: Iris pallida; assembly: GCA_029216955.1. Taxonomy (NCBI): domain Eukaryota; kingdom Viridiplantae; phylum Streptophyta; class Magnoliopsida; order Asparagales; family Iridaceae; genus Iris; species Iris pallida. The sequence continues at coordinate 17,289,284 of JANAVB010005598.1, forward strand.
TAGCCCGGTGCCTCCCGTATTGGGTTGCTGTAGTGCCCCGTCCCTACATCGTGCCCCGTTGTTCGTCCACGGGGTGCGCGAGAAAGGAACACTGTCGCTATCGACTCGGTCGGGACCGATAGGTCGGGATCGATCGAATCGATCGAACGGGAACGGTTGAATTAAGATCCATTCCCCGTTATGGAATGGCTTCTTCGGAACCAAGTCCCATATTCAGCGGGCTGCGCCTCAAGGATTGACTCTGCGGCTGAGTCGGGAGAGACCTCCCGTTGCTCTGCTTTTCACGCCGCTTGCGTTGGTTTTGGCTTTGTTTTCTGAATGCGTTTTCGTGAATGTTTTCGATGGTTTTCATGGCTTACGTTTCGAACTTCGCATTCGTATCGAATTTCTTGAATAACACAGTGTTCTAATCAGTTGCTTGTGCGATTTCAGGTGATCGCGTAGGCAACGTCTAGCGCGGCCAACCAGTTTCTCGCCTCAAGTAAATACTAAGGTGAGTGGCTGACCCTTCTTCTCTCGACCCTCTTCTCTAATACATTATCAATACTAGACATGTGCTATGCTAGAGGTAATGCAATGACAGGAGTGATATTCTAATGAACGGTCACACGACGTCCCACGAACACGAACTATGCAGATGTTTGTCATACAATATATTCGTGCTTGCAATTATCAAATCATATAGAACCGTGCTAAGGAAAGGATGAATCGATTAAATAACTGTCGCAACGATACTATAAGATGTGCCTTGAAATAACAAATTAACTTAGCACGGTCATGGACAACTTGTCGACAAGGGCGATTGTTTCTTCGGACGGTATCCCGAGGCCACGGGACCGTTCCGGCCTAGGAAGAAACACGGATAGCTATGCCGGATGCATGCCACGGTAGGCAGTGGCTTTCAACGGGGCTCGCTACCCGCGCTGAAGGACCTCTGTCTACCAAGCTATATGTCCAGGATGGCTTGTCATGCCAGTGACCTTCACGAACGCGCTCAATTACGTATCATTATTATCAACATGACAGGGAAGAACATGGTAAGTTTACGTTACGACGGCACGCACTGCCGGGGGTAAGATCTATCGTCATTATACGTTGTGCCTTCAATTACAAGTTTAAATTGAGTAGGATGGCTAGAAACTTCACTAAATATTTGTATGTACGCTCACTTGAATTCTTCAACAAATGAGAGCACGGGATTTAAATTGCCACGCACCAGCACGAAGTGTAAAGTGCTGACCCTCGCTCTCAACAGGTACTCGGGACCAGGATAGCGTGCTAAGGAACTGAAGGCGACGCTCCTTTCTTTTGAAGCCTTGCTAGAGCGAAGGCTAGTCCTGCAACATTTTGAAGACTCCGACCCAACTGCATCATGAGTCACCGACTCTCGCCGATCCCAGGTCTTAGAGAGTCATTTTGATGTTTGTAAAAAGGGATGTAAATGTATGGAATGTCTATCTCATCGATGTCGGTTGTAAGCCCGCGAGGCCTCTTTTGTAATCGAGTCTGTAATATACTTATTATCAATAAAAATGCAAGTTTCCTTCTCTAAATGAATGTGTTCAATTTCTCTGCGTACTCTTATATATGCTGTTGTTTCGGATAACCTTATGAACCGCCTTGTGCAAGCGCAACTTAGGCTTGCACGGCATCACGCCCGGGGGACGACTATCGATTCTATCGAATCGGGGCGTGACATAATGGTATCAGAGCACGGCTTTACGTCCTTGGCCTCCAATGTCGAGTTTTTAGTCTCAAAATCGTTGGTCTCGTGTCGATGAGATATGTCGTTCCATACGAGTGCGCCCGCAATAAGTTTGGTGACTAATATATTTTGCCTTCAAAATCCCAGATGGCACGTCGGTGAACGTGGCGGCGAACGAAGAAAGTGCTTCGAGCGGCTCGAGTAGCTCGAGGCCCGGACCCTCAAACGATGCCATGGAGCGGATGTTGCGCATGCTGGAATCGCAACAACGACAAGCTGAGGAGAGTCAACGCCAGAATGAACAACATCGACGGCAGGCGGAGGCACGTCAAACTCAGTTCGAGGCCCGATTCGAAGCACAATTCAAGTTGCAGCAGAAGCAGCTTGATACGCTCCAGCAGATTGTTCAGACGGTGGTGGCCAACAACAACAACAACTCAGCGACAACTCCTGCCGTCACCGAGCCTGCGGTCAGACAAAGCGAAGTCGATCCGGAGGCACCCGAGCTTACACCTGCAGCACCGAGAAGTTCCAACTTCGACGTGTCGAAATTCACAAAGAGTTGCCGTACTTCATTCAACGGCACGGAAGATCCGTCCTTGGCGATTGACTGGTTAGAGGAACTAGAAGACAAGTTCGAGCTGCTGGGCGTTGAAGAGTCCAAGAAAGTCGCATGCGCTCAACTTCTACTCCGGTCGAACGCGCACGACTGGTGGGCCGTGCAAAAGCGAGCGATCAGACGCGACGACGAGACAACGGCAATTTCTTGGGCCACCTTCCGCGAGGCGTTCGAGATCGAGTACCTCCCCATAGCCATTCGACAAGAGAAGGAAAATAAATTCCTGCAGCTAAAGCAAGGAAACATGACGGTGCGGCAGTATGCGGCGGAGTTTAACAAGTTGGCCAAGTTTGCTGAAGAATTCCTGCCCTCCCTGGCAAGTCGTGCTCGACGGTTCGAAGTGGGACTACGACAATCCATCTACGCCCATGTGTCCGTTCCACAATACAAAACGATGGGAGAGTCTCTCAACCACGCCCTCCGCCTTGAACGCCAATATCCTCCAGGTGCTACCGGCGCTGTGCATACCTACAATCACAAACGCCCAAGCCACATGGGAGGAAACAACGCGACCAAGCGTCCGAACAATGGGCCCCAGGGCGGACACCAGGCGCGGAACCAGGGACCTCACTGCACAAAATGCAACCGGAACGGACATCTCGCCGTCGACTGTGAAGTTCAAAATGGCGGATGTTTTATTTGCGGAAAAAGGGGTCACTTTCATGGAGATTGCCCGAAGCGTAGAAGAAACAACTTAGACGCGCCTCAGCATCCACAGCACCGTCCAGGGAATCAAGTTCCGGCACCTCGAGCACCTCAACCCGCACTACAAAATGGCCAAGATCGTCGCCCCAATGCCCAGGGCCGCGTCTACGCCATGACCTGAGATGAAGTGCTTGCATCAGATACGGTCGTGACAGGTATACTTAGTTTCAATAATGTGCCTGCCCGTGTATTATTTGATTCAGGTGCTTCACATAGTTTTATATCGACGGACTTTGTCGCCGAGCACAAATTTCTGATGATATCGTTAGACCTCGACCTTAGCGTAAGCACACCTTCGGGCACACCAATACTCACTAATTTAGCTTGCGCCGACGGGATTATCTGTATCGGGGGTCAAAAGATCGGTCTTGACGTGATAGTCCTAGATATGAAGGACTTCGATATCATTCTGGGGATGGATTGGCTCGGGCCGTGCAACGCAACCATAGACTGCGCCAGAAAGACGGTCACCTTCCGCATTCCAGGGGTGCCTGAATTCTGCTTTTCGTGTGGTGAGGCGTCGTCGACCTGTATGCTGATTTCGGCAATTTCTGCTCGGAGGATGCTGCATTCTGGGTGTGAAGGCTATTTGGCATCCGTCCGAGACATGCGACAGGATGGTGCAAACGCGGGTCAGACCGACGTTGTGGCAGATTTTTCCGATGTGTTTCCGGACGAGCTACCCGGCATGCCCCCCGATCGAGAAATCGAGTTCAGCATCGATACATTTCCCGATACTCGACCAATCTCTAAGGCCCCGTACAGAATGGCTCCCGCCGAGCTGAAGGAACTCAAGGTCCAGCTACAAGAGTTACTCGATAAAGGGTTTATTCGGCCTAGTGTTTCACCGTGGGGAGCGCCCGTGTTATTCGTAAAGAAGAAAGATGGGTCCATGCGTCTGTGCGTCAATTACCGAGAGCTGAACAAGGCCACCATCCGGAACAAGTACCCATTGCCCCGCATAGACGACTTATTCGATCAACTGCAAGGCGCCTCGGTATTTTCAAAGATTGATCTCCGCTCAGGCTATCATCAACTCAAGATCAAGTCAGACGACGTGCAAAAGTCCGCCTTTCGCACTCGGTATGGCCACTACGAGTTCCTGGTGATGCCATTCGGCCTGACAAACGCTCCTGCCGCCTTCATGGATCTGATGAATCGGGTATTTCGACCCTTCCTTGATAAATTTGTGGTAGTCTTTATTGATGATATTCTCGTCTACTCGAAAGATAGGGCGCAGCATGCAGAACATCTACGGGCCGTGCTCCAGACACTTCGAGAACATGAGTTGTACGCGAAGCAGAGTAAGTGCGAATTTTGGCTAAGCAGCGTATCCTTTCTTGGTCACATCATCTCGTCCGAAGGCATTGCAGTCGACCCGAAGAAAGTGGAAGCTGTTGCTGATTGGAAGCGGCCTGCGTCTGCTAGTGAGATTCGAAGCTTTCTTGGTTTGGCGGGATACTATCGACGCTTCGTGAAAGACTTCGCGAAGATTGTATCGCCACTGACTCGCCTCACTCAAAAGGGAGTCGTGTATGAGTGGTCGGATGACTGTGAAGCTTCATTCCAGGAGCTGAAGCAGCGACTAATTTCGGCACCTATACTCGCACTTCCGGATGGGCCAGAGGGTTTTCAGATATTCAGCGATGCTTCAGGCCAGGGCTTGGGATGTGTGCTCATGCAACGAAACAAGGTGATATCCTTCGCCTCCAGACAGTTGAAGCCGCACGAGAAGAACTATCCTACGCACGACTTGGAGTTAGCGGCGATTGTGTTCGCGTTAAAATTGTGGCGTCACTATCTATATGGTGTGGCGTGCGCGATCTATACCGACCACAAGAGCCTCAAGTATCTCTTCACTCAAAAGGAATTGAACTTGCGACAGAGGCGCTGGCTCGAACTGATCAAAGACTATGACTTGACGATCGACTACACTCCGGGCAAGGGAAATGTTGTGGCGGACGCTCTGAGTCGAAAATATCTTGCCTCGCTTTCCATCAACCGCAGACTACTACAAGATCTAGAAGAAATGGGCATCGATCTCCGGGTTCGATTCAGGGATATACGGCTGGCGCAGCTGCAGTTAGAGCCGAGTTTGCTGGAAAAGATCATAGCCGCTCAGAAGGATGATCCGTACCTGAAGAAAGTGCGCGAGCGAATTTCGACAGGTAGTGCGACCGACTTTGCGAAAGATAAGACCGGCGTGCTGAGAATGAATGGCCGACTATGTGTTCCGGATGATTCAGAACTACGAAAGGAGATAATGTCGGAGGCGCATCATGCGAAATATACCTTGCATCTAGGCAGTACCAAGATGTATAAAGACCTCCGCACGACCTTCTGGTGGCACGGGATGAAGAGAGATGTGGCGCTCTTCGTATCGCAATGCATGGCCTGTCAGCAGGTGAAAGCTGAGCATCAGCGACCGGGCGGGGAGATGCAGAACCTTGCCATTCCAGAGTGGAAATGGGATCATGTCACGATGGACTTTATTGTTGGCCTGCCGAAGACACCACGGGGAAGCGATACCATCTGGGTCATCGTCGATCGACTAACCAAGTCAGCGCACTTTATTGCCATCAAAGTTACTTGGAGCGTTGATCGCCTGGCGCAGATTTATCTTGACGAGATAGTACGGCTGCACGGAGTTCCAGTATCCATCGTCTCTGATCGGGATTCACGGTTCATGTCGCGATTCTGGAGTAGCCTTCAGTCGGCGCTGGGTACCAAGTTGCAGTTCAGCTCAGCTTACCATCCTCAGACCGACGGCCAAACGGAGCGCGTTAATCAGATTCTCGAAGACATGCTACGGCTCTGCGCAATTGACTTCAAATCAAGCTGGAACGTCCACCTACCGTTGGCGGAATTTGCATACAACAATAGCTATCAGTCCAGCATCCAAATGGCGCCGTATGAAGCTTTGAACGGCCGGAAGTGCAGATCGCCCATTTGCTGGGATGAAGTCGGGGAGCGGCAGATACTCGGCCCGGAGCTGGTGGAACAGACTGTGGAAAAGGTCAAGCTAATTCGGGAAAGACTGAAGATTGCACAGAGTCGGCAAAAGAGCTACGCCGATACCCATCGAAGACCGCTTGAGTTCCTGGTGGGCGATCATGTGTTCCTGAAGGTGTCGCCTATGCGAGGAGTGACTCGGTTCGGCGCGAAAGGAAAGCTGAGTCCGAGATTCGTTGGGCCGTTCGAAATACTCGAGCGGGTCGCCCCAGTGGCCTATAAAATTGCCCTACCGCCGGCGCTTGAAGGTGTGCACAATGTCTTCCACGTCTCCCAACTGCGGAAGTACGTACACGACCCTAGCCACGTGGTAGATTTTGGCCAGCTGGAGCTAAAGTCTGACTTATCCTACATTAAAGAGCCCGTTCAAATCTTAGAACGCAAGGATAAGCTGTTGCGGAATAGGGCGATCCCACTCGTCCGCGTGCGCTGGAGGAACCATGCGGCAGAAGAGTCGACATGGGAACTCGAGTCTGAGATGAAGGAGAAGTTTTCTTCATTGTTTTCGTAGAGGTAGGTTCTATTCTTAAGTTTCGAGGACGAAACTTTTTCTTAGTTGGTTATGGTGTAGTGCCCCGTCCCTACATCGTGCCCCGTTGTTCGTCCACGGGGTGCGCGAGAAAGAAACACTGTCGCTATCGACTCGGTCGGGACCGATAGGTCGGGATCGATCGAATCGATCGAACGGGAACGGTTGAATTAAGATCCATTCCCCGTTATGGAATGGCTTCTTCGGAACCAAGTCCCATATTCAGCGGGCTGCGCCTCAAGGATTGACTCTGCGGCTGAGTCGGGAGAGACCTCCCGTTGCTCTGCTTTTTACGCCGCTTGCGTTAGTTTTGGCTTTGTTTTCTGAATGCGTTTTCGTGAATGTTTTCGATGGTTTTCATGGCTTACGTTTCGAACTTCGCATTCGTATCGAATTTCTTGAATAACACAGTGTTCTAATCAGTTGCTTGTGCGATTTCAGGTGATCGCGTAGGCAACGTCTAGCGCGGCCAACCAGTTTCTCGCCTCAAGTAAATACTAAGGTGAGTGGCTGACCCTTCTTCTCTCGACCCTCTTCTCTAATACATTATCAATACTAGACATGTGCTATGCTAGAGGTAATGCAATGACAGGAGTGATATTCTAATGAACGGTCACACGACGTCCCACGAACACGAACTATGCAGATGTTTGTCATACAATATATTCGTGCTTGCAATTATCAAATCATATAGAACCGTGCTAAGGAAAGGATGAATCGATTAAATAACTGTCGCAACAATACTATAAGATGTGCCTTGAAATAACAAATTAACTTAGCACGGTCATGGACAACTTGTCGACAAGGGCGATTGTTTCTTCGGACGGTATCCCGAGGCCACGGGACCGTTCCGGCCTAGGAAGAAACACGGATAGCTATGCCGGATGCATGCCACGGTAGGCAGTGGCTTTCAACGGGGCTCGCTACCCGTGCTGAAGGACCTCTGTCTACCAAGCTATATGTCCAGGATGGCTTGTCATGCCAGTGACCTTCACGAACGCGCTCAATTACGTATCATTATTATCAACATGACAGGGAAGAACATGGTAAGTTTACGTTACGACGGCACGCACTGCCGGGGGTAAGATCTATCGTCATTATACGTTGTGCCTTCAATTACAAGTTTAAATTGAGTAGGATGGCTAGAAACTTCACTAAATATTTGTATGTACGCTCACTTGAATTCTTCAACAAATGAGAGCACGGGATTTAAATTGCCACGCACCAGCACAAAGTGTAAAGTGCTGACCCTCGCTCTCAACAGGTACTCGGGACCAGGATAGCGTGCTAAGGAACTGAAGGCGACGCTCCTTTCTTTTGAAGCCTTGCTAGAGCGAAGGCTAGTCCTGCAACATTTTGAAGACTCCGACCCAACTGCATCATGAGTCACCGACTCTCGCCGATCCCAGGTCTTAGAGAGTCATTTTGATGTTTGTAAAAAGGGATGTAAATGTATGGAATGTCTATCTCATCGATGTCGGTTGTAAGCCCGCGAGGCCTCTTTTGTAATCGAGTCTGTAATATACTTATTATCAATGAAAATGCAAGTTTCCTTCTCTAAATGAATGTGTTCAATTTCTCTGCGTACTCTTATATATGCTGTTGTTTCGGATAACCTTATGAACCGCCTTGTGCAAGCGCAACTTAGGCTTGCACGGCATCACGCCCGGGGGACGACTATCGATTCTATCGAATCGGGGCGTGACAGTTGCTATCCCAATAACCGGAGACTTACCGTTGTATACCATTCATTGCGGCTTTCACATCAATAATCGGTCGCTAATCGTCTTACAAATGTGTACCCATCAAGGTTTAACATCCCTCCTAGGTCGAACGGTCCCGGTGCCCCGGGCCAATAACTCATTCGAGGGAATAATATCCCACCCATGTACGGACAATATCTTAAGTCCATTCGACCATGCAACACGCGTCAAACTCATACAACCAAACATAGTCTTGAGTTCGAAACTCAAACTTCACGTCTGTAATTCTCTTTCTTTCTTTTGTTCATACTTTCTACGTTATTGCATTTTTTGTACAATTTTATTCTTCATTTCAATGTTCAATGGCACCATGCCTCAACTCAATGTTCGTCAAACGAACGATCCAAAGGTCCTGAACATTTCCAAGGCATCGTGCCATATTTCGACAGTTCTGTCACATTCATGCCACAACTGTTCTCTTTGCACGAAGCCATCTTTTATGATTCTCGTACATGTACGCATGCTTTGACACAAATTTTCTATATTCTTTGAGTCGTGCATGCGATGTACGCCTTAATACCATGTTTTCCTTATTCCATGCCTTAGTGTTCAATGTTCATGGCTCGTGCACTAGGGCACTCGCCTCAATAGTCTTTCAATGTGCTAGCCTTCTAACTCGTGCACGAAGGCATGAACAACTCGTGCACTGAGGCACTTGTTGGTACAGTTATCCCATGTTCTTATAGCTTACGCACCGAGGTGTTCGCCTTTGCAATATTCAATGTTCGATAGCGACCCGTACATTTGATGTATGTTTCATTTCAATTGTTCTATCTAGTGCTCAACACGCACTATGTTCATCTCTCGATCGAGCTACGTCTATGGTCTCGATAGGTTAACTTAGCATACAACAATGTATTTTACTTAGGCATGAAGGAGTAGGAAAGAAGAGTCAAAGTCCTCCCACCTTAGCCGATATGCCTTGTCGTTTCTTCGAGCCGATGCGGCTCGATTTCATAACTTTGTTTGCACGACCAACTCTTCTGACTTGGCCATTTGAACACTTCGTGCTACGTTGAATTATCCAAGCGATTTGGCCTATCGTGCCTATGCTTCAGTCCGTGGCAAGACGACGATTTGATTTTACGAACACCATTACAAATAAGGCAAAATATTGACCTCTTATATTTCAGCTTAAATGTATAGACTGCACACGAAACCAACTAAAATCAATACTTGTCCGAATCGAACTAATGCCTTGCGTAGATTCGATTTCTTAGAATCTTCGAACCGACTCAATGTTTTCCCTCGGGCCAACTTAACACTTGCATCGAACTTACTCGATGCATTCTTCGGGTCAACATAACTCTTCGAGTCAATGGCTCAGCATAATGCACCATGCGGAGCGGGGCATTACAATATATACCTTTTTAGTATGGTCGTAAGAGGTTATTTTTAGTCAAAATGACCAAAATAGATGGCTATGTATAGGTTGGGGGCTTGGGGGTGTTGGTTATGTTTGACCGATCTGATCTTTGGATGGTTTTCAAGCCGCCCAACCCACTAAACATCTCGAGCTGGCCTAGTACAAAAATATTTAAAACCAGACTTAGGTTAGGTTTGGGATTGCCAATCATAGTTGTTTCTACTTATTTTCCTGAAAGCAATCTCAAAAGCTTTTTGGTAATGAGTTATCATGGAACACTTGTAATACCAATTCAATATGCAGATAGCTTTTAAAAGTAGTGGAAGGCTGTTGTCAAAAACTTTGCCTTTTTTAAATTAGTCAAGGAAGACGAAGGAACAACTGAAAGCAACCTCCCACCTTCTTTTGTAAGTTATGCCAAAATTAAACAAACTTTCCAAAAATAATTAAAATACAATTTTCAAATATACTCGTAGAAGGGGGGGTGTCGGTGTATTAATAAGCTGCTGTTATCTGACAACTACATCTTTTGGGACAGATTAAAGAAATGGTTTTTTTGTAATAGGGTCTCAATATTAGGGTTTGAGTCTCCAAATTGTCCAACATTAATGTTTAGTTCTCCAAATCACTGTTCACGTAGGTTAGTATACAATAATTTGAAGATCCAATCTCTAATGTCGGACAATTCGAAGATCGAAAACCTAATATCACGTAATATATGAGACCCTATTACTAAATAACCCTTAGGGCTTGTTTGGTAAATGGTATTTGGATTTGGATTTGGAAATCTAAAATTCAAATCCAAATCTTGAACTTCCAAATCCCATTTACCAAATCGATTGTTTGGTTGTCCATTGAATGTGGTTGAAATCCTCCATTTTTTGGATAAAATAAAATAAAATTTGTCATTGGATTATAATAAAACATTAATTGATTAAGATTAAGATTATAATTAATATATTAATTAATTAAGATTATAATAAAGTGATACTAGATAAAATTAATAATTATGATTAATAAATTAATAATTATGATTATAATAAAAAATAATAAATAAAACAATAAATTAATTATTAATTGAGATCATAAATTAAATTATAAATTATTAACTATGATTATAATTATGACTAAAATATTATTAATTGAGATTATAATAAAATTATAATTAACAAATTATTAAATAAAATTATAATAAGACTAATAAATTACTAATTATGATTATAATTGGATATTAATTAATAAATTATTAATTAAGATTATAGTTCTGATTAATATATTATAATAATTATGAAGTTATAAATTGTTAACTAAGATTATTATAAAATATTAAATAATAAAATTATTAATTAATAAATTATTAATTTAGATTATAATTATGATAACTAACTATTAGTTAATTTTTTTATAAAAATAATAACTAACTATTAGTTCTAAAAAAATAATTTTTCAAGTAATAATAATGACTAATTTTTTTATTAACTATTAGTTAATTTTTTTTTATAAAAATAATAACTAACTATTAGTTCTAAAAAATAATTTTTCAAGTAATAATAATGACTAATTTTTATTAACTATTAGTTAATTTTTCATAAACTATAAATTAAATATTTTTAAAAAATAATATTTATAAAAAATAACTAATTATTAAATATTATTAATTAATAATTTATTTGTTTAATAGAAAAACAAAATTATTAAAAAATAACTAATTTATTCCTCCGAAATTTAACTTTCTTTCAAATCCAAATTTTGTATTTGGTCATACTTTCTATTTCCAAATCCATCTCCAACTAAACATAGGATTCCATGAATTTGACTCCTAATCTATAAAATTCTAAAATTCAGCTCCAAATAAGATTTACCAAACGAATTAAAGAAAAACATAAGCAGGCATGGTTAGGCTGATCTGGCCCGGTCCATTATCATCCATCATCATCATCATCCGAACCGTTTTGGTTGAGTAGCAGTTGAGTCCAAACACATTTCTAAAACTTAGGGGGCCTTTCTACAAACTTACCAACAAGAGGACAGAAAAAAAATGATGGCCAATAAAGGCAATTGATAAAGGCACTGCATAATTTGATCAGGGCTAGCCCATTTGTAAGTTTGTATTATTTACAAGTTTGCCATTAAAAAAATTTATTAGGGCTAGGCCATTAGGTAGTATAAAAGTCAATTGTTTTATTTCTCTTCTCTTTCTCTTCTTCCTCTCAAATTTTCTTCTAATCTCAAATTTTCTTCTAAACCCTAGATTGAGATTCCTCTTGTCCCTACAAAAATCTTCCTGTTTTGTAACCCTAGAGTAGTTATCAACAAATATTCGTAGTAGTCGGTATGTTTTCGACTACTATATTGCAAAGTTTGTTAAATAATCGGTTGATTCCTAATTTTTGAATGTTCTTTCATAATGTAGAAAATATGGAAAAAATTGGGACATCAAATATAGCAATCGATCATCCCGGTCCTTCCGAAGAACACGACATTCTCTCCGAAGAACCCGTGGTTGGTCCCCGACGTAGTTACATTTTTTCGTAGTCTAGAATTGGACTGCCACATCGCATGGCAGTCCACAAAGTACTTAGGACTGTCAGAAAGTATGGCAGTCGAGTTAAATACGTATGAAGTTAAAGACTGCCTCACTTTTTGGCAGTCCTAGATACGTCAAGGACTGCCCAGTAATGTGGAAGTCCTAAAGTTGATAAACGATTCAACTGGACTGCCACACATTTTGGCAGTCCATGAAGTACTTAGGACTGACAGAAAGTATGGCAGTCGAGTTAAATACGTATGAACGTAAGGACTGTCTCACTTTCTGGCAGTCCTAGATACTTCAAGGACTGCCCAGAAATGTGGCAGTCCTAAAGTTGATAATCGATTCAACTGGACTGCCACACATTTTGGCAGTCCATGAAGTACTTAGGACTGCCAGAAAGTATGGCAGTCGAGTTAAATACGTATGAACTTAAGGACTGCCTCACTTTCTGGCAGTCCTAGATACTTCAAGGACTGCCCATAAATGTGGCAGTCCTAAAGTTGATAGTAGATTCAACTGGACTGCCACACATTTTGGCAGTCCATGAAGTACTCAGGACTGCCAGATGTTGTGGCAGTCTAGTTTAACAGCCTGAATTGGATATTGTATTTGGTTTTGTCATTGATTTAGGTATTTAAAAAATTATAAATTTATTGTAGGGCACCCCATCTCCTATGTGCACAGATTTGAGCAGTAAATTCTTGACAGATATTGTCTTTGAAACTTACGCCAAAGCATTAAAATGGTGCAGAGAAGTTGGAAGGCAAACCAACACAACCCTTGTAACTTCATGGTCGCTACGGTGTCGGCCCAAGCGTCAAACTGCAGAGATTGGCTGTGAAAGAGGTGGGACGTATAGGTTGCATCGTAAAAAAAGTGAACTTCTCCTAATAATATCTGGGAAGAAAGAGGTAGGCTCAAGGAAATGTGGTTGTCCATTCAAGCTAGTGTTGGGGTGCAAGACTGGCGAGAAGTGGACAGTTGTGGTACGTAATGGGATCCACAATCATACTATTCCGGAGACGCTAACTGGTCATGCCTACGCCGGAAGATTGAAAGATGATGAGAAAAAGTTAGTTACAGAAATGTCAGCTTCCGGAGTTGCTCCAAAAGAAATTTATTCTGCGCTACTTCAGAAGAATGAGAGGAACAAGTCCACTATGAGGACAATTTACAATGCACTAGCGAGGTCTAGAACGAGGACTCTAAAAGGAAGAATGGCGATACAACAAGTGATGAAATTGCTCGCCGAAAATCATTATGTGGAATACCATAGAAGACTTCCGGTGAGCAATGAAGTCGTTTCTCTGTTTTGGTCTCATCTGGATTGCACACAGTTGGCACGATCCTTCGTCGATGTTTTGGTTCTTGATTGCACCTACAAGACTAATAAATTCAAGATGTCTCTTCTTCACATTATTGGGTTCACTTCAACCCGAAGGACATTTTCAGTTGCCTTTTGTTTTATGAGGACCGAAACATTAGAGGACTATACATGGGCTTTGGAAAAGCTGAAGACACTTTACAGTGGACATAAAGAACCGTCTGTTTTTGTGACCGATCTAGAATATGTATTGATGAATGCTATTGATACCGTATTTCCTCATGCTCGTAGATTACTATGTACTTGGCATATAAACAGAAATATTCAAGCACAATGTAAACTGAAATTCAAGAAAGTAGACGGCAAACTCGACATGGACCGCTTCCAAGATTTCTACAATGGTTGGACTCTTGTGTGGCGAGCAAGTAGTGAGGAAACATTTGACGCAGCATGGTACATGTTCAAAGAGCAATGGGAGCAGAGCAACCCGGCGTGTATATCTTACATCAAAGACACCTGGCTTGATGAACATAAAGAAAATTTTGTCTTGGCATGGACGAATATGGTGAAACACTACGGCACGACCACTACCAACCGTGTCGAAGGCTCACATGCAAGACTAAAAAGATATCTGCGCTCATCGGCCGGTGGTTTCGTCTCCGTTTGGCAATCAATCAATCGAATGACCAATTCGGTCGTAAACGAGATAAAGTCCACATTTGAGATGAGCCTGAATATTATAAAACACCAACACAAGAAAGAACATCTCTTGTCTGATTTAATCCACGTGGCGTCCCACGACGCATTGACATTACTACTTGATGAGATTGGTCGTGCGAATTCTGTCGGTTTAGATGTCGAAGTATGTGGTTGTACACATCGATATTCTCTCGGGTTCCCTTGTGCACATGAGATCAACGAATATCGACGTCAAGGTCGACCTATTCCAATAGTGGTCGTTGATCAGCGTTGGAGACAGCTGTCGATCATGCCTACGGTGGACAGTCCAGATGATTTCTTTTCCATGCCACAGTTGAAACTTCTTCATGCCAGATGGTGTACAGCACTAGAACCTGAGAGGAAGTCCATTGAGCTTGGGATCCAAGAACTTGCCAACCCGGCAAGTAGTCGTCTACAGGAGCCATCTTCTATCATTGTTCCGAAAGGTAGACCGCCAAAAAGACTTACAAGAACGCAAAAGAAGAAGCTCGAGTCTACTAAGCGAGAAGCCTATCTCTTTGAGCACGTTGAAAGAAGCGTGCAAATTCTAGCCGTTCCAAAGAGGAAGGAGAAGCTCCATACTCGTAGAAAGAAACAGAATACGAGTGCTGCAAACATACTCGATGCGTACATTGGTGCTTTTGTACCCGGCATGCGGGAATATATTTGGTCTATTGATGATGTTCCCAAAGACGGACATTGTGGATATCATGTGCTTGCGCGGCATCTAGGCTACCCCGCTAAAGACGGATGGAGACAAGTTAGAGCTGAGCTATATTTTGAGCTGGAGTCTCATCTTTCATTCTATAGCAAAATACTTGGGCAAGAACATGTTGGCGAACTGTTGACAAGCATTCCATGCGACACCCAGACTACTTGACCAGAGCATTACCTGGACATACCTTCTGGTGCATATCTGTTCGCTAACAATTACAAGATCCTAATTATCGTTTTTTCCAAGCACAACAACAACACATTTTTTCCAATGTGCGCTCCTCCGAAGGAGTACAGTATATCCACTCTAAATACAATTGGACTCGTCGGAGATCACTTTGTTATCCCGCGGTTGATTGGGCACTCTCCTATTCCTTCCCCTGCGTCACTTTGGTGGAAACATGCACCGGAAGAATCCCTCGCTTGGGTAACACCCTACGAAGATGCAATAAATGTTTACAAGAAAATCACAAACTTCGTTGAACCTATACCAAGGCCGGAGGGCCACTATGATGTATTAATTGACTGATGTACAGTTGACGAAGCGTAACATTTTGCATGGACTCATGTATAGTTGACAAAGCGTAACATTTTGCATAGACTAATGTATAGTTGACAAAGCGTAACATTTTATATAGACAGCTGTATACTTGACATTTTGTATCTTACTGCGTATCTATGAGTATTTTGTATCTTACTGATTAGCAGCGTTGCATTTTGTATCTTACTAACAAAGCGTAGCATTTTGTATCTTATTACAACTTGCTGTTTCTATGTGGACTGCCCAGTTCCTGGGCAGTCCATGCTCACAGCAAGTTCTAATAAGGACTGCCCACTTTCCTGGCAGTCCACATATTTATGTGGACTGCCAGAAAACTGGGCAGTCCTTATTAGAACTTGCTGTATGTATGTGGACTGCCAAGAAACTGGGCAGTCCTTATCAGAACTTGCTGTTTGTATGTGGACTGCCCAGTTCCTGGGCAGTCCATACTCACAGCAAGTCCTGATAAGGACTGCCCAGTTTCCTGGCAGTCCACATACATATGTGGACTGCCAGGAAACTGGGCAGTCCTTATCAGGACTTGCTGTGAGTATGGACGCAGTCCACATACATATGTGGACTGCCAGGAAACTGGGCAGTCCTTATCAGGACTTGCTGTGAGTATGGACTGCCCAGGTGAGTATGGACTGCCCTGGGCAGTCCATATACAAACAACAAGTTCTGATAAGGACTGTCCAGTTTCTTGGCAGTCCACATATATATGTGGACTGCCAGGAAACTGGGCAGTCCTTATCAGAACTTGCTGTGAGTATGGACTGCCCAGGAACTGGGCAGTCCACATACAAACAGCAAGTTCTAAGAGCAAGGTAACATTCATATAATACGCAAGATAACATTCACATAATACGCAACATAACATTCATAATACGCAAGATAACATTCACATAATACACAAACTTGCAAGGTAACATTCACATAATACGCAAGTTCTAAGATTCACAGCAAGATAACATTCACATAATACACAAACAAGTGTTCAACCAATTTGAAACTGTTGACACAGACAAGTGTTCAACCAATTAGAAAAGTTTTGCAAGTCACCCAACTACCAAATCCTTATACAAACTACATAGTCATTCAGTATCATGACGCATCTTCGTGCGTCGCTCATCGATAAATGGGTAATCAGCTGTGATGTTCTGCATCTGGGTACCAACATCTTCGTAATTCTCCCCCTTGCACTGGATTAGACTTTTCCCCAATTTCTTCACTTTCGAAGCCTGCATGAATACATATCATAATTTTAGGAACAAACAATTTACCACAACATGGGTTAATTAAACAAACTATACTAACCATCTTCTGCAATACATCATATAGTGCTGACTTGGAAGGTATGGGTGCTGCTACCGGCACTTTCGCACTTCTCTTATCAGGATTCAACATCATACCATGTCCGACATTCCTATAGTATTCCATATAGTCCTCACTACAATCCCACATCTCCACCGCCGGAGTTCGTATGGTTTCACCGAGAAGATGTTGTTGCCAGTCAGCGAAAAAGTACGACCCCCAGGGGTAGTACGGCGGGACGTAGGTCGACGGTTTCTTCCCTTGGCCAGCGGTCCTCAATTTCAACGTACTCGGGATAGTCTGTACGTATCCAAACTGACGAAGCACTCTATCTGGGATGTGAGGCTCCTCAATTTTATGACAAAACAGCGGACCTCTAAATAGTGCAACTGGTTGCACAGGACGAGTGCTATTTCGCAGATCCTTATATGGATGCCAAATAATCTATAACATGCATTCATTACTTAAGGAGTTACTAATTAATGTGGAATACTAGAGTGGTAAGTAAATGCTAGTTCAAGTTACTATTATTTCACCTCCTTTGCAGTCAGATCTTCTAGAGCAACACGTAGGGTAGCCAACGTATGTGGATGTCTGGTATCTATCTTAGCCGGCCTCCACCTACACATCCTGGACATCTGCTCATCATAATTTCGATTAAGAGTAGCCCTATTGAGCGTCGGAAAATGCTCATATATCCACGCCTGAAAATATAAAATATAACAATGTTATCGTTATCGACATAATTTTATACAATTGTATAGACACAGTATGCTAGGGTTTGCTTACATGGAGCAGTGTTTGACAACCAGCTATCGTCTTCGACTCGACTCGATATGCAGCACCTAGTTCGCGGTAAAGGTGTGCTAGTATACCACTTCCGAACGATATTTCATCCACAGCGTTCAAGTCCGTAAAATTGTTTAGATATTTTGCATGTATCGCTGTCCCGGACTTGTCTGTAATGCCGACGGCTCCTAGGATGAACTGCATGTATCCACGGGCCACGAGGTCGTCATTACCATTGTTGTCGTCGGCGTCGTCGGCGTCATCATTGAAAGTATTCCTCAAAAAACTTAAAGGAACTCCATAAGACTTCTTAAATTCCGGGATTGTGACCAAAGTCTTGGACTCGACACCGAGACAATTGGCAACCAAATCCACCATCTCATCATACAGGTCGAAGTCGCCCTCGGAATAGTCCATCGACATTTGACGACCATCAACTCTAAGCCCTAAAATGTGGTGGACATCATCGAGGGTGATTGTCAACTCTCCATCTGCGAGATGGAAGCTGTTAGTTTCTGGATGCCAGCGCTCCACAAATGCAGAAATCATTGCGTGGTCCAATATCTGATATGAGTATTTTGCCAAATACTGCAATCCGGTGGGGGTGATTTTTTCCTTCACACTCTCTTTCAACTCATCAAATCCCCACGTACTACACATCTTCGCATGGTTTATTACCCTCAAAAGGCGCGAGCTTTTCTGCAAAAAAAAAAAAACAAAGATCCAATATTACATATATCTATTATTTCGAATAGTTAATCTATATAATAGGTAGTAACTTACCGGATCCTTCCATATTTCATAACAAATGTGGTTCTCGATTGACTTCAAAATTGAGCAACCAACTGGGCCCGCATCTTTCTCTTCCTCTTCCTCGGGTACTTGAGAAGGACCCGATCCAGCGCCATCTCTCATTCGGGCAATGGGTACATCATCATCATCGGAGGAATCATCACGACGAGTCGTCGCCGCTTTCGTCAAACGCTTTGCAACACGTTTCGTTCCACGTGTTCTTATTTCTGAGGCTGGTTCGGGTTCTCTGATTGATAGCCCTTTCTCGACATTTCTACCAGCTTCACGCGCCTTGCGATCCGATGCGGTATGACGTTTTCTTTCGGGCCTGGCCTCAACATCCTTCTCCTTT
The DNA here is from genome assembly GCA_029216955.1 of Iris pallida. Lineage (NCBI taxonomy): Eukaryota > Viridiplantae > Streptophyta > Magnoliopsida > Asparagales > Iridaceae > Iris > Iris pallida. The sequence goes on from JANAVB010005598.1 coordinate 17,308,062, forward strand.
GTCTTCTTTTCATGACTATTATTGAATATTAATTACATATTAAAATGTAAGGGATGCCCACAAATGTGGCTGTTCCACTAGTGCAAACATTGGGCTGCCCAATATTCTACCAGTCCTCAGTGTATAATGGATGGCCAATTTGAATGGGCAGCCCTGTCTCAGGACATGTGTAACTAAAGACTGCCCACATTTTTGGCAGTCCAAGATGCAGTTAGGACTGCCATAAAAGAGGGCAGTCCTAACTCACATCATGTGTAAGAAAGGACTGCCCACTTTTCTGGCAGTCCAAACTTTATGTTGGACTGCCAGAAATGTGGGCAGTCCCTTGTTACACATGTTATGATAATGGACTGCTCATTTTCCTGGCAGTCCAACATAGAGTCAGGACTGCCAGAAAAGTGGGCAGTCTATTGTTCCACATGTTATGCCAAATGGACTGCTCATTTTTCTGGCAGTCCAACATACAGTCAGGACTGCCAGAAGAATGGGCAGTCCTTCGCTACACATGTTATGCCAATGGACTGCTCATTCTTCTGGCAGTCCAACATACAGTCGGGACTGCCAGAAGACTGGGCAGTCCTGGGCGACGCCAAATTTTGGCAAACACGTTTGCTACGGTCCGATGCAATGGAAATAACGAATGTAATTGATCCTTCAATTGTCTCAGATAATTTCTACGGTTTTCGAAAGAAATGGAGGAAGATTTCGTACCTTGTTTGCGAGGAAGGTTTCGGGGCCATCGTTCTCCTTGGAAGAGAGAAGAGGACGTGGGGAAGAAGAGGAAGATGATGAAGCTGCTCGCCGAGTGGTGGAGAATGGAGTCAGTGTTAGGGCTTAGGAGGAAGAAGAAGAGGGAAGTTAGGGTTCTTGACGAAGAAGAGGGAAGTTTGTGTTCGGGGGAGGGGGGGGGGGGGAGGGCGGGATTACTTGGGACAGCCCTATGATCAAATAAATGGGCTGTCCTGAGTAAAATCCAAAAAAAATTGGGCTACCCCAATCCGGACTAGCTCCGATAAAAAAAAAAAGGCAGTGCCTTTATCAATTGCCCCAATAAAAGCTTCTCCATCCTTCCTCCTCTTCTTTGTGTGTGATTCTTTCGATCATGGCGTCTCGACTATTGAGCAGATCCAAAACCCTAACCCTAACTAGAAGCCTCCTCCTCCGTTCCTCCACTTCCTCCTCCTCCTCTTCCCATGTCTTCGATCCCATTGCCGCGCCCGCCGCCGCCATCGCCGCTACCCACTTCCACCATCCGATCCACTCATCCTCCTCCGTCGCCGGAAATCTCTCGACGCCGCCGTCCGATCGGAGATCCCCAACGTCCGGAGCCGTCCATTCTCCCGCCGTCTCCTCCCTCCTCCATTCCCAAATGGTAACACCTCCTATCCTTCTCTCTTCACCCGATCTAACTTCCTAACTTGGACTATAAGTCACGGACGCTCGGAAAATCGCTTCCCCGTCCTTGTCGGAAACGACATACCAGGTGCCGTGTCCGTGTACTCGTGTCGTGTCGTGCCGTGCCATGTTTAGAGTCCTGAAACATAGGGTTTCAATTGTGTTTGGAGGTTGTAATATGGCTATTTGGTGTTGTTTATAGTCTATATGGCAAGGACACTCAGAAAAGATCGGTTGCTGTGTCCGTGTCCTATGGTGCCGTACTCGAATTGGACACCACAGACACCGACACAGACGCTTAAAAAATAGCCTAGTTTACTCCAAAAACAGCTCCGTATCTGTTTCACGGTGTATGTATCGTATTTTGTCGTATTCGCTGAACCTAGTCTGTGCATGGACATGAATACAACACAATTCGGACACCCCAATTTTGGAGCATGTCCAGTAAGTGTCTGACAAGACGTGACAATATCAATGAGTTTTGAAGTGTATGTGCCTCCTGGTCAATGATCTGTCTTTCATGAATATGACACGACATAATGCAAAAATGACACCACAAAAGGGACAACGTTTTTGGAGTGTCCTAGTATATTTTTGAGTCGTGCCATGTCGCACACGGACACACCATTTATTGAAGTGGCCATGCCTTCCTATGTAGCACATGCACTCTCATCTTAGTAACATGTCCCATGTCGGACACGTATTGGACACCGACACTCTCGGACTCTCTCCGGACACGTGTCGGATACTCATTTTTACTTGCCCTCGTATTTTCATTTGAAATCGGACATGGACACTCACCGAATAAGGGCACGTGTCGTTACGTATCCTCATGTCTTCATTTGAAATTGAACTCGTACACTATTTGAATAAGGATACTTGTCGAACACATTCTACGGGGTGTTTGGTTGGCTGTAATTGAAAATATATGCAACATATGTTGCACCATTTCCATTAATTCCAATATTTGGTTTGATGTAATTGGTGCAACAAATGTTTCATCATTTCCAATGACTACCTCAACAAATATTGCAACCAAAATGACGACCACTCCACTTACGACAACATTTGCAACACCAATTAGATCATTTTCAATGATTCTTTTATTCAATGTAATAATGAGAACCAAATAATAGATTTACATACCGCAACAAAAGTTGCATCCTTGCATACCAATTACATTATTCCAGAAGATTGGATTTGTGAATTCCGCAACATCATTTACATACAACATATGTTGTCAGATATTCTCATTTTCTGGCAACCATACACCCCCCCTTAGTGTTTTTTACTTAAACTAAAAATAAAAGTCAAATATAAAAGTTAAAACTTAAAAACATTTTTTGTTGTGGCATTAATTTCATATATATATATATATATATATATATATATATATATATATATATATATATATATATAGCATGTCCCTAACGTGTCGTATCCTAGTTCTCTAGAAAAATGTGTGTCGTCGTGCCCGCGTCGCATCCCATATCCCGTGTTGCTTTCGTGCAACATAGGTTCCTGCTACTCCAGGACACAAATTAGTTTAGCATTTAAATATTTATTCAGTTTGCAATTTAATAATTAGATGCAATTTCTTGATGCTTACAAGAATATATCACTTCAAGTAATCAAGTTATATTAGTTTTTAGGGTTATATGATATTCTGACGTGGCTTATATTTAGCTTGTGAATGATACACAAGAGTTAAGTGTTTTCTACAGTTAGTTTGATAGGTTTGTACATTGTAGTTCAGTTATGTATTGGCTTCTTTTGTACATTACACTAGTTAGTTTGTTAGGTTTCGCACCATTCTTGACTTTGCCTTCAGGTTTACTGGCTATTTAAGTTGTAGTCAGATGGTGCCTCCAAGCATCTCTCTGCTCTTGATCAAATCATCTCTAGGAAGTTCATCAACATTTGCAGCCCTAAACTGCTTGAACAATGTGCCGTTGCTATTTGCTAACTCAATAATAGGAAGCATAATCAGAATCTTCGGATTAGCTTATGCTCACATATACAGTCTATGCTCCTAAGCTTTTGGTTAAACTAATATTGCATTGAGTTATTTTTTTAACCACGCTTTCCTTGTTGTGGATGATATTTTCATGCTTTTGCATCTCTCTTCCTGTTAGGCCAGTTTTTTGTTCATTTGGTAAGATTTAACAAAAAGAGTTACCACAGGAAGCTAGCAGCCTTCTGGGAAGGACAGTAGCACAGGTCAAGAATGATGATTAGGAGCTTGACTCATTCAATCAGATGTTCTATACTGGCGGTCAAGTATGCGTCTTATGATCGCCAGGAAGTTCTATTGGACTGAAATATATTATTGTACATGGTGGCTCAGTATATGTTCTATAACATTTTCCTTCACTCGCAATATCGAAGAATGATTGCTGGAGGCCACATGTTTTGGTTTACACGTTTTGTATTTGCAGTACTCTTCTTCCATATTTCAAGAGGATCTAGTCTAACAAAACAGCAATAAAGCCTCCCCCCCCAAAAAAAAAGAAAAAAAAAGGATTAAAAAAGGTCTTTTGAAGGGATTGAGTTTTGAACATAAATTATCTTAAGCAATAGACTATAGATGGAAGCAAAACTAAAGCCAATGGGATGAAGAATGTGCTTAAAAAAATCAGTTGAGTTTAGTATGACAGAAGTTCTTGAATTTTCTCGGACGATATCCCACCTCCCTCCTTGTTATATTTTTATTAGATCTGTAACTGTAAGGATGCTCATGTAGCAGGTCCATACCATTCAATTCTAGATTGACTATAAAGTATAAACATGATACTACTTTGTTCTAGCATGTTACAAACTTCCAACAACCACCACTACATGAAACCTCCATTCAATCTCCACTACACCTTTATCCCAAATGGGTCAATTGCTTGAGTATTTTTTTGATTTATCATGTCAAATGTTAAGGTAACAATCACTATATCATTTTATTATTACTTCTACCCAGGTTTCTGTAGGTCTACTTCTCACTGTAGTAGATACTTCAACTACCATCCATCCACCAATCAACATTACCATGTCTGGTGATTCTCCCATGTCTTTGATAAGCTACCGGTAATTTTTTATGATTGTTCTTTTCCCTCATCCTTTCTTATGCCGATTTTCTCTCATTTATCTCAGTAGTGTCAACTTTTCTTTTGGAGATGTTTTTTGATTGGCCAATATTCTGATTTAGAAATCTTGGCTGGTTGTTATAACTATTATATATATTTCCCCTCTTTTGACAATATCCTCAATCTCACCTTCATCTATGAACGATAGATTCTACATCAGGAAAGTGGTCACTCCTAGATGCTTTTTGGGTTCATGAAAATGCAAATTTCTTTTGTATATCTGGACTGTTCAGGTACTTAAAAGTCACTTTGGGCAGTTGTTTTCTTATTCTTATTTGCAGTGTTTGGAATATTAGTTAGCTGCCTTCCTGCACTCTAAAAGTTCCTTGTGTAGGCTAGAGCGCAGAGGATGCATGTCCATTGTTGACAGGGAATTTTTCAGCTGAAATGTCTTTACCTCCATCCATCTTTTGCTTTGGACTTTGTTGATTACTACTCCTATCCACTTTAAATCTGAATAACAGCTTTATATTGGGTTATACTTGTACTATTCATCTTTGTTCCTTGTCGCTTGAAATTAGATTATTTGATCATCCTTGCCATAGATTTTAGGCAACCTCTCTTTCCCTTTACATTAAATGGAATTTGGGACCAATTCAATATTTTCAATGTTATTGTTCTTTCTGAGTGACAGTTAGAGATTATCCAGTTGATGAGCTAATTGTTGAGTTTAACAAAACAGATGGGTTTTTGGTATTAAGTGCAAGTCTTATAAGCAATAGTTTAGATAAGTTAAGGTGCAATAGGTCAAACAAATTTTGTTGTACCTGTCAAGTGGAGTTCCAATATCTTCATTGAGATAAAATTCTGAAGGTGGGCTATCATTGTTGGTACAGTGGCTTTAATGTCATATACTAGTAATATCACGACATAAGGTTTCTGTTTTGCTTTCCAATCAAATTTGATCTTGGGGGTCTAGTTATTTGAATGTACAATATATAACTGTTAAGTTAGGTATCAGTAGAAGTAGTTAGTCTTGTATGGTTAAGAAATACTTGGTCTTAAAGGTACTGCTGGTTTTGAACTAAAGAAGTTGTTGATATTTGATAATCTCATAGAGCTTAGGAATCTCATAAAGAGATATTTTGACCCGATTTGAAGCATTCCCAGAGTGGTATCATCCCTGATATTTTCATTAGTGCTGGAATATACATTTTAGGTATTTAGCATATGAATTTGGTTTGGTTTTTTAATGTTCAAGTGGGGTATCGCTAGCAAAAGTTACTTTAGAGATGGTGCTAGTTCTAAGCTAAAGATGTTGATGGTGCATCTCATAAATTCATTGTCATGGATTAAGGATCTCTATAAAGAATGAGTTGTTGCTGACTTAACTCGATTTTAGATTGTGGTCATCTTGTTGGAGATGCGCTCATGGAGATTATATAAAGATTTCAGTGTACGGGCATATGATCTTAGGCTGCAGTATAAGCCCTTGCATGATGCTTTTGCTCATACTATGAGCAGCTTGTATGCTCCTAGAAGTAACTCTTTGGTAGTTGCAAGTCCTTCATTGTTACTGTAACCTGATACCTGCAAACCAAATTCTATGTTTTCATGTATTTTGTAGAGAAAAGGATGGAATCAGAGATATCCCAGCCAAGATCCAGTAGTAAGAAACTAGCAATCTTGCAGGAAGTTAGTGTCATACTAGAGAAAGTAACATCAAAAGAATAAACCAGTATGAAGATCAAAACCTGGAGCCATACTAGAGCAAGTCGAAAGAAGAAAACTGTCACAGGAACAGTCACCATGAACTTGAAATAGTGTTCAGTAAGATGATGTTGAACCTTTGTCAAGGCATAGATGATTCAGAAGTGTCATTTTAAGAACTTCGATTAGTGTTTTGTCGAAAGCGTGAGGATTCAACTTCTTTTGATGTCCTCAGTATTTTTGTGCTACATCAGGAAGTTAGTGTCATCAATATTTGAAGACATGCTGGAAGATTCTCTCTTTTCTTTCATTCCAAACGCACCATACTATTGTTTTCAGTGTATTAGATCTCTCATTAGGCTTACCGAGATGTAAAGAATGGACAGTGCCGTAATTATTCCAGTAAATGGATTTTAAAGAAGAGGACAAAACTAAAGAATGGATAAACCTGAATTGAGTTGTGATACCAGTTCCTACATTCTAAGGAATATTCATTGTTGTTGAATGCTAAGGTTCTCTGTTAAGCTATGAACATTACAGAAATATTGACTTTGTTGCAAATCTGTTTGTCAAACTGGATTTTTAAGAAGTGAGAGTATTAATTTACCAATATACAAAATCCAATCTTCCCAACACATTATGCTTAGAATATGTGTTGCCTTCCCTCGTTCTCAGCTCAAATTTTCCATGAAATTGATTGGTTTGAAGGTGTGAAATTAGCATTGAGTGGCTGAAGTAGTTTTACTAGAGGATATCCGATAGAATAACGTGTATGTATTAATCTGAAAGGATGAGAGCAACTTAAATTCAGTTAAAAGCTTCAACTGTTTCGAAATAAAATGTCTAATAAAACCATAGATTATCAAGAGTAGACGTTTGGATATGAACTATAAAACTGTCGAGAGTAATGCGCAAACCTTGGTTTATGAGTGGTCGGTAATAGCCGAGGCTTTAAAATCCTAGCTAGAAAAGGTGAGACAAGGAGACATGCAATGGAGGTCCAGAGGAGCATCTACACTAGAGTGGGGAAAGAGACATTATCCTCCAATTTAGAAACCCAATTTGACAATCACATGACTTGCAAGTGTAGCCATGATATTCTAATATGCTAAATCAATTAGGAAACCATATAGTTATCATTGTTTTATATAGCAATGTTGCCCATTATTTCACTATAATTGGCAAGAAGCTACGCAAATGATGCATACAATTTATGCTCAAACTTTAACAAATTTTTTTCTTCCATTTGTAGAGATTTATAGTGTCAAAACTCCGCAAAATTGATACTGCATTTTGAAACCTCCAAAACTGTTCCTCTACTACTCATAAGAGCGTTGAATGCTGATATTGCAAGTTGAAACCTGATCAGACTTGAGCAAGGATATCATATTTGCTACTTGCTAAAGTTAGAGAGAAATGAACTGAAGGGAAGACTTGGACATATAGCTACTGAAATTTTGAATAAAGGTTTTCTTGCCGTTATTTTTGTACTTTCTCGTGATATTTATTGGCAGGGTGGCCATTGACCCTGATTATCCAATTACCTGATCTGAATACATCCCAGAATTTTTGATTTGATCTAGTTTTGGGTTTGGATTTAAAAGTAATACCTATATTCTTATTTGGTCTAAGATTGGATATACTTAATTTTGAACCTGAATCCCTGATATACACTACAAGTTTTTATAGGAGTCTTCTTTTCAACCCTGCTAATTATCTAGGCATGTTCAAAGTTTCCACTCGACCTCCATCTTCCCTTCACAGCCTGGCTCTCTTCGTATTCCTGCTATCTAACCTTTAATTGATGATATTATTTTCTGCCAGGGGCTAGAGATCAGTCTAACAGTACATGATAAATACCAGATTCTGACTTGAACCAGAATAAAACCTGAACCCAAATAAAATGAGAATGGTTTGGATTGGGTACAATGTTGTAAAAATCGCTAGGCGGACTCGGTGCGGCGGAGGTCCGCCTAGCGCCTAGCCCGCCTAGGCGGCTGCCTAGTTTTTTTTTTTTTTTTGAAAATTTTGAAAATTTTGAAATTTTGAAGTTTGAAATTTGAAATTTCAATGTTCTAAAATCCAAATACTATCTTAAAACCCAAACAAATATCCAAAATACAACTAAGAATAAACAAAATAAAAAAAAAATCAAAAAAATTGAGCCTTCTAGCCCACCGCCTAGGGGGTTTTCGGTGCGGTGGGCGGACGCCTAGGCCGATTTTTAGAACACTGATTGGGTATGCATGGTCATAAAGTCGTCACATTTCGATTGCGTATACAATATGCATCTGACATTCTGATTCTTACCGACCCTTCTCATCTCTATTGACAACAACAACAACAAGGCATTTATCCCAAATTTCTTCGGTTGGCTGTTTGAATCCTCTTCTTCCATTCGGCTCCGTTAAGGGCCATGTCCTCTCTAACGCTAACAAGATCCATATCCTTCTTTAGCACTTCAAGGAATTAATATTAGGTTTGTCAAATTCCTAAAATTAGAAATAGAATTTTAATTGTCATCTGCATTCTTGCTTACCTGTTATGTAAATTGCTCAAATCTGTCATATGATTGAGCCATCTAAACATACAACTGTAGTTTATGGAGCTATGAAGCACTCATTTCCTCATAGGAATAGATAAGTTTAAGAATAAACTGATTATGTTTAGTAATTAAATATATAGATGCTTTTGTTCTTTTGACCCGACAAAATTTCCTGGCTGTCAGTCCCCTCTGACTACCCTCTGTTATCTGGGTTGGGATGGACGATGAAAAAAAATACTAGACATTAAGCATAGCAGCCAATACCCAAGAATTGGGCAAAGCCTAATTGTTATATACTGTTGTAAATATCCTATTCTATGTGCAGCATGCTGCATTAAATATACATGCATAAAATGCAATGATTCCATATGAACATTAACGAAAGATTTTGCAGGAACTCAGTAAGAAGGTTGTTGGAACTGAACATAAGGGAGCTGTTGGCTGTGATGATCATTTGAAAGAAAAGGAGGTTGCCTGTTTCAGCCCATTGGAAGCATCTGCCACCAATCGAAGGAGCAGCATATTGCAGGCCGAAAGCTTGAAGTTGAAGAGAACGGAGCAATCTATAAACATCACATATGCCCTCATTCCTCCTCTGCTACTAGTGGCCAAGACGCCGCTGACTACTTCCCTGCTGATTTTCGCCGTGTACTGGCAAATATATGGGTTCTTCAAGGAGATCTTTCTGGACTACGTCCACCAGGAAGTGACCAGGAAATGGGTGTTGGTATACTTCAAGGTGCTCCTCCTGATCCTGGCCAAGGATACGATCATCAACTTCGGTTTGTTCTGAGCGTGCCTCTTGATGAGTATCTAGATGTGTTTATTTGCATTTTATCACCTGTATGCTGGAAAATAATGTAGAGTGACAAGGTTCAGATGTGCTTTGTTTCAACTATAAGAACATTATCATCCTCTTTTGTTTGTTATTGCACTTGAGCAGCGTGATGGGATGGTTCTGAGCATTCCATTTTTTTGGTTTAAAATGAAATGCTAGGTTCTATTCAACCATGGTTTTACTATTCATAGCAAGAGTTGATGAACTAATATATTCTCGGATGCACTGTAATTTCATGATTTTTCGTGTATTTTGCAGTTCAATATTCTTCCCTGTAGTGATATATCGAATTGTTGTTCGTTGGTTTGTTTTTACATTATGTTTGTGTTGTGTCCAATATGTGTCCGATGAAACCCGGATATAATACCTAGTTTTTTTTTTGGGGGGGGGTGGGGGGGGGGGGGGGGGGGGGGGGGGGGGTGGTGTCTTTGTGCTTCCCCTGTAGTGAATCTTTCTGGTATTTTACAACTTATTTCTGCTTGAGCTTTCATTGTGTCATTGTCCAGAGTTTGTGGCCTAGTTATCCAGGTGGAGATAGTGTTAGGTTTAAAATCATCAGAACTTGATGTTAACTTGATTGAATGTGACTTCTGCTCAAATCCTATTTGAATTAACACTAGTTCCTTCTTATCACATCATTATATTAGCTTTTCAACTATTTGTTAGGACTAATTTGGATTGTAGTTATGTTTTATCCCATTTGTTCAAATGCTCCCTTTTGGGATGCTCGTTGGGAAGTTTATCGAAAATGTCTAATTGAACACATTGAAACATAAAATGAATGGCACTATTGAGAAAAAAGTGTGATAGTGATACAGAAAGGCTTGGAAGTTATGTCATAGAGATTCGATAATCCTCTCAAGAATGAGGACAGGATTACGAGTAGATTTTCAATTGATTATTAATTCTCGAGAAAAAAATATTTTTCTTCCATAATTGCGGTTCTTGTAAATATAAACATGACAAAAAATGTGAAGAATTGGAGAACTTATTCAGTGGGACGGATGATCTTTTGTTTTAGTACACCAAGGCCTCGTTTGGTTCACGTTTGGTTCACAGATTTAAGGAATCAAGAAAGGAAAGTTGTTCCTTTCCTTTGTTTGGTAGCCACAAACTTGGAAATCAATTTCCTTGAGAAGGAAAAAATTGGTGGAAATATGGTTCTATTCAAGACCCATGTGATTGATTTTTCCTCCTCCTTTCCCAACATTTATTACAAAAATTATGACAAAAGTAACCATGTGTCATTGCTTATTTTACCATTAATGTTATTTTTATAATATTATTTTTATTTTAAAAGGTAAGGATATTATTGGAACATTGTTATATTTTGCTTTCCTCCTACGTAGTTTTCTTGTTTTACCAAACAACGGAAAGAAAATATGACAGGAATCCTACTTTTTCATTCACATGGAAAATACAAGGGAATTCATTTCCTTTCCGTGAACCTAACGAGGCCCAAGCTTCAAATTTGGAGCAATTACACCAAGCTTCAAAATTAATTGATTCAAGCACAGACAATTTTACTGACAGAAGATCAATTGTTCACGAGTGTCTTTGCAATTACACCAAGCAACAAAATTATAAAAATGTGTCACATATTGCTACTGTTTTAGCAGCCTACCTTACAATTTTGAAGCTTTGAAAACAACTGTTGATGATAATTTGGTAAATTTGGCAAACAACAAGGGGAATATTGGTTCAAGTTTTTGTGGCTTGGGAATGAGTTTTGAATTCATTACCCATGTTTGGTATGTTTAGAATTGGGAATGAGGAGGGACTAGGAGGGGCCTAGGAGGGAAAGCTATTTCCTGACAAGGAAAAAAAATTGGTGGGCCTAGGAGGGAAAGCTATTAATTTAGATTATAATTATGATAATTAATAAATTATTAATTTAGATTATAATTATGATAACTAACTATTAGTTAATTTAGATTATAATTATGGATATGGGAATGTTGAATTTCTTTCCTATGGGAAAGGAATTGAAAACCTATTCCTTGGAATACAAAACTTGATCCAAACAAGCCCCAAAATTTTCATCTTTCCCCAAGTGTGGCTGTCTTTTTTTTTTATTTATTTTTTATACCAATATAATGACATTGTTCAATTAAATTAAGCCACCATGCAGATGCAACACCTTTCAACTTATAAGGTACCATCTTAACTTGTTTATCTAATGGTATATCCATTAAATAAAAAAAAGTTCTTGCTCATATTTCCAATCTAAATATGTTTCGTAGGAAGATCGGCTTTCATCTTGTATTCTGGAGTTGAATCATAATGAATCTTTGACAAACTTTGTTAAAGGTTCCTTTTGTTTTCAAAATTCCTTAAAATAGCCTCTTCAAGATCATAATCCCTCAAAATAACTTCTTCGGGACTTGTAGATTTTGTAGTAAAACCTACTTGTTGGGACTGGTTGAGGTAGCGAACTTGGTTTTTGATGCTTTAAAAACTTCATTATTAACAACCCTTGAATTAGTGGTTTTCACAGGAGAAGCATAGGTGTATTAGTGAGATCAATGGGTTCGCAAAAGTGGGTGTTTTTGTTTGGATCATCAATAGTCTTGATAGAAAAAGTTTCAATGAATTGTTGTTGAAGATTCGTACCTTCGAACGATTACATTATCTTCTTTACTCTTTCTTCACTCTTTCATACTTAACGAAAAGGATGCGGAGATCCTTGGTGAGAACAAGTGAAAAAAGAGAGTTTAAGAGTTTTAAGATAAATTATATTAAAAATAATAATTAGATGATCGTCTTACATAAATGATCGGCACTTTTAAATTGAAAAGTTTCTAATTAAAGGAGTCACCACTAAATATGAGAATCAACACTTTTAACTAGAAAAGTTTCCATACTGAAGTACTTCTCCTCCTCGATGTCCAACATCATAGTGCAAAACCAATACTGAGTACTGACCCTAATCAATATCAAGCAAGAAAAAAAAAATGAAATGTTTCCTGGTTGACAACTCCAAGTTCATACCATTAAGTTAATTCACACATCATATATATATATTCCATCTCAAAAAAAAAAAAAAAACTGTACAAAGCAGTTCAAGAAGCACAAGAGTGGCAATATTTGCAGTTTCACAAGCAACACCATGTTGCTATACATGAACATGGACGATATCTTTTGCTTGCACCATAACTTCTTGTAGAGAAACCAGTCCCCTTAGTCGATGACGACAGGGTTGTCGGAGCTTCGACCATCTGCACCAGCAAACTCAGATGGGACCTTCCCTCGGAGGATCTGCACTCTAAACTTCAGGTTTTTCCTATCCATCAGTTCGTAAACGCAACCGTCACCGATCTTTAGCTCGTTGTCGACAGCAAAGTCTCTCCACCCTGTGTTAATTCTCTTCTTGGCTAGCTTCCCAGAGTACCTCAGCTCCCAGGACCTGTTTCCGCAGCAAAAGACTAGAGGTACAGAAGAAGATGGAAGAAACGGATAGAAACTCTTCGGAACCACCTATATCAATCACAGAGAAAAATCAAAAGAACAAGAGTATTTATTAGTACGATGCTAGACTGCAAAAACACGGATACTGATACTGATTCCTATGAGATTCAAGATACGTCTTAAATAAATTTAGGATACAGGGTACAACATGGATCTATATAATACATACTAGTTATTTCCGTGCCTTCTGTACTTCTTGATAATTGGGTTTCTGAAATTGTCTCATTTATATCATTTAATAATATCTTTAACAATATTTTTATTAGTTTTAATTTTTTTTATTGACATATACACGTGTCATACTTGTACCCATTTGATATACGTGTGACCCTCCTTTTACCCATTTATGTTTTGGTGGAAAACAACACTTCACTATATAATTCGCTTTAGAGTCCATTTTTTGTTCACCCACCAAAACTGGGGTGGATGTTCACCTTTCCACTAAAAGGCTGCCACGTATTATTTTCATCCATGCTAAAACCACTTTGGGAGTGATTTTATGAACACCTTCACTAGTTATGACCACTAATTTAACACGTGGCAGCCCTTGAATGGAAGGGTGAACATCCACCCTAGTTTTGGTGGGTGAACAAAAATGGACTCATTCACTTTATTATATAGATATGAAAGCATATTGATATGAAAGCATATCTATATACATATTTGTATGTTAATCTTAATATTACCTATATTTATGCATGTTTTTAAGATAACTATCACGACCATGTCAAATCACTTCTGACAATGTTTGGGAACCTTTGGATCCAAGATATGGGTTTCTCTTTCCCGACATGAATGCCAAGGAAGTATCGTGTCATATAGGTGCGTGGACAGAGATATCATTGGAGGAGTATCTGTGCAACTTAGATATACAGAACCGAAGTGTGTGAAGAAGGGCGATGCTGGAAACACATAGCCAGTGACGGTAACTTATGACTCATAAGTTATCGTCACTGGCAATGTATTTCCAGCATCAATTGGATGCAAAGATTTCGAGACTATTACCAGGCTAAATGGTTGAGAAACTTGTGTTGCTGGGACAATGCTAACGAAGTAGGGATTTCCTGACAGTGGAGCTACTTTATCTGGCTTCTCAGCAGTAGGAGGCTCTGTTCTTGGTGTTGATCCAGGGGCACAGAGTCCATTGTTGGTGTCTTTGTACTCGGTATCTACATTGCTTACATAGTCTATGTTATTGCTTGGTTACAGAAAATAGTACAAATTATGTATAAAACGAACATTACAACAACTAGTAAAGAAAAGATTACAAGCTTAAACGAAGGCTGTGAAAAAATACCGTTTTTATTAAGTGAACCTTGTATTGAAATTGAACGAGAATCTTTCTACAACTGGGAAATTCTAATTTCACATATCATAACAAAGCCATGCATCAAGAGACAACAAATGTTCTTGAGAAAGCATTCTACGTTTTTATCAAATTATACTTTTCTAATGAATTATAGAGGATATGCATACCAGAATTTTTGCGTGAGTCAGACTCAGGAATTTGGCTGCGTAAACGATGAGTGCTTGAATGGCAGGATTTAGCTCTTCCCTGAGTATATATGCTCAAAATTAGAGACAGGACATTATAGAAATGAAAATGTACGTATGCACAATAATATACAAAATAATTAACAAATGAACTCTTAAAAATAAAAGAGTTTGGTCTGAATATTCTATAAGTAGCAGTAATTTAGAAAACATGGACCACCCATCACAATGTTGCAGTCTCGAGATAGGAAAAATAAAAGAGAATTTTCCAAGAAAATGATAAAGAGAATAAGGGAAGAAAAAGAGGATGTTTTAGTATATGGTCTTTATTCCTTATTAACATTACAGATATATTGTTCCATAATGCCAATTTTTGGGACTACAACAAGAGAATTATATGTTGTTATATAACTTGGAATTTTCCAAGAAAAAGAAAGTGCTTCCATTGATGAAAGGGGGCATCTTCCTTATGTTCGTACGGGATGGTTCTTTTGACTTGGTTCATAAGGCATTCTGACCTCAATATAACAGTTGGAGACTTAAATTCTTCTCCACAATTCACCATATTATACCTAAAGACCATCACAAGCAAGGACGAAACCAGAAATTTGAGCTCGGGCGGGATGGAGTGGGCTAGGGTGGGCTGACTGATATGAAAAAGCAAAACAAAAAAACATATGAAAAATAATTTCTTTTTGGGGTGACCCCAGCTCCTACATGATTTCGTGTATGCTCATAAGCCTTCTTAATACGTATGATAAGCTTCAGCTTCTTTTTCATAGTTTTCGTTCATTTACTCTCTGAGAGTTCATAATTCTAGCACGAGCGATCATGGATAATTACCTTCTTCAACATATATATATATATATATATATATATATATATATATATATATATATATATATATATAACAAATGACCTATAGCCTAGTGGTTAAGAGAGATGCATGCGGCCCGAGTGGTCAGGAGTTTGAATCCCAGTCGGAGCGATTCCAGAAACAATTTACCTGGTTCCCAAATATATATATATATATATATATATATATATATATATATATATATATATATTTTTTTTTTTTTTTTTTAATATTTTTTTATTTATTTTATTATTATTTTTAAAACCAAAGCCCGTGGACAAAGCCACCCAGCCGGCCTTGGCCCGGGAGCCGTGGCTACCGCCACGTGTGTGTGTGTGTATATTGGAAATAAAATATGTAAATTACACATCTCCCAACTAACATAATTATTATCCACTAATAATTGCACACTTCTAACTACAATAAATGTTCACAATCTCAAAAATAAATTTACTTTAAAATAACTAGTTTACATGTACGTGCTTTGCACGTATCATAAGATCGATTGTCGTCTTTCCGTCTTTTCCAGGTGATTATTTATGTGTGTGTGCTTTCTTTTTACAATGCCAAGAAATTCGAAATAGGAATTTTGTTCTTTTAAAAAAAAATTCTATTGAGAATAATAACTTTTGGAAAATGATAACAATAGAAAAATTTATTACCATTGAACATGAAAGTTGTATGGTAAAAAAAAACTTCATAGCATGCAAACTTTATTGCTTTGACTCTTAAACATAAATGACATCTAAGTTGACATAATAACATCATGTTTATAAAAAACTCAAGGGTATTTTTGGAATTCAAAAGTTTCACCACCAAATTTTCCTATTATATAGTAGAATAGATATAGTATACTATTTGTCATTCAAGTATACATTTAAAAAGCAAAAAAATTACAAAAAAAAAAAAAAAAACACTTACAACAAAAGTGCGCAGCTTCTAGTCCAAGTTAAAAGAGAAAAAGTACACAGACTCATACACGGAAGTACCATGCAACATTAAAGATGTTTTAGATCCAGTGTTTAATTAGTTGCAGCTTTTGTTAATGTAAATAAAAAGTTGTTTGGTTCGAAACTTCATGCTATTGGAGAAATTATTCTGTGTCGGACTCACTGTACACCTTCCATATCAACCCGTTAGATTGCACGAGATGTGAAAATAGTATAATAAATATGGGTTAATTAGTTGTACCCCTATGGTTTGTACGTTATTTTGGTTACTATTTTCGTTGTTTTAAAAATAAAGAACACCACCGACTGCTTAATTTTCCACTCATTTTCTTCTAAGGGGTACAACCAATTAACTTTATAAACCAGGGAGGTGTTCTTTATTTTTAAAATAACAAAAATAGTACGTACGTACAAGTATAGGAGGGTATAACTAATTAACCCTAATAATAAATATACACCGCCGCGACAAAGACTGCAGCCGGAGGCCCGGAAGTTATTGTATACTTTTGTCGCGGTATTGGTACTGTTTACAACAGACTTAAAACACTGTAAATCTTGCAACAAGCATCTACAGCTCCCTAGCTATGCGTACAAATACTTTTTTTTTTTTCCTTCTTGCTCCACAAACGCTAGAAAAATACATTTCTACAACAAAAAACAGAAAGAAATAGTGGAAAAAAGAACAACGGCGAGCATGAAAATAAGTGTTGGAAGAATTTTGGTAACTCACCTGCATGGTCTGGAAGAAGTTTGGAAGGAAGAGGCAAAGCCAGAGCTTGACAAAAACCAGAGAGAAAGAGAGAGAGAGAGAGAGAGAGAGAGAGAGAGAGCAGGAAAACAAATGCAATATAGAATGATTTGATCAGAATCACAGCCATCCCATTGTTTCTTGAAATGGGGGAAGTTTGTGCTTCGGTTACACAAGATGGTGGTGGTGGCCTTGGGCCTTGTGAATATATATATATATATATATATATATATATATATATATATATATATATACAGAAAACTTCTCCTACGAAAATAACTTACGGGACTAACTTACGGGACAAACTTACGAGATGAGAAAATATACGTATGGTTCTCCTTTAAAATATATATATATATATATATATATATATATATATATATATATATATATATATATATATATATATATATATGTTACACAAGATGGTGGTGGTGGCCTTGGGCCTTGTGAATATATATATATATATATATATATATATATATATATATATATATATATATATTTTGAACTATACAAGTAGATATCAAACAAGCTCTCCTCCCAGGCACCTGTAGTCGCTTTCGATATTATTCAGAATATCCGTCATGAAAGTTACCAACCCGTCAAATATTCTCCTATTTCTTTTTTGTCAGACATGTCAAACTGCTGCAAAAAGCTTTATCCTGACTTTTCGATGACTCTGTTGACCTGTATTTTATTTTTAAGAGCAACGATCTCCTCAAACACACCTTTTATATATATATATATATATATATATATATATATATATATATATATATATATATGAGCAATAGCCTAGTGGTAGGGAGGAAGCATGCGATCCAGGAGATCCGATGATCGAACACAAGTAGGGGAGTTTACGATTATTGAGTCGTTTAGGCCGTTTGTAAAATTTTCTTTTTTCTTTCGCACAACCGAAAGTTATACAAATATATATTTAAAACTAAAATTAAAAATTAATTTAAAGAAAAAAATATATATCAAAAATATTTAAACGGTTTCACAAATCTTAATTCAAATATATTTAAACTATTTTTTTTAGCAATAATAAAAAGTATTTATTTACAACGAACATAAATTTACTATAGTCTCTCTCTCTTCTCTCTCTCTCTCTCTCTCTCTCTTTATATATATATAAAAAAAAAAAAAATATATATATATATATATATATATATATATATATATATATATATATATATATATATATATATATATATATATATATATAAAGAAGGTAAAACAAAAAAAATATATATAAATAAAGAAGGTAATTGTATTAATAAAAACTAGTGTCATGGCACACGCAAATGCGTGTGCAACGCGTCTCACAATTGTTCACACCCTTTAATGTAGGAAACATAACATAAGATCAATTTTATTTTTTTTAAATTAGTATTGTCTTATAGGATAGTTGAATATGTTAGAAATGTTGATATCATCTTATTTAATTACGAAAATATTCTACCAAACTTAATGAACAGAAATATTTACTTTCACCATATAAAATAACTCACTTGACAAAAATTGCTATAATGAAATGTTATTTGTTAGCCTCTTCGGACAACATCTTCATCAACAGGACTTGACAGGTAACTCTTGCTTACATATAAATGGTCGATAGTCACCGGTATTGACATCATGCATTGTCCTGCAATAAATAAGAAAATCTAAATAGGTTATATGGAAGCAAAGGTAGTCATCAACAGGACTTGACTGGTAACTCTTGCTTACATATAAACAGTCGATAGTCACCGGTATTGACAACATGCATTGTCCTGCATGAAATAAAGAAAGTTGAAGAGGTTATATGGAAGCAAAGGTAATAAATATGTTTTATTTCATTACTTATTAGACATAAGTAACTCAAGTGCCTCATATGTGATTAGTTTTGTGGGAGCAAATACATGTCCCGGCACAAATATAAATATATATAAAATATAATATACGTGTGTTACGCGTTGTGCAATTGTTAGTATTATTTGTGTAGTAAACATAACGTAAAATATAATTATAATCTATATAATCTAGTGACATTGCACACACAATACATGGGGCAACACGTTTTACAAATATTTATACTATTTTATAAAGCAAAAAAACATAACAAAAATAATTAAAAATTTATATTTTGATATAACATTTGATTCTAAATGTTGATAGTTGACAAAGAAAGCAATCAAACACGAAAATCTAATTTAAAAAATTTGTTTGAATATGATTATAAACGATAAGTAACAAACGTTGACAATTTAAATCCTAAACAAATTTGTTTGAATATAATTATTTTAAAAAATGGATACATAAATAAAAGAAAATTATATTAAATTTATTGCATGTGCAACACATTATTTATTTATTTAAATCAAAATATATATAATATTTAAATTTGAATTTGGTAGATCGTTATATCAAGATCTACTAAATAATTTTTTTAATGTGAATAACTCGAATAATATCAAATTGTGAATAATTCGAATAATATTAAATCTTATACTTAAAAAGTTTCAAAAATAATATTTGAGAAATTTGAAGCATATTGTTACGTATTTTTATTTTCTTCTCTTCTTTCTATTCTTCATGTGGAAGACAAACCAAAATAAAAAAAAACTAAAAAAGAGAGAACAGTTAGAAAATTGATCAAAATAAACAAAATTGAAACATCTTGGACAAATTTTGTACAATTAATCTTTATAAAAATTTGGAGTACTTTGAACAATAATCATGATATTTATTTCGTTGAATTGTTTAGTGATCTCTCTGAAATAAAATGCATGTGACTATACGAAATAAAAATATCATTCTTTCAAATTTAATTACAACATGTACTGATTGTACAAAAAATTAAATCATGCCTCAGTGGTTGTATTATCTACACAATATAAGAATCAATCAAAGTTAATTATGTTAGGGATCACAACGTCACAATAATATATCATTATATTATTTATTGACGCCAAATATATCGTTAATATTAACTATACACAATAAAACATCGTTTCAAATAATTGGCTTACATTCTCAAAATCCGACATGATAATCCAACCTTCAGCCTCAACCCAATGGTTCCTTCATACTTACAAACTCTATTAAATTGCATGTTCAAAATATGCAAGGACTATACCATGATAAATAAATAATACCTGAAGCATTCATGTCAACTTTATTCACAAAGCAATCCTCATTTCCATATCCAAAAGCTATTAAAAATACAAACAAATCTCATATAGGAGTCATAGTATGTAGCAAAATAAAAAAGGTATATGAAGAAACATGAACACTTCCAACCAATTTTTTTTGTATAAAATAAAGTACTAACCTTGGTTTGGAAGAAACCAGCAAAGAAAAAGAAAGGAGAGCAGGAAAAAAAAGAGAGCTGAGGGGACGGAAGAGAGCGGAGGTAAGTTAGTTATTAGGAGGTTTAAATGAATAGGTAGCTAAATTACATTTTTGTCCATAAATAATGAAACTTGTAAATAAGAAAGTTTTATTAGAAATATATATTAACCATACCCCTACTATTCCAATTATATAATAGTATAGATATAGATGTTTTACACCTCTAGTCATCATGTAGAGTCATTAGTCATCCCCATACCCTAACATCCAATAGTGACTGAATGAAGACTTAGGTTCCGCTTCCTCCAGATATGCCAGATCGATGCAGATAGCTGAACACACGCCTCCCGGAACTACTGCGTTCCATGACTCGGGGCATTTCTGATGTCTTCTAGCAGCGAGTCTATGACTCGTCTGTCTGTCGCACACAAGCCCAGCTTATTCCCCTGCTACCTCCGGATCTCGTATGATATAAGCAGTTGAAGAACCGATGTTCCAACGTCCTCGCTCGACTGCTCACAAAGCACACATTGAATATCGTCAGTTTGGATGGAAAATTTGACCAATCTATCTCTAGTGAGCAATCTTGCATCAGTTTGCATAAACATAACTGCATCTTTCCTTCCTATATATACCTTTCATCCAGACTATATCGATATTGACCATTTTCTGATACATACATTGGACGAACATCATCATGTGTAGCTCTGAATTCAAAACTACCGCTGCTAGCTAGCGTTGTCCCAGATCCACTCGTCAGTTGTTGCTAGGGAGCTGTTAATGCGGACAACGCTGATTTCCCCCACATAAGCCTCTGCTGTCCGCCACTGCCCTTCTCGAATGATGCTGCTGACCGGAGTCCTTCTGAGTGCCAAATCTATCACATGACCACCGCTCCTCCTCTCCCACAGACTTCGGTGTCTAAACCAAGGGTCAAGCCATATATTAGTGCTTGAACTGTCTTTCATTCTTTGGGATGGATCGATATTGCATGCTGAACTCGCCTAAGGATATGCTTGAATGAGAATGATTCGTTGTTATTAGAATTGTAAGTCCAAAGTTGTATCCATTGAGATATTTATTTTTCATCCATTCCGCCCAAATCGAGCCCCCTTACCAAGAATCGCCATGTGAGTTTCATACTCGCCACAATCTTCATCGTTTGTAGAGACCGGAGTCCCACACCCTCCTTTGTCACGAGGCCTGAACAACTGCTCCCACGAGATAGAAAGGACTCCTCTCCAAATAAACTCGGCACAAATATTCTCCATCCTGCGGATCGTAACCGATGGTAGTAAGAATGACTGAAGTCAGAACATAAAATAGCTAATATGATCGAGCGAAAAAGTTCGATACGACCACCAAAAGATAAACACTGTGCTTGTCAACCTTCCACCCGTCGCTGAGTGTACTCCATCAGACTCTGTACTCAATATCCTTAGCATAATTGCTAGATAGAGGAATGCCTAGATATTTCACAGGTAATTCACCACGAGGAACACCCAATAGTTCAACACATTCCTTCTTCCTCGAGCACTGATTGTTAAAGTAGACTTTGCTCTTCTCCTTGTTTAGCTGTAAATCCAGATAGACGGTCGAACTCCTCCATAATGTCAGTGACTGCCGTAAGTCCACCCATTGTGGGAACCAAAAACACTAACAAGTCGTCGGAATAGATCAAGTGGGACACAAAAGGGCGCACCTGTTTGTATAGGGGAAGACCCGTCTATGAGTAGGTAGATCCATCTGGCATGAGAAGAACTCCATAACCAATGTGAACAAGTAAGGAGACAATGGATCATCCTGTCGAAGTCCACGATTGCTTCGGAAGAACCCAAAAGGCTGGCCCTTAATAAACACTGAGAAGGACGGCGAGGAAATGCACTCACGGATTATGTCAACCCACCAAGAGTCGAATCCTATAGTAAGCATGATATGACAGACAAATTCCCTATTAACCATGTTGTATGCCTTCCAAAGGTCTAATTTGATACAAGCTTTGTATCCCCGGTTTGTTGAAAGTTTGGATCATTTCGTATGCCACTAGGTTATTATTCGCAATGTTGCGCCCATTTATAAAAGCTGCTTGATTTGGTGCCAATCCCTACATAATGAACTCCATGCGTCTACACATAAGATAAGTGATTAGTTTGTAGATAAAATTATAGCAAGCAATAGGACGGAAAGTCTGCCAGATCCGTCGCTCCCTCCTTCGACACTAGCGTGATAAATGTGCGATTGATTTCCCGCAGCAACTGGCCATGCCTAAAGAAATCCTGAACCCCTTCCACAACATGCTCCCTCAATTCCTCCTAATGTACATTGCAGAATTTACGTTCGGGTTCAGGTGGCAGTGGTTCGAGAGCTAATAAGGGGAAGGAATTAGTGCTTACAAATACGGGTCAAATTGAGAGGGGGATAGGGTTGGGGGGGGGGGGGGGGGGTTTCCTATTGTGTTTAATGCCCAAGGTTGGGGACCAGTCGGTATGGTTACGAGACACATAGCAGTAACTAGCACCAAATTAGAGGGCAACCATCCTGACATGTTGTTGATGCCTAGTCACAAACGACAGGTGGCTATGGTCCTTGAGCTGAATTCATGTGCTACACTGACACAGACACAGATGGACAATGTGTTGGGAAAGAATCTCAGAAACCTTTCTCTTAAATCAGAAAATCCTGCGAGAGAATCGAGCAAAAACACACAAACCAAAAAACGTCAACACAAATCGCAGACACAGAGATTTTTACGTGAAATTTTTTTGCAAAAAAAAACCATGGGACGTTCGGAGTTCAACCCTAAAGAACCTCCACTAATGGAATAAAGAGAATACACCCACTACAATCTCCTCCCGATCCAAACGGATCACCACAACTACTGGAATAGAAAATAGATTACACCACGAAGAAAGAAGACAATGACAAATTACCCTAAATTAATCTCCTTCTCCGAAACGACTTCCAATCCTTCTTTCTCCTTCCCAAAGTTGCACAAGCACTCTTGCCTCATTTTTCTCTATTGTTGCATGAGATTAGGGTTAGAAAAAAAATCTAATATATACCCCTAATCCCGTAGCTAAACTTGGACTATAGGATACGATCTAACGGTGTATAGAACACCCCAAATTTTACTTCAACCCGCCAACACCAAACTCGGACCGAACTCCTTTGGTCGGTGTCTGCGAGTAAAAATAAACTACAACAAACAGAAGCTCCAGGACCGAGTTCGGACCGAACTCGGCCTGGAGAACCGAGTTTGGTCTGAACTCGGATGTCCCCTGGGTAGCTCTTCTGGCTCCCTATCTTCTTCGATCTCCCGAATGGCCCCTGTCGCCTCCCTAAGCTTCTCCGACACACGGATGATACTCATCGCACTCCGGGATGTTCTCCACATAGGTTGGAAATCCCATCCACCCTAGTACTCAAACTTTTCCCTTGGAATAACTTTTGTGAACATGTCTGCTCCGTTGTCATCTATATGAATCTTCTCAAGCGGTGCGTCCTTCTTCTCAACCACATCCCGTATCCAATGATACCGAGTCTCAATGTGCTTGGACCGACTATGAAGTGTCTGGTTCTTCACAAAGAAAATGGCGCTCTGGCTATCACAAAGCAAAGCAAAGTATATTGCTCTTATTTTAGTCCCACTTCCTGCAGCAGCTTCTTCATCCACAGTAACTCATTGCAAGCCTCCGTCGTCGCAATGTACTTTGCCTCTTTCGTCGACAAAGCAACACACTTCTGCAACTGTGACTGCCATGATAACGCTTCACCAACAAGCATCATCATATAGCCCAAAGTCGATCGTCTCGTGTCTACATCTCTAGCCATATCAGCGTCAGTATACACGACCAACTTCGGCTTGTCACCACCAAAGAAAAGTCTCCAATCGGCAGTGCCCTGAAGGTACCGTAGAATCCACTTGACCGCACTCTAATGTACCCTTCCAGGATTGGAAAGATACCTGCTAAATGTGCCAACTGTGTGAGTGATGTCTGGCCTCGTACACACCATAGCATTCATGAGGCTTCCCATAGCTGAAGCATATGGAACCCACTCCATATCTTTCTTTTCATCCTCGGTAGATGGACACTGCTTCTCAGTGAACTTAAAGTGAGCTGCAAGAGGGTTACTTACTTTCCTCGACCCATCCATCCCGAAATACTGAAGTACCTGGTGAATGTACTTTTTTTGGGACAAGTGTAGCAACTCGGACTCTCTCTCTCGGCTGATCTCCATCCCAAGAATAGTCTTCGCTGTCTAGATCCTTCATAGAGAAGGTCGTGTCTAGTTGGTGCTTCAACTCCGCTATCCTAGTGGCATTTCGACCCACTAGTAGCATATCATCAACTTAGAGCAGTAAAATGATAAAATTATCCTCGGTAAAGTATATCACAAATACGCAGTGATCCTACGTCGTCCGCGTATAACCATGCTCCCCCATAAATGACTCGAATTTCCTGTACCACTGGCTCGGAGCCTGTTTCAGACCATATAAGCTCTTACTCAACCGGCAAACCAAGTGTGACTTGTCCTTCTCACAGAATCCCTCTGGCTGCTCCATGTACAACTCCTCCTCAAGATTACCATGGAGGAATGCCATCTTCACATCCATCTACTCAACCTCCAAGTCAAAAATGGCTACCAATGCTAGCACCACCCGAATAGATGACTGTTTGATGACTAGCAAAAAGATCTTATCATAATCTACGCCCTTCCGCTGACCGTAGCCTTTAATTACCAGTCTCGTTTTGTATCGAGGGTGACTAACATCATCTGTCTACTTCACTCTGAACACCCATCATTTTTAAAGCTTTTTGCCCTTTGGCAACCGCACCAGATCATGGAGTTGGCCTATAAGAAACTCTTCTCCTCCTGCATAGCCTCCATCCACTCCTGCCTATGTTCGTCATCCGTAGCCTCTACGAAACTTTCGGGATTTCCCCCGTCAGTCAGAAGCACATACTCATTTGGTGAGTATCTCATAGATGGTCGACGCTCTCTGTCGCTCCTCCTCAACGGAACCACTGGTGCTGGCTGTATATCAACAACCTCCTCCCCTTTAGGAACTACCTCCTCGACATGATCATCCTCGTGAGGATTACCCTGACCACCATCAGCAAGCTGATGATCAAGGTTGGAAGCAACTCCATGTATTGGCTCCCCCATAACTTGCTGGATCCTCTACATGTCCTCTGGGAACTGCTCGAAGCAAAATAACTCTAACTTAGGCAATTCCTAAGCCTCAGAAGGTATCTCAAAATTCTGAGTGTTGGTCATGGTCTGATCCTCGACGAATACCACGTCCCTGCTTCTGTAGAGCTTTTTTTCCCATGGGATCGTAGAGTCTATAGCCAAACTCATCTCGACCATAGCCGACAAAGACGCACCATCTCACCTTCTGTCACGCCCCAGAACCAGAATACTGGAGAGCGGAGGCAGACATAGCCAGCTACGTATAACGGAATGGAATCCACACCGCTATACGGTCACGGCTGTCTAGATATGTGAGGGTTCACTACAATCCATCAGTCTCTTAATGGTCATAAAATAGCCTATTGTCTCAATCTCAACCAACTAATAATACTCACAAGATATCAGATCACCAAATATACAATTGTAAGGCGTCCCAAACATTACATATCCAGATGATCATGAAGCTAGTCGTACAAAATGTAAGGACTAGCAAGAGTTTAAGTCATACATGATCAACCTCGAGTTGCCAATCATGCTTACAGCCCGTAGGCAGACAGTAAATAAAGTTGCAAACGAGCTAACACTTGCTCGGCGGCTAAACGCCTCAAAAGAATAATTTTACAATAGAGTGGGAGAGCAAAATAAACCCACTCGTTGCCCTGGTTACGCCTGGTGACCACCATCGGGCTGAAATGCAGGAAGATCCTTTGGTGCTGCTCCGGTATCTGGCCATACAAAACCAGCTGGGTCAGACCCCAGAAAGAGCAAGTGCCACAAATGAGGCTTCACTTAAGAACTAAAACCAGCAATTAGCACAAGAGTATAATTACATAATAAAAAAGCAGTAGTTAAGAAAAGCATGATGGGTAATTATAAAAGACAATCTTGTATAGAATCACTAAAGGACAAGACATATGGAAAGAAAGCATGACAGGATGATATACGATGAGATAACCATGGGACTATTCAGATAGCCAGGTTACAACCCGTAAACCAAACAAGGACCGGGGTTGTAACCCTTCGTCTGAACGGAACTTGGTTTCTCTCACCATTTATCGGCAAGATAAATATAAGAAATCAGGTCAAGTAACATTCTGGAGTGACAATCATTATGGTGACAATCTGGAGAGTACAAGGCATTAGAGTGACAATCTGGAGTGACAATCATTATAGTGACAATCTGGAGTGACAATCATTCAATCATTCTGGTACAATCTTACAATTTATCAATTCTCTATACTGGACTAGACTCCATCCAAGCAATTACGGCCAATCATTGCCTACGGCTTTCTACATTAACTAACTAGGGTTATCACAATCCTAATTACTAGCAAGATGCAATGAGATGCTCCAAGTAGTCACAGGCCCTGCAGCTATCCAGGTTATCCAGGCAATCATTATAGTGACAATTCAGAGAGTACAATGCATTAGAGTGACAATAGAGTTCAATTATTTAAGTGACAATCAAGAGTGCCCCACATGACAGTGGGCTGGAATTGTGCCCTACTCGTCGGCAGGCTACAAGTCCAAACATTTGCGGCCGGGATAACGGGATCGCCTGTAACTGGGGAACATCTCTTCATGTCTAGTGAATTATACTAGTCATTAACCTTAGTCCATTTCAGTAGGTACTCCTGACCGTGGTACTCAGGAGTCCCCTCCTAGACATGATGCAAGACAGGACTGGATTATTTGTACAAGCACAATCGCCCATGGTGTCAGGATCAATTATACAGGTCATGTCATGTCAGGTAGCCGTCGCAACAGCTATTCGAGAAATCATGTCAGGTTATCTTGTCAGGTGTACTTCGTCAGGAGTGCGCCACGACGGGCCACTATCAGGTCATGCCAGGTTATCATATCAGGAGTGCACCACTACGGGTCACTATCACGTCGTGTTCAATTATCAATTCCAAACATACAAATGAATTCATGATTTTCAAGTTCAGGACAAAAGGCGTAAGGATATAAAATGGGCGTAAAATATCTAATAAAATATCAATATACAGGGCTATAGGAGAGCCAAGCTTAAGGAAAATAAAACCAAATCTGACACGCTGACATGAGACCAAGTCAGCCAAAGGCCATACGCTCAAGTCAAACTATGCTCAGGCCAGCGTACACCTTGCTCGCTTAAGCTAGCGTACCAAGGCACGCGTACGCTCAAGCTACAGGTCAGCGTACGCTCAAGACTGCGTACCAAGGGTCCATATACTTCCAATGGGAAGCGTACGTAAGGGTCAGCGTATACAAGGGCACGCTCAAGCTACAGGTCAGCGTACGCTCAAGACTGCGTACGCTTGAGCTAGCGTACGAAAGGGTCTAGGGCACGCTCACGCTAGCGTACGCAAAAAGATACGCTGCCAACAGGCAGCGTATCAAGGCTAACGTACGCTCGCTAAAGAGCAGCGTACCCAAGTCAGCGTACGCTCGCTAAAGAGCAGCGTACCCAAGTCAGCGTACGCTCGCTAAAGAGCAACGTACCCAAGTCAGCGTACGCTCGCTAAAGAGCAACGTACCCAAGTCAGCGTACGCTCGCTAAAGAGCAACGTACAGCTCAGTGGCGTAAGCTAAAAAGCTAGCTCACTGTTCACTGTCTTCTCCAAATGGCAAGGACAGCAAGAACTCTAAAGTTGAATCTAAGCTTCAACAGTCCATATCTTGGTCAAAACAAGTCCGAATCCAACTTTCCAAAGGTCAAAATTGGGTAGAATGAAGTTCTCTACAACATGGAACCATCAAAACTTGAAAACAAGGAAGTTTAATAGATCAAAACCACCAAAATCCGAAAATAGCAAGACTCTAGATCTACAAGAATTAAAGCCTCAAAATGGAAAATAACAAGTTCTAATGTGGTTTAGAATCATGAGGAGAAGCTAATGAAACCATCAAAAGGAGTTCTCTTGTGGAAGCAAGTTGCACTTGCCTATGGTGTTCTTGGTTGGTGGGGAAGAGTAATGGTGGGGGAAGGAGAAGTAAATGAGAATTATGGAGGAGAGAGAAGGTTGGTGGGGATAATAAAGAGGGGGGGTTATGGTGGAAATGAAGGAGAAGCATAGGCTAAGGTGTTCCACCCTTGGCCCATGATGAACCAAGCATTGGGCCGGCCGAACCAAGCCAACCCAAACCGAGAGTTAAACCAAGCCGAGAGCTAAACAAGGAATCAGGCAATACAGAATAAAATACGTATACGTATCCCAAAATACGTAATACGAACACAGGCATTACACCTTCGGCTCAAGTTTGGATCTCTCGTCCTTCGGTACATGCACGAAGGCCTTACAACCAAACACTCGCAGGTGATTGTATGACGGCTCTTTGCCGTACCATACTTTGTCAGGCACATTACCCTACAAAGTAGCACTATGAGATAAATTAATAATATAAGCAGCTGTGTAAAGTGCCTTACCCTAATAGCTGTCTGAAAGTTTGCTTTTGACAGCAAACACCGTACCCTCTCTATCAGTGTCATGTTCATTCGCTCCGCTACACCATTGAGCTGGGATGTCTTGGGCGGAGTCCTCTGGTGTCGTATTCCTTGCTCTCTATAGTAAGCATCAAAGGGACCAATGTACTCGCTGTCATTGTTTGACCGAACACATAGCAGTTTCTTGTCCGTCTCCCTTTCAACAGAGGCATAAGACTCTTTGAAAGTGGAAAGCATCTGATCCTTGGACTTTAAGACATAGACCCAAACCTTCCTGGAATAATCATCAATAAACGTCACAAATTATAAAGCACTACCAATAGATTTTACCTTCATATGACCACAAACATAGGAGTGAATCAACTCGAGCAACGCCAGCTTCCTCGAACTTGGGTGACTTTGGAAAGATACCCTATTTTGCTTTCCCGCTAAACAGTACGTGCACTTCTCCAATTTTATAGATTTTAGCCCAGGAATTACCTTCATGTTCACCAAGTAGCTCATTCCCGTCTCGCTGATACGGCTAAGCCGTCTGTGCCACAACTCGATGCATCACTGACCACATTCACCTCCTATGTCCCTTGTGCGCTCTCCTCCATATAGTAGAGTCTGCACTTCTTGGCAATCACCATCGAACCTCTGGAAAGCTTTTATTGACCATTGCCGAAAAGATTGAAGAAACCATCGTCATCCAACCTTCCAACTGATTCAGGTTGAAACGAATATCAGGAAAACGTCGAACATCTTTGAGAACAAGATGAATTGCACTCTGGCTTTCGCAAATTAAAGTATACTTCTCTTGCTTTAGCCTACTTTCTGCAGTAGCTTCTTCATCCACAACAACTACTTGCAAGCCTCTGTCATCGCAATGTACTCTACCTTTGTCGTCGACAAGGTAACACATTTCTGCAACCGCGACTGCCACGATACCGCTCCACCAGTAAACATCATCACATAGTCCGAAGTCGATCATCTCGTATCTATATCTCAAGCCATATCAGCGTCATTATACCCAACCAGCTTTGGCTCGTCACCACCAAAAGAAAGTCTCCAACCGGCAGTGCCTTGAAGGTACCGTAGAATCTACTTGACTACAATCCAATGTACCCTTCAAGGATTGGAAAAGTACCTGCTAATTGTGTCAACTGCGTGAGCGATATCTTCCTCGTACACACCATAGAATACATGAAGCTTCCCACAGCTGAAGCATATAGAACTCGCTTCATATCTTCCTTCTCGTCCTATGGATACTGCTCATCAGTGAACTTAAAGTGAGCTGGAAGGTGGTTACTCATTTTCTTCGACCCGTCCATTCTGAAATACTGAAGTACCCAGGAAATGTATTTTTTTTGAGACAAGTATGACAACTTGGACTCTCTCTCTTGGCTGATCTCTATCCCAAGAATAGTCTTCGCTGTGCCTAAATCTTTCATAGAGAAGGCAGCGCCTAGTTGGCTCTTCAACTCCGCTATCCTAGTGGCATTCCTACCCACCAGTAGCATATCATCAACATAGAGCAGTAAAATGATGAAATCATCCTCGACAACGTACCTGACAAATACATAGTGGTCCGACGTCGTCCGTGCATAACCATGCTCCCCATAAACGATTCAAACTTTCTGTACTACTGCCTTGGAGCGTGCTTCAGATCATACAGGATCTTTCTCAACCGGCAGACCAAGTGTGACTTGTCCTTCTCACAGAATCCCTCTGGCTGCTCCATGTACAACTCCTTCTCAAGATCACCGTGGAGGAATGTCGTCTTCATGTCCATCAACTCGACCTCTAAGTCGAAACTGGATGCTAATATTAGCACCACCTGAATAGACGAATGTTTGACGACTAACAAAAAGATCTCATCATAATCTACGCCCTTCCGCTGACCATAGCCTTTAACTACCAGCCTCACTTTGTATCGAAGGCGAGTAACATCATCTGTCTACTTCACTCTGAACACCTATCGATTTTTAAGTCATTCTTGTCTTTGGCAACCGCACCAGATCATAAGTGGAGTTGGCCTATAAGAAACTCATCTCCTTCTGTATAACCTCCATCCACTCCTGCCTATGTTCGTTGTCCATAGCCTCTGTAAAACTTTCGGGCTCTTTCCCGTCAGTCAGTAGCACATACTCATCTAGTGAGTATCTCATAGATGGTCGATGCTCTCTGTCGCTCCTCCTTAACAGAAGAACTGGTGCTGACTGTATATCAACAACCTCCTCCCATTCAGAAACTACCTCCCCGATATGCTCATCCTCCCGAGGGTTACCCTGACCACCATCAGCAGACTGATGGTCAAGGTTGGGAGCAACTCCATGTACTGGCTCTCACATAATTGGATCCTCTGCGATGTCCTACGGGAACTGCTCAAAGCGAAATGACTCTAACTCATACAATTTCTCAGCCTCAAAAGGCATCTCGGAATCCTGAGTGTTGGTCATGGTCTAATCCTCGATGAATACCATGTCCCTACTTTGGTAGAGCTTTCTTTCTATGGGGTCGTAGTGTAGCTCCCCTTCCCGGAAATTGTAAAAAAATATTTTTTTATTAATTCATTTTATTTAAATGGTGATTTTTAGACTGTACATAAAGGGTATATATACATCATTATAGATTTATGGCATTTGATTATTATTAATTATTATTAAGTTATCGAGGTGACTATTATATAATATTAGTATTATTGGGTATATTATTTTAGTCAAATAAATGTTATTGAGGTTTATTCGAGTTTATAAAGATTATATATAATTGTATGTTATTAATATGGCTGAATTATTAGTTAGATACTATGAATATATTGGTTTAGATACTATGAATATATTTGTTATTATATATGTATATATATTTGTTATTGTTGGTTATATAGTTTAGATATGTATATATGTATATATATAAATAGATAGGTATATGTGTGTGTGTGTATAGATATATATATAAGTATGTATATATAAATGTATATCAAAAGAGTGTATTTATATGTATATATAAATATATTAGGAATATGTGTGCAAGAGTATATATATATATATATATATATATATATATATATATATATATATATATATATATATATATATATATATATATATATATATATATATATATATATATATATATATATATATATATATATATAGATATGTATATATACTAAATAATAGAAAAGAAAAGAAAAAAAAACAGCAGCAAGCCGGGCTCAGCCGAGCCCGACCAGACCCACACCCCAGCCCAGTCGGGCCAGAGGCCCATAGGGCCACAACCAGCAAACGTTTTCATCCCGAGCCTTCAGTCATATACACATCGTATATATATAGAGATGAGAGTTCGAGAGAACAGAAATAAACGACGAAAACCCTAACCCTGACATCAACCCTAGGCGCCTCCCCTGCGTGCGCATGTGCCGCCATAGGCTGGCCGGGGGTCGGCCGTCGGCCGTCGGCGGCGACAGCAAGGCCGCCGCACCAGTGTAGCAGAACAGCCACAACAGTTATGCTGTGTCGACGGCTACTTCCAGGTGAGAGTTCGTCCTCTGTACTCCATGATTTTCGATCCCGTAAATTTGTATGCGTAGCCTATATAACCACCTAAGAGGCCCTTCAAATAGAATCGAAGATACTCGACTGGGTTGTTCAGGAAATCAAGTCGAAGATCACGAAAAACCTGTTAAGTTGAATCTAATATTTGATTCAAACACTCAACTTGGCATCGAGTTTTCCACCAACCTATTCTTCGGATCCACAAACTTCCTGAACAGAAGTTAACCACATCATGTAGGGCTAGAAAAGTCCAGTAGGAGGTTTGTAAAGATTTGCTTCGTACAGAGAATTATCCATTGTTAAAAATCAAGATAAACATGTTTGTAAACGAAAGATTTTTAGAAAAACCAATCGACACGACGTGTGTCCCGCCAATTCGGACGACGTGGTCACGAATCGAAAGCATCGAAAGGTGCGTAACGGCTTCGTGGTCGTGTGGGCTTTGACGAAATTCAAATTGGTCGCGTGTGCGCGACGAATTTGATGCGTATCCGTCGAAATTCACCGTATCGACCTCTGTGCAAATTTCTCAATTACTTTGTGCACGATCGTCAGATCGAGATAAAACTTACGCCAACAGGACCGTATCGTTTTTTTGGTCCTGTATGCCAAGTTTGGTCCAATTCTGAGACAGTTGAATCGGATGCCGTTTTGTGGGCCCTCTGTCCGATTCAACGGGCGATTTTGTGCACGGCCTGCCGGAATCCAACTCTGGACATACGGTTGGGTTCGTATCAGAAAACTGGATCCATAGACATATAGTTTGACAACTTTAGAGACCGTTGACCCTGGCACGCTTTTCGGTGTAAATCGGGTCCAATGGCGGCACCGTTTTAACCCGAAATTACCGTTTTGCTCCTGTGTCCAGAATTGGACTTAAGGACAGGCAATCCTAGCAAATTTGACTATTCTGAGATCATTGGTATTGTCTATTTCAGCATCCGAAAACTGTTGTACGGGTTTTGACTATTGTGGCACATTGAGTAGTTCAGACTGTCTGTTTCACCAGCAGAGGACCACAGGCGAGTACATTTTATTGTTTGCATTTTGATATTGATCTTTACTATATTTCATTGATTAGGTTATGTGATTTTTATACTCTATTATAAATTGTTGAGTCGGGAATGAGAAATTCCAAGGATGTGTGACCGACCGTAGACCGTATTTATTTCTATACAGTAGACCTCGTAGACATTGTTTATTTTCATGCAGTAGACCACGTAGACATTGTTTATTTTTATGCAGTAGACCTCGTAGACATTGTTTATTTTTATGCAGTAGACCTCGTAGACATTGTTTAATTTTATGCAGTAGACCTCGTAGACATTGTTTAATTTCATGCAGTAGACCTCGTAGACATTGTTTAATTTCTGCAAATAGACCTTGTAGATAGTGCTTATTTTTCATGCAAGTAGACCTTGTAGACCGTGCGGTGTAGTGCCCCAGACCGATCACATATCAACGGTACTTCTAACAGTTGGGAAAAGTATTTTGTGTCTATTTATTGCTATTGGTTTTCCGTATTTACTGTTTATTTTCAAAACTCATGATTGATGACTAACCTTTGTTTTATAGTCATTTTCTTTATTTGAAATTGCATTCAGTGAATTGTGCTCGTTCCATTCCTGACTGGAAACGAACATTTTTAGGTTAGCCGTGGATTCACTTAGCTTGGGGAGTGACGGGAATACTTGCAGACAAAGCCTAGAGACTAGCTAGTTAGCTGAGTTGTAGTCATTCATTTATTTGTACAAGTTTATATTTTTCTACAAATGTAAAACTTGTGATCATTGTAAGTTAAATTAATTATGTGAATGAGCATTATTTGTGATTTTGATCTTCATGGCCGTGACAGCGTTCTACCGCCGATACTGCGGCGTAGGCTGGCTTGGACACGTCTCGTATCCGTTTAAAAAAATGGGTGCGGGTCGTGACAAGTTTTTGTGGTGGCCCATGCAGGTCTGTCTTCGAAAATCATGCGAACTCATGATAGTACTTAAGTTAGTCGTACTATTACGAGCCTGCGACAAGGAAATGCTCATTCACGAATTAGGAATG
Organism: Iris pallida; assembly: GCA_029216955.1. NCBI lineage: Eukaryota > Viridiplantae > Streptophyta > Magnoliopsida > Asparagales > Iridaceae > Iris > Iris pallida. The sequence goes on from JANAVB010005598.1 coordinate 17,342,699, forward strand.
ACTAGGGCTAGGAGTCCCCTATACAAATTTACCAATGGGTAGTCTAGGCCATACAAGTTAGATAAGGAATTATTAATTTTAGTAGTTTGTCAGATCCCCATAGGTACACTATTGTCTCTTGATACGACGAAATGATCCAATGAGGATAGGTTATTCCCTTGGTGAGACAGGGCTTCATAGAATTAATGATATGACCTTGATAGATTGTTCAATTTCTTCTATTTGCCCTTTTGATATCATCCTCATATCTTAGTCGAATTGCCTAATTAGTTCCTATTTGTCCTAGGAATTATTATTTTGTATAGATTCTGATTATTGTTATCCCCATACGAACCTCGAGTTAGTTTCAATTCAAAGTTTTTCCTCAATGGTTTGGATATACACGAAATAGATACTAGAATGTTTGTAGTTCTTTTGTCCTCGGTTTGTTCCTTCCTGTGCAATCTTTTATTTTAAGGGTTGTGACCGATAGGACAAATACTTATGTTTTACTTTCATAGTCAACTTGTTTGAATCTATAGAAGCCCATGGAGTTTTACAGATATAGTTAAAAGAATATTAGTTGACTCATAATGGCAGGACAGCAGCGCACTGTCGCCATTTACTTGAATTATGGAGGCTATGGATTCACTGCAGCCAGCAGCACACTGGCGAAGTACGACCCCTAGAGTTGAAATTAGTTTAAGAAAATATAGGTTATAGAATATTGCTAAACTATAGCTAGTGGTCCTCTTTGACTGTAGTCACCCTTGTGTCAACATAAGGTAGAGTATCTGATAGCATGTCACATCTGAATCACGAAACCAAAGGTTTACCCCAGCCAGAGTATACAGACGGGCATAATCCTCGGTAAAATAATTTCAGACGTGAATACAAGTTTAGGGTACTATAGAGGATAGGACCGTGCCCTGTATGTCCCATAAGACCCAAAGCCAATACTAGTGGAAGTTTTGTTAGCTGGGTAGCATGTCTCTCGACCTAGAATTTCGTAGTCCTTGTAATCTATAGACGAGGTAATTGACTGACACTAATAGGTTTACCTGGAATATATAATTTAGAAGTCCATAACCCAATGGTTGACCAAGGCCTTATGGACAATGAGATAGCCAGAAGATTGTGTAAGCAAGAACACCGGGCAAGGTTTTGATTCTCACAAAACTCGACACACTTGTGCCTTCTTTCAAAAATCTCGCATACTTGTATTTTGACTACCTTAACCAATGTTGCTATTACAGCCTAGTTTTGCAAGCTCACTCTGTTCTCGAGCTTGATTCAAGACATATGTTTAGTGGGGACGCCTGCTAACTTATTGTCTAATCAGAATCAGTGTATTATGGTCTGATCAACCATGATGCATTTGGTTCGCTCTTCGTTGAATTACACTACGTAGATGGAGATATATAGGTATCTATGACCTCATTCGCGACTGCTTTGACAATTCCTCTTGAACTATATGTTCGTCTTGGAATTACGAAATTGTATTCAGTAACATCTCCCTTGAACTCTTTATTGTTTTTGTCTTTCACTGATTTGGAAAGACGGAAGCTCGTGATGGTAGAGAGATACAGAGTATCCCCATGGCTATGATAGTTGTATACACAAGTGTAGCTACCATCGGCTAGCCTTGTGACTAAAACATTGCCTTGAGTTACTCGTTCTTCTTTCGACCATCAAAACTACTATTGGAACCTTATAGCCATCTGAATTTGAGAATGATTAGGGTTTTATCTTTAGTCGAAATGCCATACTATCTATTCTCAAGAAACCAAATGTCGTGAGCCTCTAATTATTTGCCTGAAGCTCGCTTTAACTAGTAACCCTAAAACCTTAACCCAACCTTTCCCCGACCAAAGCCCACAGTTTAGACACGAGATGAATAGACAAAGGTAAGGACAATTATTTATCGTGAATTTGGTAGACACTCATCCCGAGATTGGTTTCCAACAAGTATTGTCCTAGTTATGTAAATTTTATTATTAAGACCTAACTAGTGTTGGAACACCACAGTCACTAGCTTAGCCAATACCATAGCTTAAATACTCTGTCATATTATGATCTACTAGTTGTCAAACAGCAATACATAGTCACTACATCCCATACCACTATAACCCTTGTGACAATAGTCTGACAGGATTGACACAAATAGAAATTCACGACTCAGATGTTAGAATCTTTTCATAAGATGTGCCTTAGAGCCGGTTACCCCGTCGACAACTCTTGTATACTGTGGACGAGTAGGTCATTCTATTTTATCGACCGTGTGTCTTAGTACACACTCGTTTCCATTTATTAAGGAACGACCCTTGACTTGGCTTATATCTACCGTATCCCGTTATGCCATGCCCTATTCTTTATTAACAAGAGTCGAGGTACAATATCCGGACTTTGAAATCCTTCTAACCTCATTATTCCAAAAACTATATCTTAGCTTCTAAGGTGGGTAGAATGTAAGCCTTCTAAATTTAGGATATACCAGGATTACCGAGTGATTAGAATAATTTCCATTAGGATAATAGTTAGTGCCCCATGGACTCCCACTTTTCATTTAGATCATTTTTGTGCCCCGGCCGTGTCATTAATATTCGGAGCACGAGACCAGCTGTTACCTCCCAACAAACTTCATATGTAAGATCTAGACGAGTCCACCTTCATCTAGGTATATCATGTCCCACTCAAACACGTTCCCTTATACTCTATTTTCATGGTACGACTTGCAGGTAAAAGGACTAGCTATAACTCTTACCATAAAATCGGTATGCTTTCCGACTTCTATTAGAGACTCAACTTCGACTCGAATCTTTCGACCCAATATATGGTAGTGATCTACTCGAAGCTCACTATGCACATGCCACTAGTGTACCACCCAATTGAGGCCTTATGTGCTACTTGAACACAAAGGTCACTGAAGGCGCATTTCAGGCTCATGGACCTAGCTAACCAACCCGACTAGCAACTAGCTCAACCCCTTGGGTAGAAACCTATTCTAGGTTACCCTAACTAGTAGAAATAGTTTTATCATTGAGATCTTGTCCAGTCCATATAGATTGAAATCCAAGGTTCATCCAACCAACGACTGATGTCAAAATAGAGAACCCATTAAGACCCAGTAGAACCCATCCAAGCATACCACCAAATTTGGATTACAAAATCGAACTATTTAAAATAGGTCCCTGTACCTATGATGTAGTCTCCACCTCTTAGAATGTGAAGTCATTCGTAACCCTTATTCCATCTACCTGGAAGTCGCGATACGATCTTGTGTTGTACTGTATCCCTTTCTCGTGTGTTTAAATAACCACGGAAGAGGTCACAATCTTGATTTCTCAAATTTCGTTCCATTATGAAATCTTGTTCAGATAAAATTTTGAGAACGAAATTTATGTATTACGTGGATTGCAAGCCCTCTAGAAAACGAAGAGACCTTCGATTTAGCAAGTGATTAGACTAGAGTAGCCCAATCTAGCGAATAAGACTATAGGTTCATAAATACTCTTTGCATTATTGGATATTCTCTACCGCTCTTGAAACTTCATGTTTACTCTTGATTGTTCTTCCTTATTTTCCTGTCCTTCGTATTTCGGAGCGACGAATGGCCAAGCTTATTAGAGTTTACTAATATATCTTGGTTACATGTGTAAAATTATTGCTTGTTAAATTTTGGGTTACTTGATAGATAGGAGAGGATTCTAGATACCATATGCCTAGATATCTGTAGGTAGAATTGTTACTCACTAGTAGGAGATTATATGATTTTAGTGACCTGTGTTTCAAGGGAGTAGTGTGACCAAAGGTGGGTAGAAGTCCTCGAGATTTCGTAAATACCAAATGGCTAGGAGGAGGTATAAATATCTCTGAGATATTAAAAATTGAAAAGATTATGGTAATAGCGAATTTTTTCTATTTATTTTTGAATTTTAGGTATGTTTATGAATTAGAATTTCGAGGACGAAATTATTTTTAAGGTGGGTAGATTTGTAGCTCCCCTTCCCAAAAATTGTAAAAAATATTTTTTATTAATTCATTTTATTTAAATGGTGATTTTTAGACTGTACATAAAGGATATATATACATAATTATAGATTTATGGCATTTGATTATTATTAATTGTTATTAAGTTATCGAGCTGACTATTATATAATATTAGTATTATTGGGTATATTATTTTAGTCAAATAAATGTTATTGAGGTTTATTTGAGTTTATAAAGATTATATATAAGTGTATGTTATTAATATGGCTGAATTATTAGTTAGATACTATGAATATATTGGTTTAGATACTATGAATATATTTGTTATTATATATGTATATATATTTGTTATTGTTGGTTAAAAAAAAAAAAATATAAATAGATAGGTATATGTGTGTGTGTGTATAGATATATATATAAGTATGTATATATAAATGTGTATCCAAAGAGTGTATTTATATGTATATATAAATATATTAGGTATATGTGTGCAAGAGTATATATATATATATATATATATATATATATATATATATATATATATATATATATATATATATATATATTTATATATATATATATATATATATATATATATATATATACTAAATAATAGAAAGAAAAAAAACAGCAGCAAGCCGGGCTCAGCCGAGCCCGACCAGACCCACACCCCAGCCCAGTCGGGCCAGAGGCCCACAGGGCCACAACCAGCAAACGTTTTCATCCCGAGCCTTCAGTCATATACACATCGTATATATATAGAGATGAGAGTTCGAGAGAACAGAAATAAACGACGAAAACCCTAACCCTGACATCAACCCTAGGCGCCCTCCCCTCCGTGCGCGTGCCCCGCCATAGGCTGGCCGGGGGTCGGCCGTCGGTCATCGGCGGCGACAGCAAGGCCACCGCACCAGTATAGCAGAACAGCCACAACAGTTAGGCTGTGTCGACGGCTACTTCCAGGTGAGAGTTCGTCCTCTGTACTCCATGATTTTCGATACCGTAAATTCGTATGCGTAGCCTATATAACCACCTAAGAGACCCTTCAAATAGAATCGAAGATACTCGACTGGGTTGTTCAGGAAATCAAGTCGAAGATCACGAAAAACCTGTTAAGTTGAATCTAGTATTTGATTCAAACACTCAACTTGGCGTCGAGTTTCCCACCAACCTTTCTTCGGATCCACAAACCTCCTGAACAGAAGTTAACCACATCATGTAGGGCTAGAAAAGTCCAGTAGGAGGTTTGTAAAGATTTGCTTCATACAGAGAATTATCCATTGTTAAAAATCAAGATAAACATGTTTGTAAACGGATGATTTTTAGAAAAACCAATCGACACGACGTGCGTTCTGCCAATCCGGACGACGTGGTCACGAACCGAAAGCATCGAAAGGTGCGTAACGGCTTCGTGGTCGTGTGGGCTTTGACGGAATTTAAATTGGTCGCGTGTGCGCGACGAATTTGATGCGTATCCGTCGAAATTCACCGTATCGACCTCTATGCAAATTTCTCAATTACTTTGTGCACGCTCGTCAGATCGAGATGAAACTTGTGCCAACAGGACCGTATCATTTTTCTGGTCCTGTATACCAAGTTTGGTCCAATTCTGAGACAGTTGAATCGGACGCCGTTTTGCGGGCCCCCGGTCCGATTCAACGGGCAATTTTGTGCACGGCCTGCCGGAATCCAACTCTGGACATACGGTTGGGTTCGTATTGGAAAACTGGATCCGTAGACATATAGTTTGATAGCTTTAGAGACTGTTGACCCTGGCATGCTTTTCGGTGCAAAGCGGGTCCAACGGCGGATACCGTTTTAACCCAAAATTACTGTTTTGCACCTGTGTCCAGAATTGGACTTAAGGACAGGCAATCCTAGCAAATTTGACTATTCTGAGATCATTGGTATTGTCTATTTCAGCATCTGGGGACTGTTGTACGGGTTTTGACTATTGTGGCACATTGAGTAGTTCAGACTGTCAGTTTCACCAGCAGAGGACCACAGGCGAGTACAGTTTATTGTCTGCATTTCAATATTAATCTTTACTATATTTCATTGATTAGTCATTGGTTATGTGATTTTTATACTCTATTATAAATTGTTGAGTCGGAAATGAGAAGTATCAAGGATGTGTGATCCGACCGTAGACCGTGTTTATTTTCATGCAGTAGACCTCGTAGACATTGTTTATTTTCATACAGTAGACCTCGTAGACATTGTTTATTTTCATGCAGTAGACCTCGTAGACATTGTTTATTTTCATGCAGTAGACCTCGTAGACATTGTTTAATTTTATACAGTAGACCTCGTAGACATTGTTTAATTTCATGCAGTAGACCTCGTAGACATTGTTTAATTTCTGCAAGTAGACCTCGTAGACAGTTCTTATTTTTCATGCAAGTAGACCTCGTAGACCGTGCGGTGTAGTGCCCCAGACCGATCACATATCAACGGTACTTCTAACAGTTGGGAAAAGTATTTTGTGTCTATTTATTGCTATTGGTTTTCCGTATTTACTGTTTATTTTCAAAACTCATGATTGATGTCTAACCTTTGTTTTATAGTCATTTTCTTTATTTGAAATTGCATTCAGTGAATTGTGCTCGTTCCATTCCAGACTGGAAACCAATATTTTCAGGTTAGCCGTGGATTCACTTAGCTTGGGGAGTGACGGGAATACTTGCAGACAAAGCCTAGAGACTAGCTAGTTAGTTGAGTTGTAGTCATTCATTTATTTGTATAAGTTTACATTTTTCTACAAATGTAAAACTTGTGATCATTGTAAGTTAAATTAATTATGTGAATAAGCATTATTTGTGATTTTGATCTTCATGGCCGTGACAGCGTTCTACAGCCGACACTGCGGCGTAGGCTGGCTTGGACACGTCTCGTATCCGTTTAAAAAAAAAAGGGTGCGGGTCGTGAAACGTAGAGTCTATAGCCAAACTCATCCCGACCATAGCCGACAAAGACGGACCGCCTCGTCTTCGGCTCAAGTTTAGATCTCTCGTCCTTCGATACATGCACGAAGGCCTTACAACCAAACACTCGCAGGTGATTGTATGTGGGCTCTTCGTCGTACCATACTTTGTCAGGCACATCACCCTGCAAAGGAGCACTATGAGATAAATTAATAGTATAAATAGCAGTATAAAGAGTCTCACCCCAATAACTGTGCGCCTAGTAAGTTTGTCTTTGATAACAAATATTGTACCCTCTCCGTTAGTGTCTTGTTCATTCACTCCACTACACAATTGAGCTGAGGTATCTTGGGCGGAGTCTTCTAGTGTCGTATTCCTTGCTCTCTGTAATAAGCATAAAAGGGACCAATGTACTCGCCAATAATTGTCTGACCGAACACATAGCAGCTTTTTGTCTGTCTCCCTTTCAACAGAGATCTGAAACTCTTTGAAAGTGGACAACACCTGATCCTTGGTCTTTTAGTCATAGACCCAAACATTCCTGGAAGAGTCATCAATAAATGTCACAAAATAAGAAGCACCACCAATAGATTTTACCTTTATAGGACCGCAGACATCCGAGTGAATCAACTTGAGCAACGCTGGCTTTCTTGAACATGGGTGACTTTGGAAAGATACCATATTTTGCTTTCCAGCTAAAAATTGCGTGCACTTCTCCAATTTTGTAGACTTCAACCCTGAAATCACCTTCATGTTTACCAAGTAGCTCATCTCATTCTCGCTGATATAGCTAGCCGTCAGAGCCAAAACTCGATGCATCACTGACCGCGTTCACCTCCTGTGTCCCTTGTGCGCTTTTCTCTTTATAGTAGAGTCCAGACTTCTTGGCAATCACAATCGAACCTCTGGAAAGCTTCTACTGACCATTGCCGAAGAGATTGAAGAAACCCTTGTCATCCAACCTTCCAACCGACACCAGGTTGAAACGGATATCAGAAAAATGTCGGGCATCTTTGAAAACAAGAAATGCACCCGTCTTTGTCCTCAAATGCACATCTCTAATGACAACTTCCTTTGACACATCTCTGTTGTCCATCTTCAACACTCCACAGTTGCCTATCGTGTAAGTGGAAAATAGTGTCCTATTGTGAGATACGTGCGCTGAAGCACCTGAGTCCACCAACTAAGAGTTGTCATCACAGGCGAGGTTCATCACTACCTCATCACCTATAATGATCACATCGCCTCCATATGCCGAGACCGCTGCTGTAGTATTCTCGCTTTGTTTTCCTTGTCGCCCTTATTCTTTCTTTTCCAAGCGAAACAGTTCTGCTTGATGTGGCCCTTCTTGCCACAATATTAACACTTTGAGTCCTCATACAGATCCTTGGACTTGCCCTTGCTCTTGTCTCTACCACCACCTGGACCCCTGCTTTTGTTCCTTCTGCGGCTCTCTGAAACTAGTGCCTCCGAGTGGGATGTGGATGAAGTGTTCTGAGAACGTCTCCGCATCTCTTCATTCAGTACCCCATTTTTGGAAAACTCCAGACTGACTACGCTTTCCGGAGCAGAAGCGATCATAGCCACTCGTGCGGTCTTCCACGAGTGACAATGTACACAACAACCAAAGTCCCTGAATCTCGTCGTCGAACTTGACTTCCATCGATGATAGTTGGTCAACCACGCCTTGGAACTCACTCAAGTGATCCGTAATGGACGCACCGTCTTTGTACCGCAGACCTATCATCATCCGGATCAGGAACAATTTATTTACTCTGGTCTTCTTCGCATACAAAGATTCCAGCTTATCCCACAGTGTCCTCGCGTGCTCAATACTGGCAACGTGATTATACACGTTCTCGTCAACGAACTGCCAAATTTACCCATACACTTGTATATGTTCAAAATTTCAGTCATCTTCGGATTTATCACTGGACCTCTCGAAAGTAAATACTGGCAGATGCAACTTCTTGACAAATAGCAAATCCATCATCTTGCTCCTCGAGTAGTGATAGTTGGTACCGTTCAGGTTTACCATGCGCGCACCGGCTTTGTGTCACGCCCCAGAACCAGAACACTAGAGAGCGGGGGCAGACATAGCCAGCTACGTATAATGAAATGGGATCCACTCTAGTATACGGTCACGGCTGTCTAGATATATGAGAGTTTATCTACAAGCCAACAGTCTCTTAAGGTCATGAACAAGCCTAGTGTCTCAATCACAAGCAAGCAAATAAATGTTACAAGATGTAAGATCACCAAATATACAATAGTAAGGCATCCCAAACATTACATATTCAGCTGATCATGAAGCTAGTCGTTACAAAATGTCAAGACTAGCAAGAGTTTCAGTCATACTTGATCAACTCTAGGATTTGTTAATCATGTTACAGCCCGTAGACAGACAGTAAATAAAGGTGCAATACGAGCTAACACGTGCTCGCCGGCTAAACGCCTCAAAAGAATTTTTTTTTACAATAAAGTGGAAGGACAAAAAGAAACCCACTCGTTGTCAGGGTTACGTCTGGTGGTCACCATTTGGCTGGAAAGACAGGTGGATCCTCTGGTGCTGCTCCGATATCTGGCCACACAAAACCAGCTGGGTCAGACCCCAGAAAGAGCAAGTGCCACAAAGGAGGCTTCACTTAGGAACTAAAACCAGCAATTAGCACAAGAATATAATTAAATAATAAAAGACAGTAATTAAGGAAAAGCATGACAGGATGATATACGATGAGATAACCATGGGACTATTCAGATAACCAGGTTACAACCCGTAAACCAAACAAGGACCGGGGTTGTAACCCTTCGTCTGAACAGAACTTGGTTTCTCCCACCATTTATCGGCAAGATGAATAAGAAATCAGGACATGTAACAATCTTGTACAGGATCAAGACAAGACTAGACTGAGTAAACTCCATCCAACATCACGGCCAAGCAAGGAGTACGGCTTGATACTTTAACTAACTAGGGTTATCACAGGCCTAGTTACTAACAAGATGTAGTGAGATTATTCTACAGCCACAAGCCCTGCAGACCATCCAGGCTATCCAGGTCGAATATTAGTATAATAAGGGTGCAACACATGACAGTGTACTGGAAATGTGCCCTACTCGTCGGCAGGCTACAGATCCCAAGTGGGGTGCCTAGATAACGGGATTGCCTGTAGCTGAGGAAATCTCTTCATGACTACTGGATTATTCTAGTTATTAGCCTTAGCCTTTTACAGTAGGTACCCCTGACCGTGGTACTCAGGGGTCCCTGTCCTAGACATGATGCAAGACAGGACGTGTTCATTTGTACAAGCACAATCGTCCCGGTGTCCAGGTCATTCATACTTGTCATGTCATGTTAGCCGTCGCAACAGCCTTCGAGATATATCATGTCAGGTTTATCATGTCAAGAGTGCACCACGGCGGGCCACTATCAAGAATTATCATGTCAAGTTATCATGTTAAATTATCATGTCAAGTCTATTTCTCAGGAGTGCGCCACGTCGGGCCACTATCATGTCATGTTATTGTCAAAAGTGCACCACAACGGGTCACCATCGTGTCAGGGAACATATTAAATCAATGGTACAAGCATACAAGTGGCAATTAAATATTAGCAGGTACAAGGGTCGTGGGGGACTCATGCGGCTCAGGCAAAATAGTCCATGTGGCTCGCGGGAGAGAAGCATATACGGCTCGCGGGAGGGAGAGGGGCATATACGGCTCAAATCAATCCGGGTCATGCGGCCCGATCCAAGTGATAGCACATACGGCTGGGTTTAGTCAGGGCATATGCGGTTGGAGAATTAGGTGCGCATGCGGCTAGAGAGATGGGCGCACATGCGGCTCAGTCCATGCGGCTGGAAATGGGCGGGTTTTCATGCGGCTGGGATTCAACTCATGCGGTGGGGGTCCATGCGGCTCGCGGGGGAGAGGAGCATATGCGACAGGAAATGAAGGGCTTTATGCGGCTGGAGTAAGAACCCTCATGCGGCCAGAAAAGGATGGGGGGCGCATGCGGCTGAGTTAGGAGCCCATACGGCCAAAAAAGGATGGGCGGCACATGTGGCTGAGTTAGGAGCCCATGCGGCCAGAAAATGGCTTATGCGGCTCTAAATCAAATCTTCATGCGGCCAGGGAGTTAAGTCCCAGCGGCATAGGCCATGCGGCCAAGAACGCGGCAAGGCTTATGCGACAGTGAGGGAACTTGCCGCATAAGGCTATGCGGTTAAGTCCATGCGGCTATGAACTGTGCTTCTTCTCCTTCCTTCCGAGAAGAAGAACCCTTCAAACCACGACCCCCAGGCTTCATGAATCTTCCATCCAGAGTCCAAATCCGAACTTTCATAGGTCAAAATGGGGTAGAACGAAATTCTCTACAACATGGAACCATCAGAACTTGTTAATAACCAGAGTAAATAGATCAAAATTCAAGAAATCCGAAAATACCACAAAACTAGATCTACAAGAAATTAACCATGAAAATGAAAAATGCTAAGTACTAAAGTGGGTTAGAAACACATGAGAAAGACAATGGAACAATAAAAATGGACTTCCTCCATGAAGCAAGATGCACTTGCCTAAGCTCTTCACTCTCTCAGGTTGGTGGAGAAGTAATGGTAGGGAAGAAGAAAAGTTAATGAGGAGAGAGAAATGTTTAGTGGGATATAAATGAAGGTGGTGGTAGGTAGGTGGGTTGGTTCTCCAACAAAACTGAACCAAGCCAACAAGCCAAACCTAACCAAGATGAACCAAGCAAAGAAATGCCCAATAAATCAAGCAGGAAAACATGCAAATACGAGTCTAAATACGTACACGTATATCGAGATACGTAATACGAACAACAGGTATTACACTTCGCGTCCATCTCTGCTTCCTGATTTTACTGTCAACTCTTGACACTTCTCTGAGTTCAGTCCGCCAATCCAACGGTGTATAGAACACCCCAAATTTTACTTCAGCTTGCCAATACCGAACTTGGACCATACTCCTTCGGTCGATGTTTGCGAGTAAAAATAAACAGCAGCAAACAGAAGCTTCAGGACCGTGTTCGGACCGAACTTGGCCTGGGGAACCGAGTTCGGTCCGAACTCGGATGTCTCCTGGGCAGCAGCTCCTCTTATAGCTCCCGAGTTTCTTCGATCTCCTGAGTGGCCCTCGGCACCTCCTCGAACTTCTCCGACATACGGATGACACTCTGTCGTACTTCGGACTGTTCTCCACATAGGTTGGAAATTCCACCCACTCCAACACAATAAGCAGGCAGCTGTGTGTCGAGACAACCCTGCTTGGGAATGGTACGAGAAGCGGATCCTGGACAAGAGAGTCTGATGGGAGAGGAGGACGAGCGGGAATGAGTCGGCACCCGACCCGGTGCTAACTCTGGTGATATTTCTGGGGACACGATTGTTAGTTAATGTCTATAAGAGAGAAAGATAGAGAGAGAGAGAAGGGGGGGCATGTTGAATCGGACGTACAGATTTCTCCTAAATAAAATGGTGGTCATGAATCCCCAACTAATGATGAATATTGAAACAATGTTCAATTACAAGTACGTAAATCGCCAAAGTAGCATAAAAACTCAAGACAGGATCTCAATAAACCTAAAATTTGAAAGCTTGTGATAGCTAGAATCCACCGTCGATTTGAGTTTCAGACCTTTGTCTATATCTTGAGTTTCCTCTATGTATGTGATCAACAAAATCATTGCTTCAAAGACCTACAGATCCTCACTCTCAATTGTCTACTTAGGGAAATGACATGCTGCATGTAACAAGTGCTAATTGGTAATTCCTAACTATAAGAAACCTTAGTGAGAACACACTAATATATATATATATATATATATATATATATATATATATATATATATATATATATATATATAGGAAAATATATATTGAAAAAAGGGTAAATTTTATTCCAAAAACAATACAATAATCTTACAACATACAATCAAAGTGGAAAATTTTGAAAGCTTGTGATAGCTAGAATCTACCGTCGATTCGAGTTTCAGACCTTTGTCTATATCTTGAGTTTCCTCTATGCATTTGATCAACAAAATCATTGCTTCAAAGACCTACAGATCCTCACTCTCAATTTTCTACTTAGAGAAATGACATGCTGCATGTAACAATTGCTAATTGGTAATTCCTAACTATAAGAAACCTTAGTGAGAACACACTTCCATCATAAAATTTGACGCAGTACTTGATGGGAATAATTTTACATCATATATATATATATATATATATATATATATATATATATATATATATATATATATATATTGGAAAAAGGATAAATTTTATTCCAAAAGCAATACAATAATCTTACAACATACAATCAAAGTGGGACTCCCACTCTTCAGTTCCCCATAGCATTAACATCAAACTCAATGTTATGGAGGATGCCTACCAGAGGGGTGACCAGCCCCTCAAATATCCGACGGTTTCGTTCCTGCCATATATGCCAAATTGAGGCCGCCAGTCGAACTCTGGCGGTCCGGAACCAGTCCTACCCTCTACCTCTGCTATTTCGGAGCACAGTGATGATGTCCCCAATTTCCTTCCCGGAATCACATCCTCCCAACGCTCTACTCTGCTCAGACCAGATCTGTCATGCCAGGGCACACTCGAAGAAAATGTGCCCTATAGATTCATTCTCCACACTGTATAGCACATATTTGGGATCTGGGATCGGCACTCCAAACGAACTCAGACGATCCTAATCAAAAGCCGGCCCAGTAGAAGCTTGTAGACACAAAGCTACATCTTCCTGGCTAGACCCTTGTACCATACGAACTCGTAGTCAGAACTCTGAGAAAAGGTGTGCCGGATGAGGTTGTAGCAGCTCTGGAATTGGAACTCCCCAGTTCCCGGAGTTGTTCATGTCGGCTCCCAAATCCACCGATCAGCAGGCAAGTCCGGATCAATGGCAATAGTACAGATGATCCCACCCAGCTCCTCGGTAAACCGATAATACTCCGGCCTCCACTTCCTATCACGTATGATACGACTACACGTCAGCCCACGCCTGTCCTCTTAATGTGTCGGGGCTCCCCCGATGTCCAGTAGCAAAAGCTGATTTATTCAAGGATCCCGCCAGAGGTCCGTTCCAGACCCATCCTTCATGACCTTCCGGATTGCAGATTTGAGAATTCCCCTGTGTCTCAAGACATTCTTAAAAGTGACTAAGTGATTATTGTCAGTAGTACAGGTCCAAAAGTTGTCCTGCTTCACATATCTGCTATGCATCCAGTCAGCCCAGAGGGACCCTCCGTTGATGAATCTCCATGCCAGCTTTAGCGCAGAGGCCTCCCTGATCTCTAGCAACGGCCTAAGCTCCACTCCTCCCTCCTTCCTGGGTCTACAGAGCTGCTCCCAGGAGATCGCATGCATATCCCCCGTCCAAATGAAGTATGCACAAATCCACTCCACTTTTCTAACAGTGGCAACAGGGAGGAGGATGGATTGCAGCCAGAAATGAGCCACAACCGAAATCACCGATCTGACCAGCTCGATGCATCCTCTACAGGACAATCTGGCGGCTTGCCAACCTTCAACTCTCCTTTGGACGTACTCCACCAGACTATGGCAGTCCTGATCCCGCGCATAGTTGACTGTGAGAGACACTCCTAAATATCTCACCGAAAGATCACTCCTCTTAATTCCCAGCACATCGACCCGCTCTTCCTTCTGGGGACATAGGGAGCTGAAGTACACCATGCTCTTTTCTCTATTCATCTGAAGGCCCGAGAGGGAATTCAACTCTCCTATAATCTCCGCAATCGTCTGCATATCCTCCATCGATGGCTGGATGAACACCAAGAGATCATCTGCATAGATAAGGTGGGTAACTATAGGATCCACCCTCATGAACAATGGGACCAGCCTCCCACGGTGCACTGCCAGGCCCATCAAATATGTGAAGTATTCCATGACAAGTGTGAACAGGTAAGGGGACAGAGGGTCACCTTGCCTAAGCCTACGGTTGCTCTGGAAGTACCCATAAGGGATGCCCTGGATGAGGACAGAGAAAGTGGGGGACATGATGCACTCCCGGATCAATACAACCTAATGGTCCTCGAAACCCATGACGGTCATCAGATGACAGAGGAAGTCCCTATTGACCATGTCATACGCCTTCCTCAGGTCCAGTTTCACACATGCTTTCTCCCCTTCGGGTTTGCTAAAGCCCCTCACCACCTCACACTACCAGAATAAGTCATATTAGCGACGTAATTAGTGAAGTTTAAGAAAGACGTCGCTATATTTTAGCAATTTAGCGACGTAAATATATAACGTCGCAATACGTCACTATAAGCGACGTTCAGCGACGTATTGCGACTACGTTTTGTATTATAACAAACGTACGTCGCAGATACGTCGGTAAACGTCGATAATATCACTGATATTAGCGACGTTTACCGACGTCTTCGAATGACGTCGCTAAAATATTTCATATAGGGTTCTGCTGGTCCGATCAATTTTATTTTTTTCACCAAAAATTTCATTCTTCCGCTCGAGCCCCAAATCTTTCTCCATTTCCCCCTCTCATCTCCAGTGACCCCCTCTTCCTCGTTCCCTGCCCCGACGACCCCCTCGTCCGCTGGTGTCCTCGTCACCACTCCTCCACCGCCGACCCCCTCATCGTCGCTCCCCTCTTCGGCCACCAGCCGCTGCTCCCTTCGTCTCCGGCCACGCCCTCCTCTCCGGTCACGCTCCGCCTCCTCACCAGGTAACCTCTAACCCTAATCGGACACACACACACGCATGCACAGACACGACACAGACACACACAAATCTGGACACGACACAAACACATGACACGATACAGTACAAGTGTCTTATTGCTTGTTGACTATTTGTGAGAAATCTGTTTATATTGTCATTTTTGTGGGAATGTAACTAAACTATGGACCGAGTAGGAACATCATATGGAAATTAATATAATAAAACCATTCATTAGTGCCATTTGATACATCGCCTAAGCGTTTTTATGATAGAAATTTGATCGGTGTGCTATGAAATTTCTATACATATATAAGAACGCAATTTTTGAGACTTGAGTTGAAAAAAGTAACAAATCAAAGCTGTTAGATTAATGGGTCAATTTGTAAAGTTGGTGTCTTCTTTTGATATCATCAAGTTTGTTCTATTGAGCTGAGGGTGTTTGTTCTATTGAGCTGTGAGAGTGTTTATTCTATTGAGGTTAGTACCAACTGGAAAGTGAGGTTAAAAGAACTTGTATACATCATGTATATGTATGTGTGTGCTAGTAGGAGAAAGGGGGGGTTAACTAGTACCAGGTATTTGGAGAGGAGGGAGAGTTTAGACTAGTATATAGCAGTACACTAGGGACAGGATTAGGCTTGAGATGGGAGAGGGTGAACCATTGTGTATATTTAAGTAGGTATCAAAGGGTTTGTGGATGTGTCTAAGAGCAATGAGTAACAGTTAGAGTATAGAGCAGTTGAGAGAATGATATATAGAGGGGGAACCATGATGTACATACTTGTCTACCTACTGTCTTTTTAGTATCTATTTCAATGTTTAGGATATGTCATGATTAATACGCATATTACTTTGACAAGTCTTTCAACGATGTGCATGTATCTATCTTACAGAATTATCCTGAAATGGATATAGAGCTGAATTACTATCTGCAGAATCGTTCTTGGATGTACAACCGTCATCCTGATGACATGTGCAGTGTGCGGGATGAATTCATAGAGGGTGTACAGCAGTTTCTGCAGTTTGCCAAGGCGTTTCCTCAGTACATGGACGGTACCAAAATTAAGTATCCGTATGTGAGATGTTGTAACTTGAAATATCATCCAGAAGTGGAAGTCACATATCATTTATACTCGAAGGATTTCACGCCAAATTACTATCAGTGGAGCGCACACGGAGAACTTGTGTCTTTAGCATCGGAGTATGAGCCTTATGTGAATGTCCACAACCATGCTGCTTATGACGATGGATTAGTGAACATGGTTTTTGACGCGGCCGGGCCTAGTTTCGATCCGGACAATCATGAAGCACCTGAAGAGGCACCGAACGCCGATGCTGCAAAGTTCATGGAGTTGCTGGAGAATGCAAGAACTCCATTATATCCTGGTTGTGAGGATCATTCACCGTTGGAGGTGGTTACAAGATTGTTGAGCATCAAGTCCGATTTTAATATATATCGCAAGATTACTACAACCGACTTATGGAGTTGATTATAGAAATATTGCCTGAGGGTGCTACATTGCCTAAAGACTTTTACCGGTCTAAGAGGATGGTGAGATTGCTCTGGATGGAATATGAGAAAATCGATGCATGTCGCAACGGGTGCATGTTGTACTACAAAGACGACAAGGATGAAGACGCCTGCAGATTTTGTGGTGCTGATCGCTACAAGGGCAGTGGTAGAAGAAAGTCTGTCGGTGAAAGGAAGCCTATCGATTCGATGCACTACTTGCCGTTGACGCCGCGGTTGCAGCGGTTGTTTATGGTGAAGGAAACTGCAGAAAACATGAGTTGGCATAAGCGAGAACAGACCGAAGGAGTGTTGTATCACCCATCTGATGGAGAAGCATGGAAGAACTTTGATCGAGAGTATCCAGATTTTGCTTCTGATCCGCGTAATGTCAGATTGGGTCTCTGCTCCGACGGTTTTACCCCATTCGGACTTTCGGGATCCCAGTATTCGTGTTGGCCTGTGATCGTCACTCCGTACAATCTACCGCCTTGGATGTGCATGAAGACTCCGTATATGTTCCTCACCGTTATTATCCCAGGTCCGAACAATCCAAAAAGGAGCACTCCGTACAATCTACCGCCTTGCGAGAGAATGTGGAATTGACATATAATTATGGCAGAGGACTAGCAAAGATCGTATTGTTCAAGTGTGAATGGTTCGATCCGATTGAAAATCAAGGTTGAAAAATTAACAAGCATGGTCTCGTGGATATAAACTACAAGCGTAGATATCAAGGCTACGAACCATTTGTCCTATCAACTCAGGCTCAACTCGTGTACTTCACAGCTTATCCGAGACGGGGAGCAACGAAGTCTGACTGGTGGGCAGTATGCAAGACTAAAGCTAGAGATACTTTTGATGTTGACGAAAAAGCTTATCAGGAGGACGAGCTACCTCTTGTAACCAATATTGTTGATGTGGACTCCACGGAAGTTATGCATTACACGACTAATGTAGAAGGTGTAGAATTATCTGAAGAGGAAGGCGAAGATGAAACTGAAGATGAAAAGGAGGAGGAAGAGGAAGATGAGGTCGAGGAAGACAAACATGATGAATATTCTGAAGATGATTGAGAGAGATGTACTTTCATTTTTTAGATATTTCTTTTAGAATGTACTATCTGGACTTAGATGTTCCTTGTAGAATGTACTATCTGAACTTAGATGTTTCTTATAGAATATACTATCTGGACTTAGATGTTTCTTGTAAAATGTATCATCATATGTTGTCTTGGTTATTATCTTGTCGTTGTTGTAATTTCATATTTCTAATGTACTATTATTTGTTGTATCTCATCATATGTTGTTATCAGGTATGACAGGTCATCGCAGATCGTTCTACATGTCCCAACATGGGGCACGGGATACTGGTACTGGCAGAGGACAGGGTATAACTTCGGTACCTCCTACTGGTACCGGCTCTGGATCCTCGTCGCCCAGTACTCTTGTGTATCGGACAGTACCTCCGCCTGCCCCGACGCTACGTGGCATATCTCCTGGGACGAGTAGTTCCAGGCCTGAGACTGCTCCTTCGTCTAGCGTTCCTCCCGCTGATACGACGATGGAGACAGATGAGCAGATGGAGGAGGCTGAGCCGATGACCGACCAGTATCAGGCAGATGATGCATGCGTACCTCCGGAGGAGACGAGGACGGAGATCTGGGCCGACGGTACAAAGTAAGTATTTTGGTTTATCATTTTTTTCCTGTGTTTATCATAAATGAACTTTTCTCATGAATATAATATGTCTGTATAGATATCGTTCCCCGTTGGTACAGAGACGCCTAGGCTACTTCTAGAGGACTAATTACGGTGGTCCTTGGATAAACTACTCTGATGCTCCGGACGAGAGGAAAGCCTACTGGTTTACGCGCTTCAAGTTTAAAATATATTTGCTTTTAACATGAATCATATAATTTTTGCATATTATATATAACTGATAATTATTTGGTTTGCACTCTTCTAGGATATGTTTTTCTATCCAACGCACTGGGCCGAGATGATCGAGGGGATGTTTCCTGCCGTCGCTGCTAAGCTGATCCGCGACACTATTAATGATCAGAAGACTCATGATCGTGCCGGAAAGCCGATCCAAGGTTGGATCACCCCTGAGCAGTGGACTGCAATGAAGGCTCAATTCGACGAGCTAAGGTACAAGAAAAAGTCTGAGAAGGCCAAGGCAGCTAGGAAGCAGGGGTCAAAGTGGCGCGGTGGGTCGATTCCGATGACGGAACATTTCCGTCGTTTGGTATGTCTTTTTATTTCAAAAATATTATTTAAATACAAGTCCGATAAATTAGTAAAAGGTGATATATTTAATTATAAGTAAGGAGGCGTGATGACGTCAATATGGTGACTGTCTTCCTAGCTACACATCGGAAGGGCGGAAAGCTTATTGACGAGAGAGCGGAGCAGGCCTATGTAAGTATTACAATTCTATTTATTAATTTTAATACTTCGTGTTAGTTTTGATATAACTTAGTAAATATGCATGCAAATAGATATTCATGTAGTTAGTAATAATAAGTACATTAGACATTAGAAGTTATAGAGTATCCATGCTTTCTAGGCCGAGTTTCAACGGCTTAAGGAGCGGGCGGCTGCTAGTGCACATGCTGCGGGAGAGGCCGGTACTTCCTCGCAGCCCGCTCCAGCTCCGTCGGAGGACGAGCTATAGGTGACCGCCGCTGGTGGTCTCCACAGGGGTACGTACAACGGTACGGGATCCTATGGCGCCCTAGTTGCGACACAGTCCACTAGGGCCTCCCATGCTAGTATGCATGGCCCACAGCCCTCCCAGGAGTCTGTCCGAGTCTAGCAGATGGTGGAGTCTGTCCGTGACGAGCTGCTACGACAGATCCAGGAGCAGCACCAGACGGACGATGCTGCGCTCATAGCACGATTGGATACGCTCGACCGCAGCATTATGGAGCTCAGGGATGTGACTTAGAGGACAGAACGGGACATCACTGATCTTAGAGCGTCGACAGAGCGCAGCGTGACGGATCTGCAGGCGTTACAGCTGTCCATGGACGAGAGGCTCACGTTGATGCAGGATTCGATGGTTGATAGCAGTACGAGGCTGTTATCTACCATGCATTCCTACCACGAGCGACTAGCAGCGTTGGAGTGTTATTGTCCTCCGGGTGCGCCTTCTTCGTCGTCGAATCCATCGGCGTCACTACCTCCGACTCCACCGACGTCACTACCTTCTTCATCGGTGACGATTTCACGAGAGGAGTACGAGATGTTCCTATCCTTGAGGCGCGGCGGTGCCCCTCCTCCAGATCCGCAGTAATTCGAGTTAGGACTGTTTTACGAGATTTTAGTATTTTTTTAGTGTTTGTTTATGTTGTTTCAGTATTGGTTGTAGATTATTTGCTTGTGTAGACTTTTATTATTGGTTGTGGATTCATGTGAATATTGGTTGTATGCTTTGGATATTCGTTTACCGACTTTGGATATTTTACTCTTGTAGACTTTCACTCTTATTTGTGTTATACATATGTATATTGTGATGTACCGGTGTTGAATGTTCCACCGAAGGGGTTGGCGAACCCAGGAATAAAATGTGCTTCTGTGTATTTATTGTTATTTATTAAACTGTAAGAAGAAAATGTGATTCTGTGGACATTCTATAATTTAATTTTTTTTTTTGCATTTTAGCGACGTTTACCGACGTTTAGTTGCGTCGCTAAACGTCGGTAAATGTCGCTAAATCACCAGGTATAGCGACGTTTATCGACCCAGTTTCCCTCTTCTACAGAGTCGGTAAACGTCGATAAAAAGTAGCATATGTCGCTAAATTCACCGATGTTGACCGACATCCGAGACGTCGCCATTTTTTCGACGTGGTGTCGGTGAACGTCGTCATTACCGACGTTTATTTAGCGTCGGTAGGCGTTGGTAATGGCGACGATTACCGACGTTTTGCCTGTCAGCGACATGGCTTTCCACGACCACAGGAAAACATCGCTAAAAATGTCGGTAAATACGATTAGCGACGCTTTTATCATATTAGCGACGTGTTTTGGCGTCGCTAATATAACTTATTCTGGTAGTGTCATGAGCTAGGAGGCTGTGCTCAGCGATCGACCTTCCCTTGATGAACGCAGTCTGATTCGGAGATACCAAGTCCTGCATGATTCCCTCCATCCATCGGCACATAAGGTGCGTAATTATCTTATAAAGATAATTACAACACGCAATAGGTCTGAAATCCGCCAATGCTGTCGCTCCCTCCTTCTTTGGCACCAAGGTCAGGAAAGTATGGTTCAGCTCTTTCAGTAGCTTCCCTTTGGTGAAGAATTCATGCACCACCTCCAAGACCTGATACTTCAGAATGTTCCAGTGGCGTTTATAGAACCCACTGCTAAAACCATCCGGTCCGGAAGCCTTGTTGGGATCCACCAACTTGACAATTGATTCCACCTCCTCCAAAGTAATAAGGACAAGAAGAATGCTATTCCTATAAGGAGTCACCAATCTCTTCGTAACAACCTCTGGGAACACAAACAGGTAGTCAGTCTGGAAATATAACTCAGAGTAGTACCTGACAGTATCGTCCTGGATCTCAGCCGGCTCCCCCATAAGGTTGCCATCCACATTAAGAAGCTGGGAGATGTGATTCCTATACTGTCTGGTCCAGATGACATCATAGAAGAACTTGGAACAACGGTCGCTATCCTTGAGCTAGGAACATTTGGCACGCTGAGCCGTGCTAATCTCCTTCTGCAGCCGCAAGATGTTGACTTCTCCGATCAGCTCCTTCTCTCTCGCCGCCAGGTCACCGTTAAGCATGTCAGATTGCATGTCCTGCTGGATAGCTCGCAGCTCTACCTCCTTATCTTCTAAGGTAGACTTGGGCAACCCCTTCACCCAACTCCGTAGAGCCTTCTTCGTAGCCTTGAGACGGCGAACCAAGCAAAACTGGGCCGTCCCCTCCTGACAGCTAGTAAGCCCCTCCAAGACAGCCTCTAGATAGCCCTCTGAGAGATACCAACAGTTGTTGTACCTGAATGGGCGGGACTTTCCAGGAGACCGAGTAGTGAAGCCTACCCTGATGGGAGAATGATCACTCGTCCCAACGGCCAGTCCCTCAGCCGAAGAATTGGAGAAATGTCGAAACCATTCCCGATTGCCCAGGGCTCTATCAAGCTGGCATGCAACCCTGTTCCGGATCGCTTTGTTATGCTAAGTCCAAATGAAGCCTGAGCGCGACAATTCCTGGAGGCCCGCCTGGAGGAGACCCTCTGGAAATCATATAAGATAGAGTCTGGAACTGGGCGGCCGCCCACATTCTCCCCTGGAGGCCCTGACCCGTCTTGTCGTCTGTCAGTAGAGTAGAGATCCCTAAAATGGCCCTGTCCTCCTCCTACCTTTCCTCCGGTCTTCGCCACGTGACGATGCGTAAACGTCATCCATCCTCCTCCCTCCATCTTGCCCCCCTGAGATCCAGATCCTGCTCCGAACTCGAAATTCGGGGCGTTGGAGACACCCGGAAGGTTTCGATCCCCGTCCGACCCAATTGTCGAACCTACCGTCGACGAGCCCGTCGCGGTCGCTTGAGGGGGTACGCCCGACCCCCCCGGAATCGGCCCCAACCCCCTCGGCAGGGGGGAGCACCGCAGCCACCGCCGAAGGGGGTCCGCCCGACCCCCCCACCGTCGCTCTCGTCCCCCTCCCCCCGCCTGGGGGGCCGTCGCCGTCTGTAGCAGACCTGGGGGGTCGGCCCGACCCCCCAACCAACACTCCCGCCCCCCTCTCCGCCTGAGGGGGCACCGTCGCCGACCTGGAGGGGGCTGCCCGCCCCCCTTCTTCCATGTCTTTCTTCCCCCGCCGGCGAGGGGATCAGGTGGCCGCGGGGGAGGGGGGTTCCTCGGAACCCTAGCCCGATCGCAATCGCTTGGGGAAACCATCTCTTTTATATTAATTGTATCCATATGGTACCATATCCTTATATATATATATATATATATATATATATATATATATATATATATATATATATATATATATATATATTAACATTCTCTATAGATTTGTCATATACAACTTGATCATTCCACTGCCATAAAGTATACAAACTAGAAATTGTAACACACTATAGATTTGTCATATACAACTTGATCAATCCAGTGCCATAAAGTATAAAAACTAGAAAAATGTAATTAGGAGAACAGAAAGCAACAAAAAATTCGGGTTTGTAGTAAACTAGCCTCGGCCCCTGTATCAACTAGGACATGTATAGTAAATTCATCATACCCAGGAATACTTATGGTTAAAGGTAGATAAATATGTAGCTATGGTGCCGACTTTAAATCAATAACTGTTCTTATCATTAATCTGGGGTTTTGAGTAACAATTCTTCCCACTCAGGGATTGGATCGAGAGGGAGCTTAAGCCAATCAATAGTATCGGAATTGTTTAATTGTTCAGAAGAATTGTTCTTATCTGCAATAATCCAGAAGAATGAGGTTGTCAACCCCTGAATTTCAAATAATTTTAAATTGAATACATATATATCAAATGACTAATTTAGCCTTAAAATAATTTATTATAATTTTCTAAATTTTTTAAATAATATTTAGATGATTTTTAAATGATTTTTAAAGCATAAAATATCACTTTGTAATAAAACAAAATATTTTAATATCACTTTACAATTAAACAAATTATTTTTAAACCAAATTGTAAATAGTTTTTGTTCTGTGCAAATTAGTTTTTGCATTAAATGCTGTGGGAGGGAATTTCCAATTTCCTGTTTTGCATTTTGTAAGGCGGTGGGTTAAACTTGTAATAGTGATTTTGTCAGGGGGCCTTAGTGTAAGTCGACCCCACGACTCAGCCCGAGTATTGGCCGAGCGCCGCTCGTCGACGACAAAACCCTAACCCTAATTCCTATTTCTTCGTCAAAACCCCAAATCGACCCCCTAACCTAGCCTATAAAACTCCCCATACTCGAAACCCTAATCCAGACCCCTAGCCGAACACCATAGCCACCGCAATCTACCATCTTCTCCGACGAGTCGCCGGAGCTAGCCGCTCGCCAGCGCCGCCAATCTAGACGCTACCGTCGCCATCCAGCACCATCGATGTGTTCGCCGCATCGAGACGAGCACAGCGCCGTCGCCGTCCACCACCGCCGACGCTTCCTCCGCCCTGTCGCAGCCGCAACAACAACCTCTACTGGACACGTACGTGTCACTTGAACCTTGTGTCGTCCTGTGTCTCGTAAACACGACCCCAGACGCGCCTAGAGACGAGCAGTACATGGGTAGGTTCGGACACGCAGAAATGGTGTCGTGCATGTCGTGCTGAGCGAAGACACAAGACTCGTGCCAACTCTCGTGTCCTAAACTGTCAGGACACGAGTTGTGATTTTAGGTTATATGTTATTCATTTCAGGGTAAAAGTATTGTAAAGCCATACTCTACCAGTAAGCTCGTGCTGGCCTATTGTTTAGTCGAGTGGGGCTCAGTATCCGACCATTGTCTAACCAAGGTTCGAACCCCCCCTTAGGCTGCGAACCACATTTTGGATCATTTTAGTTTTTTTATATATATAGATCCATTTACGCATTAAAATGAATAGAACCCCCTCCCTTTCATTCAGGCCGAATTGGCCCATTGGCCAGCGGCTGCAGCGCATCGTGCGCCCCTTCCCCAGCCCGAGTTCGAACCCCCTTCACAGTGCTGGGGTATTTCTTTTTGTTCTTTTTGCTTTCTTTTATATATGTGTATATTTATATATATGTGTAATTATATATGATTATATATAATTTTTTAAAACAGTAAATAAGTATGAAATGTTAAATATTAAACTGTTTAAAAACATTTTTCTCTAATATATATTATAAAGTATATATATATATATATATATATATATATATATATATATATATATATATATATATATATATATATATATATATATATATATATATATATATATATATGTATATGTGAAATATATAGTTTATAATATATATTAGAGAAAAATGTTTTTAAACAGTTTAATATTTAACATTTCATACTTATTTACTGTTTTAAAAAATTATATATAATCATATATAATATTGAAGTTAATTAATATTAATTATTGCTTTCATTTCTTTTGTATTTTTGAGGAGTATATTATATTATATATATAATTTTGTCATTTAAATTTTTGCCACTTAATTTCAGTCATTTAAATTATGTCATTTAATTCAGTCATTTAAATTATGTCATTTAAATTTATGTCAATATAAATACAGTGCCTATACTGTAATATGTAAATAAATACAGTGCCTATACTGTAATACGTATTTATAAATACAGTGTCTATACTGTAATATGTACGCTTTCCATTTTTTTAATTTAAATTATATGTATTTAAATTACGCATTATTTACGATTTATGTACGTTGTACAAACGACCACTCTGAGTCCAAGTCTAGCATGGGTTGATCGGACTCAGGTGAGCCTACACATATTCGGGGTCTAGTCAAGTCATATTGGACTTGATTCACGGCTTCGGGTCCCGTATCTGGACTTCGGTTCAATTTTAAATACGCGGACAAATACATTAAATAATTATTTATTTAATTTCAGAATCTTTGATTTATGAACTTTGAATTTTTAGACCACTTTTTAATGCTGAATAAATTCTAGAAAAATTACTATAAAATACTATGTTAATTAATCTAATTTAATATAATTTTTTCATGATTTAATCTACTGTTTTGACACTGTTTAAAAATAGTAAAACAGAACTCATTTTTAATGTACACTTGTATTCTGATTTTAATAAATACTTACACTGGATCATAAATTCCAGAAAATTTATATTAAATTACTATAATTAACAAGGATCAATTTGGTATATTATTTCATATAAAATAGTATGGTATAACTATCTTAATAATTATTGGAACACAATGTACAGTATGATTAATTAAATAATTAATATTAACTTGGGTGTTTTTGTGTATTTTTGGGATATTTTAGTATCGGGACCTTACCCTACCTTAGTGTAGAGACCTACTTGTTAGTCTAGATATTGTAACACCTTACTTGGACTACTAGAACTTTACCTAGCTAGTGTCCTATTAGAAGCCGTGTCACAATACTAGTGTAATCTTAATCATAACTTAGAGGCTGAGTTGTATATCATTTTGGCAGGACACCAGACATCTGTACCTTCATATTATTACTCTTGCTTTGCTCAAGGCAAGTACCCCTACAAACTTATTTACTGCTTATGATAAATAAACTGTAAATGAATCATGTTAGAACACTGCTTTATGAATAAACTGCAAGTCATATCTTTACATGCTTCTTACTGGTTCTCAGTACATGACATTCTTTATAGTATTCACTCATATGTTATAAAATGGGTTATGGGAAAATTGATAGTTGAGTACGTGATCATGCCCCCTTCTTCCGTACGTATGTATCGAGCAAGGTTGACATTTTATATGTATACCTTGTCGTAGGCGTACCAGCTGTATTTGTACGTATGTACATCTATCGCTTGCTTACTTGTACGGAAGTATATTTTATATACTTGTACCACAGTACATTTTACACCTATTGACGATCACGTACATGCTCCAGTTTTAAATTATATATATGCATGTGTCACCATGACAAATGCATCCTTGCCATGATAGTTGTGATTTTACATGATAGATTGTGCCATGTTTAGGATTGCAGTCACTTCATCTCTTACCATGTCATGATCAGTATTATATGTTTGTAGTACAAGTACTTGCTCCCGTCATGACAGGATAACGTTGTAGGTGTACTTTCCGAGGAGGAAATGCTTTGCGATACTTTTTATGGAGCTGCTTTTGAGGACCTGGCCTTTGCTCCAGAAGAGGCCCCAGCGGGGAACCTTGCTTAGACTTGCCAGTCGACTATAGACTTAGAGTTATTACAACTTTTATTTAGTTACTGGACTTTGTCTCCAGTTATTACTTTGGAAGTGTATTAAACTTTAAAACATATTTGCTTTCATCTATAAATGATGTGTTGTGACAAACAATCTCAAATGCTTTAAATATAATCTTTAGCACACTTAGTACTATCCTGACTATCTTCTAGAACAGCTTACTACGCATTTACCAAGCGTAGGCTGGACATGGCTCGGCCTGGCCCAACAATTTGGGTAGCGGGTCGTGACATGTTTTTAGTGGTGGCCCATGCAGGTCTTTGACTAAGTTGTTTGGTTACGTTATTGTACCAAGCATGCCTGCAATTAGGAATTTAAGATAACTAGATAACACCAAAAATAACATTTAGAACACCTAGAGGATTACTAGGATTGCAACATAGGAAAACTTATCACAGCATAGGCCGTTAATCATAATTAGATTTTATTTATGATTGTTTGCTTAAAATTCTTATAGTCTCTTTGTCTTCCAATAGATGGTTATCACCCGTTCCTCCCAGACCATCGCCTCTGATGACGGTGCACCTTCTCCTCTACCCACGGACCCGATGGCAGTCATTGTAGCACTTCCACCACCTCCACTTATGCCTCTCTACGCCACTATCCTCCAGAATCACATTCTACCGCCTACCCAGCAGACCCAGATACCTCCACCACCTCCTACTCAGCAGACCGTAATACCACCACCCCCTCCTCCCACACCACACCTCCACTCAGCCCAGGTGTTACCACCCCCACCTCCCATCATACCAGCCCAGACTTCCGTCACTCTCGACGGAAACCAGCTTCTTGCATTACTTCATGGGTTTCTAACAACCCAGCAGGAGCAGTCTACCCTCATTCGCCAGATCATGGAGCGCCCTATAGAGCGGACTTTGACCACACCACCGGCAGCACCACAGCAGAGGATTGGGAGCATCAAGGACTTCATGGGATTAAACCCCAAGGAGTTTAGAGGGACCGAGGGCATTGTAGTTGCAGACGACTGGCTAGACTCGGTAGAGAGAAAGCTCCTCGGAGCTAGACTGCCTGGTGATCTTCAGGTCGAGGCAGTAGGGTTCCTGCTGATAGACTTAGCAGAGATCTGGTTCAGGAATGAGCCAATGTTTGCGAGGGGCAGAGGGACATGGGAGCAGTTCAAGACCCAGTTCAAGAAGAAGTTTTTCTCGACTACCGCCAGAGTTGCCATGGGATTGCAGTTTCAGAACCTGCAGCAGGGGAACCGCTCGGTAGACGAGTATGCTGGGGAATTCAGCCGGTTGAGCCATTTTGCCCCTAGCCTAGTAGCAAATCCTGAGGAGATGGCACGCAGATTCTGCCATGGTCTGATCCCGGACATCGGCATACTACTGGTGGCAAACGGGACCACCGACTATTATCAGATCCTCGAGCTAGCCCGAGGTATAGAGGAGCGCCTTCAGTCTTACAAGAGGCCAGCTACCGGACACCATGACGGGCCATCCAAGCGCCAGGCTTTCCAGCCGAAGGCACCTGCTCAGCATCAGCAGGCTTATCGTCCTCCAGCACAGCATCAGCATCAGCACCATCAGACACCACTTGCCAGAGCCCTAGGGGAGCAGCAGAGGAGTGTCACGTGCTCGTTCTGTAAGAGGCCAGGGCACGACCATTCCGTCTGCAGGAAGAGGTTGAACCAGTGCCTAGCATGCGGGTCTACCACCCACCAGCTTCGAGGATGCCCACTAGCGGGGAGGACACCAGGTACTGGACCACCTGTCAGGGGACCACCGCTTCCGACTCAGCAGCAGAGGTTCGGGCAGCATCAGCAGCAGAGAGGACCCCAGGGGAGAGCCTACGCTCTTGCCATGGAGCCAGCAGAGCCGTAGCAGGGCCCAGAGCTAGAGCCAGATTATTTAGCAGATGTTATCACAGGTCGAATTCATTTACATACTTTTCCCGCCATATGCTTGTTTGATTCTGGTGCTTCTTATAGTTTTCTGTCATTAGAGTTTTTGCAAAAACATCATTTAGTAGCCACACCCACCGAAGGAGTGAGTAGAGTGATGACAGGGGGCGGGCCAGTACCCATTAGATCTATTTATAGATGCTCGATCACTGTAGCCGGAAGGAAATTTCGGGGACACTTCTTTGTGATGCCACTTTCCGGATACGACATAGTATTGGGAATGGATTGGCTTAGCTACACTCACGCAGTTATAGACTGTCATGAGGGTAGTATTCAGTTTAGTCCCCTGGGAGCAGCACCATTCAGCATCGAGAGATCCGGGCCAGAGATCAGCTTGGAGATGAGCTATAGTGCCACAGTTGAAGAGCAAGCACCGCCGCATCCCATTGTTGTAGAGTTTATGGATGTGTTCCCTGAGGATCTTCCAGGACTTCCATCCGACAGAGACGTGGAGTTCACTATAGACTTGGTACCGGGCTCATCACCAGTGTCCCGGGCTTGCTATAGGGTGAACCCCAAGGAGGCCATAGAGATGAAGGAGCAGATCGACGACCTGTAGAGCAAGGGTTTCATTCGATCCAGCACTTCACCATGGGGAGCACCAGTGCTCTTTGTACCAAAGAATGATGGTACAGTCCGGTTGTGCATTGATTACTGGGCGTTGAACTCCATTACCATCAAGAACAAATATCCGTTGCCTCGGATAGATGATCTGTTTGACCAGTTGAGTGGAGCGAAGGTATTCTCCAGGATAGACTTGAGGTCAGGCTACCACCAGGTGAAGGTCAGAGCTGAAGACATCCAGAAGACGGCGTTCAACACGAAGTATGGGCAATACGAGTTTTTGGTGATGCCATTTGGTCTCACAAATGTGCCAGCTGTCTTTATGAACTTGATGAATAAGACATTTCACCAATATCTTGATAAGTTCGTCGTAGTATTCATCGACGATATCTTGATATACTCGAAGACGCCAGAGGAGCACGAGGAGCACTTACGGATATTTCTCGGGATTCTGCGGAAGGAGAGGTTGTATGCAAAGCTGTCGAAGTGCGAGTTCTTTCTTGACCGAGTGGAGTTTCTCGGTCATGTGGTTACTGGGGATGGTATCTCAGTGGACCCCAAGAAGATTGCTGCCATTGAGACGTGGAAGGCTCCGACATCAGTAGCAGAGATCAGGAGTTTCTTGGGTTTAGCAGGCTATTACAGAAAGTTTGTCCAAGACTTTGCCAGGATAGCCGAGCCTATGACGAAGCTGACACGAAAGGACGCGGAGTACACCTGGACAGAGGCATGCCAGGAAGCATTTGATGAGCTGAAGAGAAGACTGACGACTGTACCGATTCTTGCACTACCATCAGGACCAGGAGGCTTCACTATTTACAGCGACGCTTCAGGAAAGGGACTAGGATGCGTTCTACAGCAGCATGGGAAAATAATTGCCTATGCAGCTAGGCAACTGCGGACTCATGAGCGAAACTATCCTACTCACGACTTGGAGTTAGCTGCAGTAATATTTGCTCTCAAATTGTGGAAGCATTATCTGTACGGAGAGCGAGTGGAGATCTTTACAGACCACAAGAGCTTGAAGTACGTATTCACGCAGAAAGAGCTGAATATGAGACAGCGTAGATGGTTGGAGTTGATGAAGGACTTCGATATTGATCTGCAGTACCATCCCGGGAAGGCGAATGTAGTAGCAGATGCGCTGAGCAGGCATCCGATGGCACGGTACATGAGAATGGACTGACATTTGCGGGAGGATCTAGAGAAGCTTGGTATCGAGATGATTCTACCAGGAGCTGAGATGCAGATGATGGCGCTGGATATTCAGTCGGGTCTGATAGATCAGATCAAGGAGACTCAGTTTACAGATGAGAGCCTCCGTCGACTCAGAGTTCAGGCTTTAGCTGGACTACTTGATGACTTCACCCTTGCAGAGGATGTATCTTTGAGGCACGACAGTCGGTTATGCGTGCCGAAGGGCGAGCTGATTGAGGCGATCTTGCAGGAGGCGCATCAGTCGTGATATTCTATTCACCCTGGTACCAACAAGATGTACCGTGACGGGAGCATCTCTGGTGGCACGGGATGAAGAGGGACGTAGCACATTTTGTCTCGAGGTGCCTAGTGTGTCAGCAAGTAAAGGCAGAGCGACAGAGACTAGCCGGTCTATTGCAGCCTTTACCCATTCCCGAGTGGAAATGGGAACACATTACTATGGACTTTGTTTCATGGCTTCCTCGTTCCCAAGGAGGGAAGGATGCCATTTGGGTGATCGTCGACAGATTGACAAAGTGTGCTCACTTCATACCCTTTAAGGTGGGGCTGTCCACCGAGAAGTTGACAGAGCTATATGTGCAGCAGATAGTTCGTTTGCATGGAGTGCTAGTGAGTATTGTATCAGATCGAGACAGCAGATTCACATCCCACTACTGGCGGAGCTTGTATGAGGAGTTAGGCAGCCGACTCAAATTCAGCACGGCGTACCACCTGTAAAACCCCTAAATTTCTACTATTTTTTATTTTTTTTATTTTTAGTACTGATTTAAAATTTTCGTATTGTACGTCGCGTAGTCGTATTTTACGTCGCGCACGAAATTTTATTTTCGAAATTGCTCGACGAGTGCGATTATGTGCGAGCGTACATATTTTTGAAAATATTATTTTTCTATTTTTAAAGTTTCAAAATAATATACCTAATAATTATTTTGTTATCGTTCCAAAATTTTTCAAATTTGTTATTTTATTTATAAAGTCTTTCATTTCTCATAATTATTAATAATAAATAATATTTTTATTGTATGCTAGAAAAGCATAATTATGAGAACATCATTTTATACCTACATATATATTTCGTAATTATCTATTAGCCTATTTTAAATAAAAATATAATTTTTGGAGATTATTAATATTAATATTTTATTATTCAAAAAGATATTTAAAAATAATTATTATTTTCGAAATTATTATTATTGGTATTTTGAAAAATATATTTAGAAGTTATTTTGGCCATTTAAATCTTGATTCAATTTTTGGAATTATTTAAATAGATTAGATATTTGGAATTTGAATTTTCTCAATTGATTTTAAGCCAAAAGAATTTAAATTTGATTTAAATTTGGATTTGATTTGGATGTGGATTATTTATTTAAATTAAATTATATATCGAATATTCTATTTTGGGGTTTGAAATAAATCCTAATCCTATCCAAATGGGGATTTCCACATCCTATAAATAGGCAGGTACTCATCCGTGTATTCTATTCTCCAAATTTCCACCACAAGTGTGCGTGCATCGTGTCTGTGACCATCCAAAAATTCTTATTCCATCTTTTTACATATACATCGCATCCCCTTCGTGTCGACAACCCCGACACTATCGAATTTCTATCCTAGCACCAACCCTAGCGACCTAACCCTAATCCTAAAACTGGTCGGAGCCACTTCTCCAGAGCCTCCGCATCATCGCCGTCGTCGAGCCCCGTCCCTGTCTCTTCGGCGTCGCTGCACTCCAACGACTCCCTTCCAGACCCCCCCCAATCGACACCATCATCACCAAAGACCACCACCTCCTGCATACGGATCCCGACCAACACCGCCATGTTTCCGGCGAGTTCTTGCGGCCGGTCCCCGCCGACAACCACCGTCAACCCGATCCGTCCTGTCTACGACCACCAGCCAGCCGTCGCCAAAAACCCTATCGCCTCCCCACACCACCACCGTCCCATCAGAAAACCCACCTCCGACCAGCACTGAGCCACCCCGGCCATCGCCGACGGCACACCCAAAAGAAAAGAAGCCAAAAGAAAACCCAAAAATCGAAAAAACCTATACCTCCGTACCCCGTGCGCAATCGCCGGCGCCTTCGCCGCGTTCTCCGCCCGTTGGACCCGACCCCAACCGTCCGCCTTGCCGCGCACGGCGACAGCCGCCGCGTCCTCGGCCAAGCCCCGGCCACAGAACCCCTAGATCCGTCTCCTCGGTTCCTCGATCTTCCTCCGCCCGTCTCCGACGAAGCCACCGTCCGCGCCACCTCCTCTCCCGTTCTTCCGCCACCGCCAGTCTCCCGCGTCCGCCTCTTCCCCGCTCCGCCTCCTTGCGCCGCGCCGCCGCCCCTCTCGCCGAAACCCGCTCCCCACTTCTCCTCTCTCCTCCCCATCGATCTCCCCCTTCCACAGACTAACCCGACCTCCCTCTCTCTCCTATACTCCTCCCGAGCGCCCTCTCTCCGATCTCTTCCTCCGCCTCTCTCCCTCTCTCTGTTTCTTTAATCTCCCTCTCTCCTGCTTCTCTCGTTCTCTCTCCTCTTCTTCTTTTCCTTTTTCTTTTTGACTTCCTTCTCTCTCTGAAGCTAACGAGAGAGTGCAGCCATTGTTATTAGTATTGGTTTATTTATTATTATTTTATTTTATTTGCTGTTACTGTTATTAGTATAATTCTTAGTTTTGTTATTACTAATATTATCATCATCACCATTATTATTATTATTATTATTATTATTTTTATTATTTTATGTTTTGTGTGTTGTTCTTATTTAGTAGAGAAGAGACAACAGTTATTCTTTGCTTTATTTATTTTTGTATATTTTATCAAATTTGTATATGGTATCTACTTAGTATAAGTATTATTATGTAATATTGTTTTTATTATATTCATTAATAATATTAGTATTGTTGTATTATAATTATTAATTATTTCAGAAATTATATATTAGTATTTTCTAAATTATATTGTAGCAAAATTTTGTAATAGGCTTGGCCTATTCCAAATTTTGTTTATAAGCCCTAAAATATTGTTGTATTATTTATATTAGTTATGGCTTTTTTAGTTTAAAATTTATTTGATAAAAATTAGTTTTTTTTGCCTAAATCATTTTTCCTATACTTTCAAGTAATTGTTTGTAATATTTTGAATGAAAGAAAAACATAGTTTTTATCTATAGTTGATTTTTGTTTCCAAATAAAAAAAAAGTATTTATCTAAAACTGTTAAAATAAAGTTTTTAATTATAATAAATATTTCTTAAAATATTTTTTTACTTACTTTTCTTTGATTTCCACATCTTGACCCTTGCTAGTCATATTCCTATCTTCTTCCAAATCTCGAACTTATTTATATCGTCCCTAACTAAATTGACCCTTCTGGACCCAATGGAACCGACCGTGCCATCATCTGGAGTCACCTTGTACAGTTGTTGCACCGGAGTCGCAGATCGTGCCATCTTGATCATTGCAGCACACCAGGCGTCCTACCAGGCAAGATACCTTGCCATCTTGTACTTATATT
The DNA here is from genome assembly GCA_029216955.1 of Iris pallida. Classification (NCBI taxonomy): domain Eukaryota; kingdom Viridiplantae; phylum Streptophyta; class Magnoliopsida; order Asparagales; family Iridaceae; genus Iris; species Iris pallida. The sequence goes on from JANAVB010005598.1 coordinate 17,376,981, forward strand.
TGATTCATGATATTTTATATGTTGCTAGTGTTTTTTTACATTAGTAATAGTATGTCCAAGTATGACTTGGGTGCCATCGATATGTATATCGATGTTTGTGTGTGTGCGTGTGTGTGTGGACCATATGTGGTAGCGGACTTTTTCGGTGTGTTGAAGTTATGCTTCATAACTTCTTAGACTTGTTGACACGTCTCATACACGACACATGAGTGAGGATCATAGAGTCGGCACGAACCTACGTATTCGACTTGCTACCGATACGGGCGGTTCGTGTGTCGGTTCATTTATGGATTAGTGGAGTCTAGATAGCAACTTGCATAGAGATATGGATCGCCAAGACATGGATATGACTTGTGTGATACATGGGCGGGGAAAACTACTGGGACGTATGAGCTATCCCACAGCCTTCTAGATTGCCCGGTTATGGGTTCATGGTTTCCCTGTTATGGGTGTGTCGCTAGAGGATATATCCATTGCACGGCCCTGACCTCGACGTCAGATAAGTCAGGAGGTATGCTAGCGATGCAAAGTATGAACTAGGGGATATATCCATTGCACGGCCCTGACCTCGTCGTCAGATACGGTCAGAGACGTATACTAGTTCATGCGAAAGCCTCTAGTGGATGCTATGCTTTATTCCTACCCACTTATACGTTCCAGTATAGTTTTCGACTTGCATTACACCTAGATGGTTAGGTTTCATTGTGTTGGAGCATGTGGTCTTTTCTTTATCATGTATCATTTACAGTTCATCATGGTATTGTTTTTATGTATCTTGTTACGTCCCTCTGAGGACCTGGTTTTTCCCCAGGCGTGTGTTCATGTTTTTCGCAGGTATTCTAGCCAAGGCCGTGGTCTTCTCCATTCCTTCGAAGACAATTGCGCTTGGTTCGTCTTGTTATTTTTATCGCTCGATTTATTGTACATTTTCTTTCATTGAGATAGTTGGTAGTGGACTTTGTCTCCGCCCAACGATTGTATCATAAATATTCGAGTTGGTATTTATATTATTATTTCTTTCATTGTGGATGAGATTAGTTTGTCTTGGATTACTGCATTTTACAGCTTATGTATTCATACGAGACCTACGTATTTCGTATGAATACAGCTGGCATGTCTATGCTCCTAGTCCTACGTATTTTGGGACTGGGGCGTTACACCACCCGCAGACTGATGGACAGTCGGAGAGGACGATCCAGACGCTCGAGGACATGTTGAGGACTTGCGTTTTAGACTTCGGAGGATCATGGGAGAGTCATCTTCATTTGGTAGAGTTTTCATACAACAACAGCTACCAAGCCAACATCGACATGTCACCTTTTGAGGCATTGTATGGACGGCGATGTCGCACACCACTCTTTTGGGATGACGTTGGAGACAGAGTTATGCTCGGACCCGAGATGATCGCTGAGGCGGCAGAGAAGGTCCGAATGATCAGAGACAGACTCAGAGTTGCTCAGGACAGGCAGAAGTACTGGGCAGACGCTAGTCGCAGACCATTGGAGTTCGCCGATGGAGACATGGTTTTGGTGAAGATATCACCTACCAGAGGGACGATCCGATTCGGACGAGGGGGCAAGTTGAGCCTTAGGTACATTGGTCCATTCGAGGTACTCGGCAGGATTGGAGAGGTAGCCTACAGAGTTGATCTACCACCCAACTTGGAGGACGTTCACAACGTCTTCCACGTGTCTCATCTGAGGAGATACGTTCCCGACCCCAGCCATGTACTGGATCATTCAGAACTGGAGATCGGACTGAGCCTTGGAGTTGCAGAGCAGCCCGTGAAGATATTAGACCGCAGGGAGAAGAGGCTGAGGAACAAGGTCATCCCCTTAGTCAGAGTAGCTTGGAGCAGACACTCGCCAGGAGAGTCCACTTGGGAGCGGGAGTCGGATATGCGGGAGAAGTATCCTTATCTGTTCGATCCACCAGCCGGAAGGGAGCCATCGTCTTCTACTTGATACTTAGAGGTTAGCTTTAGATAATTACCTTAAGATCTGTTGCTTGTTTGTTTGATTGTGTTTTTCAACCTTGGGAATTTCGAGAACGAAATTTTTCAAAGAGGGAAGACTTGTCAACCCCTGAATTTCAAATAATTTTAAATTGAATACATATATATCAAATGACTAATTTAGCCTTAAAATAATTTATTATAATTTTCTAGAATTTTTAAATAATATTTAGATAATTTTTAAATAATTTTTAAAGCATAAAATATCACTTTGTAATAAAACAAAATATTTTAATATCACTGTGCAATTAAACAAATTGTTTTTAAACCAGATTGCAAATAGTTTTTGTTCTGTGCAAATTAGTTTTTGCATTAAATGCTGTGGGAGGTAATTTGCAATTTCCTGTTTTGCATTTTGTAAGGCGGTGGGTTAAACTTGTAATAGTGATTTTGTCAGGGGGCCTTAGTGTAAGTCGACCCCACGACTCAGCCCGAGTATTGGCCGAGCGCCGCTCGTCGACGACAAAACCCTAACCCTAATTCCTATTTCTTCGTCAAAACCCCAAATCGACCCCCCTAACCTAGCCTATAAAACTCCCCATACTCGAAACCCTAATCCAGACCCCTAGCCGAACACCATAGCCACCGCAATCTACCATCTTCTCCGACGAGTCGCCGGAGCTAGCCGTTCGCCAGCGCCGCCAATCTAGACGCTGCCGTCGCCATCCAGCACCACCGACGTGTTCGCCGCATCGAGACGAGCACAGCCCCGTCGCCATCCACCACCGCCGACGCTTCCTCCGCCCTGTCGCAGCCGCAACAGCAACCTCCACTGGACATGTACGTGTCACTTGAACCCTGTGTCGTCCTGTGTCTCGTAAACACGACCCCAGACACGCCTAGAGATGAGCAGTACATGGGTAGGTACGGACACGCAGAAATGGTGTCGTGCGTGTCGTGCTGAGCGAAGACACAAGACTCGTGCCAACTCTCGTGTCCTAAACTGTCAGGACACGAGTTGTGATTTTAGGTTATATGTTATTCATTTCAGGGTAAAAGTATTATAAAGCCATACTCTACTAGCAAGCTTGTGCTGGTCTATTGGCTAGCCGAGGGGGCTCAGTATCCGACCATTGTCTAACCCTGGTTCGAACCCCCCCTAGGCTATGAACCACATTTTTGGATCATTTTAGTTTTTTTTATATATAGATCCATTTACGCATTAAAAAGAATAGAACCCCCTCCTTTTCATTCAGGCCGACTTGGCCCATTGGCCAGCGGCTGCAGCACAGCGTGCGCCCCTTCCCAGCGGCTGCAGCACAGCGTGCGCCCCTTCCCCTGCTCAAGTTCGAACTCCCTTCGCAGTGCTGGGGCATTTCTTTTTGTTCTTTTTGCTTTCTTTTATATATGTGTATATTTATATATATATGTGTAATTATATAATTTTGTAAAACAGTAAATAAGTATGAAATGTTAAATATTAAACTGTTTAAAAACATTTTTCTCTAATATATATTATAAACTATATATTTCACATATATATATCATATATATATATATCATATATTATCATATATTATATATATATATATATATATATATATATATATATATATATATATATATATATATATATATATATAAAAAAAAAAAAAAAAAAAAAAATATATATATATTATATATATATATATATATATATATATATATATATATATATATATATATATATATATATTTAACTAACTTCAATATTACTTATATATATATATATACATATATATATATATATATATATATATATATATATATATATATATATATATATATATATATAAAATATATATATATATATATAAGTAATGAAATATTGAAGTTAGTTAATATTAATCCTTGCTTTCATTTCTTTTGTATTTTTGAGGAGTATATTATATTATATATATATATATTTGTCATTTAAATTTTTGCCACTTAATTTCAGTCATTTAAATTATGTCATTTAAATTTATGTCAATATAAATACGGTGCCTATACTGTAATATATAAATAAATACAGTGCCTATACTGTAATATGTAAATAAATACAGTGCCTATACTGTAATACGTATTTATAAATACAATGCCTATACTGTAATATGTACGCTTTCAATTTCTGTAATTTAAATTATATGTATTTAAATTACGCATTATTTACGATTTATGTACGTTGTACAAACGACCACTCTGAGTCCAAGCCTAGCATGGGTTGATCGGACTCAGGTGAGCCTACACATATTTGGGGTCTAGTCAAGTCATATTGGACTTGATTCACGGCTTCGGGTCCCATATCTGGACTTCGGTTCAATTTTAAATACGCAGACAAATACATTAAATAATTATTTATTTAATTTCAGAATCTGTGATTTATGAACTTTGAATTTTTAGACCACTTTTTAATGCTGATTAAATTCTAGAAAAATTACTATAAAATACTATATTAATTAATCTAATTTAATATAATTTTTCCATGATTTAATCTTCTGTTTTGTCACTGTTTAAAAATAGTTAAACAGAACTCATTTTCAATGTACACTTGTATTCTGATTTTTAATAAATACTTACACTGGATCATAAATTCCAGAAAATTTATATTAAATTACTATAATTAACAAGGATCAATTTGGTATATTATTTCATATAAAATAGTACTGTATAACTATCTTAATAATTATTAAAACATAATGTACAGTATGATTAATTAAATAATTAATATTAACTTGGGTGTTTTTGTGTATTTTTGGGATATTTTAGTATCGGGACCTTACCCTACCTTAGTGTAGAGACCTACTTGTTAGTCTAGATGTTGTAACACCTCACTTGGACTACTAGAACTTTACCTAGCTAGTGTCCTATTAGGAGCCGTGTCACAACACTAGTGTAATCTTAATCATAACTTAGAGGCTGAGTTGTATATCATTTTGGCAGGACACCGGACATCTGTACCTTCATATTATTACTCTTACTTTGCTCAAGGCAAGTACCCCTACAAACTTATTTACTGCTTATGATAAATAAACTGTAAATGAATCATGTTAGAACACTGCTTTATGAATAAACTGCAAGTCATATCTTCACATGCTTCTTACTGGTTCTCAGTACATGACATGCTTTATAGTATTCACTCACATGTTATAAAATGGGTTATGGGAAAACTGATAGTTGAGTACGTGATCATGCCCCCTTCTCCCGTACGTATGTACCGAGCAAGGTTGACATTTTATATGTATACCTTGTCGTAGGCGTACCAGCTGTATTTGTACGTATGTACATCTATCGCTTGCTTACTTGTACGGAAGTATATTTTATATACTTGTACCACAGTACATTTTACACCTATTGACGATCACGTACCTGCTCCAGTTTTAAACTATATATATGCATGTGTCACCATGACAAATGCATCATTGCCATGATAGTTGTGATTTTATATGATAGATTATGCCATGTTTATGATTGCAGTCACTTCATCTCTTACCATGTCATGATCAGTATTATATGTTTGTAGTACAAGTACTTGCTCCCGTCCTGACAGGATAACGTTATAGGTGTACTTTTCGAGGAGAAAATGCTTTACGATACTTTTTATGGAGCTGCTTTTGAGGACCTGGCCTTTGCTCCAGAAGAGGCCCCAGCGGGGAACCTTGCTTAGACTTGCCAGTCGACTATAGACTTAGAGTTATTATAACTTTTATTTAGTTACTGGACTTTGTCTCCAGTTATTACTTTGGAAGTGTATTAAACTTTAAAACATATTTGCTTTCATCTATAAATGCTGTGTTGTGACAAACAATCTCAAATGCTTTAAATATAATCTTTAGCACACTTAGTACTATCCTGACTATATTCTAGAACAGCTTACTACATTTTTACCAAGCGTAGGCTGGACATGGCTCGGCCTGACCCAACAATTTGGGTAGCGGGTCGTGACAGAGGTGTACCCCTTTGTTAGGTAAAAGACAAAAGTGATGTGAACTCACACCTAACAAAATGAATCTCTTTTTAAAGTAACTTTTATAAAGTTACTAAAGAAAATTGATCTGGTAAAGCCTTAACCAACAATTCCGATGGTACTACCGACCCCTATAAATAAGGGCTTGCTTGTATTGTGTAAACCCCCTAAAAATTTCACTACATTTTTTTTTATATATTTGTTTTATGCGGATATTTATATGACAAGTGCGAGTACGTACATACATGATATTTATTTATTTAGTTATTTTACATAAATAGTTTATTCTAGGTTTCGTAAATATAGTAAATAGTTTTGTTTTTGAAATACATAAAGAGTAAATAATTTGTACTATACTGGAAAAATATGTTTTATGTAAAATATTAATTGCATGCGAGTACATGAAATTCAATTCATGTATATATTTTAAATTTTCAAAATTATTTTATTAATTATTTTAATTTATTAAAAAGGTATTTCAAATAGTCAAATATTTATTGTAATTTTCAAAATTATTTATTATTATTTTTATATTATTTATAAAAATTTATTTTGAATTTCTCTATTTCATTAAACTTATTATGGGTATTTAAATTTGAAATTTTCTTATTACTTTTAATATGCTTAATTTAAATATGGAAGTTATCAATATTAAATTTGGATTTGAATATATACAGATTTAATTCGAAATTGGATTGGATTTGGATTTGGATTGAATCGGTTTTAAATTGATTAAAATTTAAAAGTGAGATATCAAAAAGGGGTTTGCAACTATCATAATCCTTATCTAAATAGTAGCTTCCATCTCCTATATAAGGAGAGGCTCATTATACTCTGTTCCATTAATTTTCTCCACCTACAAATGTGTTTGTGCATCGTGTCCGTGCACATCAAGCCATATCCATTCACTTCTTCTATTTGTCCTCCAAATTGATTAATGTTCTCATTAAAGAAATTCTCTTTTTCCTTCCATCTATTTTCTCTTATCACAAATTCTTACTATCCTTTTACCGATCAACCAAGTACGTCTATCCTAGTAGTCCTTAAATTTCGAGTACGAAAATTTTCAAAGATGGGTAGATTTGTAACTCATCTTCCCGAAATTATTATTTTTAAATTATATCTATATATTTTAATTTCGTGTTTAAAAGTAATTTTCGTAGAAATTTTGTAAAAGATATTTTGTGATTACTTTTGTTACCAAAAACTAGTTTTAAATTAATGGTTTGAAATAATGTTTCTAAAAAAAATGTTCTCGAGTTTTTTATTTGAAATATAAAATACGTTTTTATTATTTTTGGTCTTCTAAAAATAGGTTTAAAAAAAAATTAAGCGATAAAAGGTTTTTTTGTCTATTTATTTTTAAATAAAGATTTGGATTTATAAAAGTAAGTTTTATAATATTTGATGACATCGAGTATTATTTTGGTAGATTAATCAGTTATTTGATTATATTTAAATTTATTTAAATTATCTTGATGGTTATCAACTATACTTTAAATTATGTTGATAATTTAAATATTGTTTAAAATACTTACGATGACTAATTGGAGTATTACGATTTGTCTAATCTAGATTTAAAATATTATATAATTAAATGATTTATTTATTATTTGATTTAAATTATTTTGATAAATATTAGATATTATTTTAAAGTTATTATGTTGAGTTTGATTTGGATTTGGATTCATATGATTTGAATTATTTGATAATATAGAATAATACTTAAAGTTATTATGGTGATCATTTAAAGGATTACAATCAAATTGATTTATTTTTAAATAATTTATTTGATTTAAATTTATGGGAAGATTTATCCATTAGAAATTCTTATCCTATTGGAATCATATCTAGCATTAATTAGATCGTTTCTTATTTAAACCAATCATATTCCTATCCAAATTAATTGGTAATCATAATCATCCTTATTGATTTAGTTCTAATCCTATCATAATTTGCTAATTGCTAGCCATTATATATATCTATCAAATCTATGAATAAAATCATCTTTCAAACCATCCTTGTCAAAAAAAAATTTTTTTTTTCGTCATAAATTCAGTCTCAATTTTCAAAGGTTGTAGCAACTTCGAATTACCATAACTCCCAACTCCGGACTCCGTTTGACCTCCAGTTTTTTTTGTTGGAATCGTATTGAGGTACATTTTCTGAATATAAATTTTATTTTCATAAATTCGGAACTTAATTTTCTGGAAAATTTGTGGAGTGTCAGTTGTCCGAAATCTGACACGTTTTAGTGTTTTTGAGATTCTGGGAGAACCAGAAATCAGAATCACGAACCGTTTGAAGTTTCGGAATGCTGACGGAAAAATACACATCATATATTTTTCCCAAAATTTTTCCAGAATATTTTATTTTTGGTTTTTATTTTAGAAGTTTGTCACATCGTCTGAGTTCATCTTGTGTAGCCCTGTGACTATTCTGTACCCAACGGGATTGTCGGTTTTACCAGCAAGGACCTCAGGCAAGACACCTTGCCATTTGCTGTTTAATTATTTTAGCTCATATTTCATGCATTATTCATTATTTTTTTATGCAAAATAAACTGTGATACATGGCATAACCTGTTAGAACTTAGTGTTCATTTATATTCTCCTGCTATGTATTATTTTTCTTACACATTAAACATAGATTTAAGGGACCAACTTTTGTGTTGCATACATAGGCCTTGACATATTTATACCACGTTGTTGTGAGTCACATATAGGACTCGGACATGCGTGATTGGCTGGCCACCAGTACGTATAAGTCGTGCGTTAGGAAATAACTGCTATAGAATTGCATGCTAGAAGACTTAGCAGTTATGAGTTGGCATTGGACGGGAAGAACATGATTGGAAGTTGACTACCACCCCTATCTATCGTAGACTCGCTCGCTACTGAGGAACGATAGGTAGACTATATGCTATAGACTCGCTCGATACTGAGGAATAGTATATGGTGTTGTGACTCGCTACTGAGGTACTGCACTGGTATTTTCTTGACTTGACCCGGTAGTCATGTGACCATGAACTGTTCTTAAAACTGCATTCACTTAGAACGGTTAGGCTACCCTATCCGTTAGGTATGAGTACTCTTGGTTTGGGTACTTGTATCTGACCGTGGCTTGGAACAATAACTTGTCGTGGATTAGTTCGTCACATCTTGTCCTTGTTTGGTTGTAGGTGTGACTTACTACTTCGATGAGAATGTATTGAACCTTGTTGGGGTCCGGATACCATATTGGATTCATAGCATGGAAAGATACGTCACCGTGAATTAGTTTACCATCTCCTGTCCTTGTTTGGTTGGGGGGATGGTAAGCTAGTTCAATAGGTTTGTATTGGACCATGTTATAATTCAATTGACTTATTTATTTGAGCAGTATTTATTCAGTTTATATGGCATGATATTATGTGTCTTGTTACGTCTCTCTGAGGACCTGGTTATCTCTCCAGGTGTGTGCTCTTGTCTTTCGCAGGTGTTCTAGCTCTAGCCGTGATCATCGCTATTTCTTCGAGGATGATTGCACTTGGATCGTCTTCGCTTCGCTCGCCAAAATTATTTCTTTTCTCATGTATTTTCCTTTACTTGTGGATAGTGGATTTGTCTCCGCCCAACATATTGTATCAAGACAATTCTTAGTTGATGATATGATATCTTTTATTCATTTATTTTGTGTGGATGAGATTAGTTATGGTTCTACTGCATTTTACAGCTTACATATATTTATTATACGGCTGGCATGTCTACGTTCCTAGTCCTACGTATTTTGGGACTGGGACGTTACATGTTTTTGTGGTGGCCCATGCAGGTCAAGATAAATTGTTTGGTTACTTTACCGTACCAAGCAAGCCTGCGAATAGGATTAGAAGTCTAGGATCTCATCCACATACTTGACCTCTTTTCTCGATTCCATATTCGAACTATCGTCCGACTCATCGACTGCATCTTGCTTGATTCCTTCTATCATTATTCTTATCTCCTCTTGTGTGGATGAGATTAGTTATGGTTCTACTGCATTTTATAGCTTACGTATATTTATTATACGGCTGACATGTCTACGTTCCTAGTCCTACGTATTTTGGGACTGAGACGTTACATATTGTAAGGGGCAACAGAGTTTGAGTTCTCTTGTAATCTTTCTCTTTCTTCGAGTGTTTTCCTTTCAAGTGTTTGTTTCTTATTTTCCCGCTGTAAATCTGGTATCAGAGTCAAGTTAATAAAATCCTGCTATTTTTTATTGTAAGTACTCTATCTTGTTAATTTTTTCTTTTCTTTAATTATGTTAGCTTAAACCTTTGTTCTTGAGTATGATGCTGTGATAGGCTGTTAGATTATTCTAACAAAAATAATGTTCAGATTTGTGTGGTAGCTCTTACGTATGGTGTAGGAAACGAACCATTACTGTGCTCTAATTCTGTGAAGCGGTAGCTTAGGCTTGTGGTCATTTTGTCGAGGCCAAACCCTACCAGAAAGTTACGGTAATTCTTTGTAGCACCCAGTTTTCTGAAATTGGGAATTTTTGAAAATTTATTATTTTTTATTATTAATTAATAGTATTTTAGTCATGATATGATTTTTGGTGATTATTAGTGTAGTTAAACCATTTCTAAAGTCATGCTAAGTCATGACTTATGACTTTGTGATTTTGGTTAGTATAACTTAGTGTAAATCCTAGTTTTCTCTAACCTAGAAGTTGCCATGACCATGAGAACTTGACCATAGGCTTAGAATATCAATTAGTGATTTTTAGCCTAAAGGGTATTTTGGTAATTTACTAGACTTTAATTGTGATTTTGTGATTTTATTATTATTTTAATTAGTTGATTAGTGTCATGTTAGCTTCTAACCTAGTTTAGCACTAATCTAGAGGTTAGCCACTAACCTAGAAGACTAAGTAGAGGATGTTAGCTTTATGTGTAAATATCTAGTTGATAAATATCTAGATATTACTTTTTAGATATTTTAGAAAAACCTAAATATCTATCTACCTAGTCAAAGCCTTAGGGGCTAAGCTTTGCAAGGTGGAAAGGGGCCCTATAGCCTACCCCTACCCCCCCCCCCCCCATGGCAGCCAACAACACCCCCCCTATATATGTACACCCCTTCACAAAAAAGTCCTATTTTCATTACTTGGAACCTTGATTTTTCCCTCTACTTCAACCCTTCACCACTTAACCATTTTAGCTCCAAATTGAGCCTAGTTTCTTGTATTGGACTCCCCTACACTAGTGGATACTATCTAGGGCCTGCTATCAAGGATTTGTGGAGCTTTGGGCATCACCAAGTGAAGAGGACACCCCCCCCAAAACCTTATTTTCTTTGAGTTTTGCACTCATAGGTAAATGTCCATAAACATAGTTAATATTGTGTTTTCTCTTCATATTTGCATGCATCTAGGTACTAGGGAACTGTGTGTCAAGTTTGGTAGGATTTAGATTTGGTTTGGTGTCCGTATCGGACACGTATCTGTGTTCTAAATTCAGTGTTTGGTGAAATGCTACTTAGGATTAAACTTTGTTATTATGTAAAACAAATTATATTTTTGGGTAGCCCTAGACACGTAGGACACAACCCTAACTTACTGAGCACGAAATCGTATCGTGTCTGTGTCCAAAACTGGATACGAACCCACTGTCAAAATACTACACTAACACACTGTAAACACTGAGCACACTGTAAACACGTAGGTGTTTGATATTTCGTATCGTGTCCACGCGTGTTGTGGACACGATACAGTGACACGGACACATACCTAGTCACCTACCCTACCACCTGACACGGGCACGTGGCCCCACGTGTGAGGCACACGAACCCCCGACACTTATGCACGAGGCCCTGCGTAGCTCCCCTGCTACCAGACCCCTCGTGTGGACACGATACGACACGTGGACACGTGACACTTGGCACAGACCTAGGGGCAGTGTCTGACAAGACACCCCTAAAGTCTTGTGTCACGACGTGTCGTGTCGAGGGAGAAAATCCACTCGCACGGGTCGTACACTGGCACAGCACACGCGTTTCAGACCTCTCTGATACGCCTTCGTATCTCGGACACGGACACACTTGGACACGAATTAGGTTTTGGGATACCTAGTAGACCCCTAGGCGAACCTACCCCTAGGTGCACGAGATCCCACGTGTCCTGTGTCATGAGTACGAGACACAGGAACATCAGCCGATACCAACCCTAGAATTTACCTGTTTTTGATTTTCGACTCGTGGACACGTTGTGTCGTGTCATGGTCGTGTCTCAGGCACCTAGGACACTAGAGTGGACCCTACCCTACCTTTACCAACCTAGGGATTTGGGTCTTAGCTCGTGTTGGTGTGAGAATTTGGGTTTGCATAGTTTCGAGTGAACAGTCCTGATTTTCCAGTTTTAGGATTATTTTCCAGTTTTTGAAAATGGATTTCAAAACCTATTTTTATATGTTTTATACATTGGACTGGTGTATTTTAGTATGTATATATATAGTATATATGTATGTGTGAGTGTGGATGAAATTTGAGAGAAAATGGTCGTGTATTTGGGTAGATATGTATATATATACCTATGTATGTATATATGCTATTGTGTGTGTTTGGGCTTCCTGGTTCCAGGAACAGGAACCCCTCTCCCTTCCTGTCCTTCTCTCTCATTCACTCTCTTTCTCTCTCTCACATCTCTCTCTCTATTTCCCTCTCTATATATATATTGTATATAATATATATTAGGTATATTATACATATACATTATGTATGTATATATGTTATATATATATATTGTAGTGTGTATATATGGTTATATATATGTGGGGTATATGGGTATTTATATATAGTGGCTATATATAGGTTTTACATTATATAGTGTATGTATATATATATATATATATATATATATATATATATATATATATATATATAGGTAAACCTAGAACTAGTTGACCTAAGCTACTAGCCTATGGGCTATAACCATTAGCCTATGGCCAAGATTATTAGCCTATGGCTTGGGGCTAACCCTAATGGCCCAAAACCCAACTTGTTGACCCTTGTTGACTAAGGGTTGACCAAAGTCAACCTTAGGTCAAACCATGACCTAATTAACCTAAGAATGACTAGTTCAACTAGTCTGACCATGTTTGACCTAATCACCTTGTTGACTAGTCCTTGTTTGACCTAGTTACCTGACTGACTAGTCTTGTTTGACCAATATCTTAGTTGGTCTAAGTTTGACCTAGACTTGATCCAGATTTATCATGTTGACTAGTAATTGACTAGTTTGATTTGAATGTTGACCAGGAGTTGACTTAAACCTAGATTAAACTTGTTTGACCTTGTTTGACTCTATTTGACTTAGTATGACTTCCTGTGACCTAGTTTGACTATTAGAGTTGACCCAGAGTTGACTTTTGACCAGATTGACCTAGAATTATGTAGTATGCATTGTATACTCTATTTTTACCATTGTGGATATGTTGTGACCTGTTTTACTCTAAATAGGACTCTGTGATACCAGTTCGGACATCTATTTATATCAGTCATACAGGGTGACAGGCGAGTACATTCTCTGATCTTTTCATGCTTGTTAGGACTTATATTCTTGCTTTAGATTACCTTACATGATGCTGTCACGTCATTATCACGGATTGGTACTATATGGATCTTGTTATGCGATGTTATCTCCCTCGGGGTGCATCAGATACAGTTGTCATGTGCTTTTCACGAACATCTTGTATTTCATGTACACCGCTTTCATGTATACTCTTGTGCAATCTTGTACTCTCATGATCACGTGAGCAAACATGATAAAAACCTCTTGTACAAAGTAACGTAACTTGACTGGATCCTTGTGTATTGATTGGGGAGGGTGAGTAGGAAATGGTTATGTGATCAAATCCCATCTTGTACAAATTCTTGTGAAATCTTGTGAAATCTTGTATATGTCCTAAGCCCGTTTATATAACCATATCATGCTCTAAATCACATGTTACCTACAGTTCTTACTTATCATATATATAGATATTTTCAGTTATCAAATCTCTCTCGTTTTACATATATTCTTTACAGTTCATGTATCTTACTCTATGCATGCTTTACATTTCCCAACCTGATATGAACTACGTGAGATGTATTGTGCTCGTTCCTGTCCTGACTGGGCCTGTTGAAAATATTACAGATGATGATGGTGACTGTCCTACCTTCTATGGGACACATGAGGGTGACCTTCAGGATCCTGAGGAGCATCTAGCTCAGTAGAGGGTGCCTAGTCTAGTCTAGTGTTTACAGTTTTCATTTTGTATCGGACTGTTCCGATTGTTAGTTGTGACTTAGTTATATTTCAGGTCTTGTACTTATTTGTGTTGGACATCTACTTGTGTGGTGTGATAACTCTATATATATTCAGTTCTTTCTTTCGTCTGATTCCATATCATGTTTTATCTTTATCTTTCCTAGACTTGTGTTGAGATATAGAGTTGAGATGTTATGTTATACCTCCGTGCGGAGATGACAGGTTTATATGTCTTATTGTTAGATGTTAGTTGTTATAGATGACCTATACAGCATTCTACTGCCGACACTGCGGCGTAGGCTGGACGTACCCACGTTCTCGTGCCCCTAATCAGGGTGCGGGTCGTGACACGTTTTTGTGGTGGCCCACGCAGGTCGAGAGTCACATTTGTGCGATTTCGTAGTAGCACGACGACTTAGTTGTACTGCTACGAGCCTGCGATAGAATATAGGAATTAAGGTATTAGGATGAGAGTATACTCAATCACTGTTAGGATTTCATGAGAGATTCCGGGACGACCCTTGAGAATCTTATTTTGAACTTCGATATTGAAAACCCTTTTCCTCTTGTTTTAAGTCACCCTCACTCCTTGATGTTTAAGGGATCTTGGACTATTTAACCTTATTCATCATTACCTCCCTTATATTTTGACCTTCTTTACTGCTAATTTAGCCTTAGTTTTACAAGCTTATATTTTTATCGAGCTTGATCACGACATATTTTATTGGGGGCTAGTACCCACTAACATATTGTCTAATCAGGGCCGGTGCATGATGGTCTGATCAACCTATTGCACTTTGGTTCGCTTTTATATATTATTCTACATGGATGGAGCCACTTGCAGGTTCTGTTCTTTCAAATCCATTCCCATCTTGTTTCATTATATCTGTCTTGAAATCCAATTCCATATGCTCCTACCTATTTTTTATTTTTGATGAATTTGACCTGATAGTTCTTTTGATTTTATCTCTTACTTAGGAGTGGGAGTAGGAGTAGGAGTAGGAGTAGCTCTAATTGTTAATATAATCCTTTAGGAATGAATTGATGTATGTGCTATACCTTTGACTTAGAAGAGTAGCTCTAACCATAGAATGGTAAACCTCTTAACCCTATTGATTCATTATTTTCTTACCTACCTAGTCTAATACCCATAGTCACAGACTATCCCATTTAACCTATCCTTGTACTACTATTGCATCACAACTTCTGGTTTAAATTTAGGCCATTGACCATTCCCACTCTAATTATGATCATCGTAGGTACATTACCATGACTTTTAAATTAGGAGCACAAGACTAGTTGTTTTCTCAAAACCAATTTCACAGGCATGACCTAGACTTGGCAACCTACACCCATGACCTTAGTATCCCACTAAGGCACACCATTTTATACTTCAATTACTTAGTACGACTTTCCTGACACAAGACTTCATCCTAAATTACCCCATAGAGCTACTTTTGATTCCAATTTAAATTGAGGACACCCTTGACCTAAATCTGCCAGTCCAATTTATTGGACATGACCCAGTATAGGTCTACTACCCACATTTTACTTGTTGACCTTGTATGCTGCTAAGTAGTAACTCTGACTTTGATTGTTGAGTGTTTGACCTAGAAGGAGTATGACCATTCTAATTTCGAGGACAAAATTTTCTAAGGAGGGTAGACTTGTAGCACCCAGTTTTCTGAAATTGGGGATTTTTGAAAATTTATTATTTTTTATTATTAATTAATAGTATTTTAGTCATGATATGATTTTTGGTGATTATTAGTGTAGTTAAACCATTTCTAAAGTCATGCTAAGTCATGACTTATGACTTTGTGATTTTGGTTAGTATAACTTAGTGTAAATCCTAGTTTTCTCTAACCTAGAAGTTGCCATGACCATGAGAACTTGACCATAGGCTTAGAATATCAATTAGTGATTTTTAGCCTAAAGGGTATTTTGGTAATTTACTAGACTTTAATTGTGATTTTGTGATTTTATTATTATTTTAATTAGTTGATTAGTGTCATGTTAGCTTCTAACCTAGTTTAGCACTAATCTAGAGGTTAGCCACTAACCTAGAAGACTAAGTAGAGGATGTTAGCTTTATGTGTAAATATCTAGTTGATAAATATCTAGATATTACTTTTTAGATATTTTAGAAAAACCTAAATATCTATCTACCTAGTCAAAGCCTTAGGGGCTAAGCTTTGCAAGGTGGAAAGGGGCCCTATAGCCTACCCCTACCCCCCCCCCCCCCCCATGGCAGCCAACAACACCCCCCCATATATGTACACCCCTTCACAAAAAAGTCCCATTTTCATTACTTGGAACCTTGATTTTTCCCTCTACTTCAACCCTTCACCACTTAACCATTTTAGCTCCAAATTGAGCCTAGTTTCTTGCATTGGACTCTCCTACACTAGAGGATACTATCTAGGGCCTGCTATCAAGGATTTGTAGAGCTTTGGGCATCACCAAGTGAAGAGGACACCCCCCCCAAAACCTTATTTTCTTTGAGTTTTGTACTCATAGGTAAATGTCCATAAACATAGTTAATATTGTGTTTTCTCTTCATATTTGCATGCATCTAGGTACTAGGGAACTGTGTGTCAAGTTTGGTAGGATTTAGATTTGGTTTGGTGTCCGTATCGGACACGTATCTGTGTTCTAAATTCAGTGTTTGGTGAAATGCCACTTAGGATTAAACTTTGTTATTATGTAAAACAAATTATATTTTTGGGTAGCCCTAGACACGTAGGACACAACCCTAACTTACTGAGCACGAAATCGTATCGTGTCCGTGTCCAAAACTGGACACGAACCCACTGTCAAAATACTACACTAACACACTGTAAACACTGTGCACACTGTAAACACGTAGGTGTTTGATATTTCGTATCGTGTCCACGCGTGTTGTGGACACGATACAGTGACACGGACACATACCTAGTCACCTACCCTACCACCTGACACGGGCACGTGGCCCCACGTGTGAGGCACACGAACCCCCGACACTTGTGCACGAGGCCCTGCGTAGCTTCCCTGCTACCAGACCCCTCGTGTGGACACGATACGACACGTGGACACGTGACACTTGGCACAGACCTAGGGGCAGTGTCTGACAAGACACCCCTAAAGTCTTGTGTCACGACGTGTCGTGTCGAGGGAGAAAATCCACTCGCACGGGTCGTACACTGGCACAGCACACGCGTTTCAGACCTCTCTGATACGCCTTCGTATCTCGGACACGGACACACTTGGACACGAATTAGGTTTTGGGATACCTAGTAGACCCCTAGGCGAACCTACCCTTAGGTGCACGAGATCCCACGTGTCCTGTGTCATGAGTACGAGACACAGGAACATCAGCCGATACCAACCCTAGAATTTACCTGTTTTTGATTTTCGACTCGTGGACACGTTGTGTCGTGTCGTGGTCGTGTCTCAGGCACCTAGGACACTAGAGTGGACCCTACCCTACCTTTACCAACCTAGGGATTTGGGTCTTAGCTCGTGTTGGTGTGAGAATTTGGGTTTGCATAGTTTCGAGGTGAACAGTCCTGATTTTCCAGTTTTAGGATTATTTTTCAGTTTTTGAAAATGGATTTCAAACCTATTTTTATATGTTTTATACATTGGACTGGTGTATTTTAGTATGTATATATATAGTATATATGTATGTGTGAGTGTGGATGAAATTTGAGGGAAAATGGTTGTGTATTTGGGTAGATATGTATATATACCTATGTATGTATATATGCTATTGTGTGTGTTTGGGCTTCCTGGTTCCAGGAACAGGAACCCCTCTCCCTTCCTGTCCTTCTCTCTCATTCACTCTCTTTCTCTCTCTCACATCTCTCTCTCTATTTCCCTCTCTATATATATATTGTATATAATATATATTAGGTATATTATACATATACATTATGTATGTATATATGTTATATATATATATTGTAGTGTGTATATATGGTTATATATATATGTGGGGTATATGGGTATTTATATATAGTGGCTATATATATAGGTTTTACATTATATAGTGTATGTATATATATATATATATATATATATATATATATATATATATATATATATATATATATATATATATATAAACCTAGAACTAGTTGACCTAAGCTACTAGCCTATGGGCTATAACCATTAACCTATGGCCAAGATTATTAGCCTATGGCTTGGGGCTAACCCTAATGGCCCAAAACCCAACTTGTTGACCCTTGTTGACTAAGGGTTGACCAAAGTCAACCTTAGGTCAAACCATGACCTAATTAACCTAAGAATGACTAGTTCAACTAGTCTGACCATGTTTGACCTAATCACCTTGTTGACTAGTCCTTGTTTGACCTAGTTACCTGACTGACTAGTCTTGTTTGACCAATATCTTAGTTGGTCTAAGTTTGACCTAGACTTGATCCAGATTTATCATGTTGACTAGTAATTGACTAGTTTGATTTGAATGTTGACCAGGAGTTGACTTAAACCTAGATTAAACTTGTTTGACCTTTTTTGACTCTATTTGACTTAGTATGACTTCCTGTGACCTAGTTTGACTATTAGAGTTGACCCATAGTTGACTTTTGACCAGATTGACCTAGAATCATGTAGTATGCATTGTATACTCTATTTTTACCATTGTGGATATGTTGTGACCTGTTTTACTCTAAATAGGACTCTGTGATACCAGTTCGGACATCTATTCATATCAGTCATACAGGGTGACAGGCGAGTACATTTTCTGATCTTTTTATGCTTGTTAGGACTTATATTCTTGCTTTAGATTACCTTACATGATGCTGTCACGTCATTATCACGGATTGGTACTATATGGATCTTGTTATGCGATGTTATCTTCCTCGGGGTGCATCAGATACAGTTGTCATGTGCTTTTCACGAACATCTTGTATTTCATGTACACCGCTTTCATGTATACTCTTGTGCAATCTTGTACTCTCATGATCACGTGAGCAAAAATGATAAAAACCTCTTGTACAAAGTAACGTAACTTGACTGGATCCTTGTGTATTGATTGGGGAGGGTGAGTAGGAAATGGTTATGTGATCAAATCCCATCTTGTACAAATTCTTGTGAAATCTTGTGAAATCTTGTATATGTCCTAAGCCCGTTTATATAACCATATCATGCTCTAAATCACAGGTTACCTACAGTTCTTACTTATCATATATATAGATATTTCCAGTTATCAAATCTCTCTCGTTTTACATATATTCTTTACAGTTCATGTATCTTACTCTATGCATGCTTTACATTTCCCAACCTGATATGAACTGCGTGAGATGTATTGTGCTCGTTCCTGTCCTGACTGGGCCTGTTGAAAATATTACAGATGATGATGGCGACTGTCCTACCTTCTATGGGACACATGAGGGTGACCTTCAGGATCCTGAGGAGCATCTAGCTCAGTAGAGGGTGCCTAGTCTAGTCTAGTGTTTACAGTTTTCATTTTGTATCGGACTGTTCCGATTGTTAGTTGTGACTTAGTTATATTTCAGGTCTTGTACTTATTTGTGTTGGACATCTACTTGTGTGGTGTGATAACTCTATATATTCAGTTCTTTCTTTCGTCTGATTCCATATCATGTTCTATCTTTATCTTTCCTAGACTTGTGTTGAGATATAGAGTTGAGATGTTATGTTATACCTCCGTGCGGAGATGACAGGTTTATATGTCTTATTGTTAGATGTTAGTTGTTATAGATGACCTATACAGCGTTCTACCGCCGACACTGCGGCGTAGGCTGGACGTACCCACGTTCTCGTACCCCTAATCAGGGTGCGGGTCGTGACATTCTTTGATCATGTTATCAAAAAATAAAGGGCAGCTATGTCTAGTCGCAAAATTAAGGGTCAAAACGAGCTAAGCTGAGATCTGAGAATATTTTTGTTAGAAAATATCTACGTCTACCAAAGCTTACATACTCAAGAACAAACATCTCCGATGGGAGAAAACACTCCGGCGAAAGCCGAACGTATTGTTCATCTGGACAATCACCATTGTCCATTTGATTTAGTTGGATATGAACATGTTGTTCATTTACCCTCACATGTGAACCCAGAAAATGGGATATATAATTATATTACTGATACACTTATAACCATGCATAAAGATGTGAATAACATTTTTAGAGAAGTTAATGATATGGGAATGGAACTCCTTAATATTAAAAGGGAAATTAAAAGTTTGGGGAAAACCCAAGATTACCAAGAGAGCGTTACTAGTAAGCCAACAACAGTTCTATTAACAAAAAAACATTGGACAAATAGCATCAATATGATGAAATTCTCGTCTCTAGAGATACATACTATTCCCACTAATCAGATAGATGAAATTTCTATAAAGTATTTATGAGAATGCAACAACAAGAAATATGGAGAAATCGAAAGTAATGATGTTTATTCGTATTATGAAAAATGTTCTAGGGCGATTGACTTCTATAAATGAAAATATGCAGAAAGTTCAAGTTCGGATTCATCGAACGATGAATCAGATAGACACCAAATAAGAGTGGTGGAGGAAGGACATGGTAGCATTGAAACCTACGCTGTCGAAGCAATCCCTACCACACATCCGGGATTTATAAATCCTGGACCAGAAATACTTATGAAAAATGCCGGTGCTGGCATGTCACGAGTTACTTCTCCGTTTATACCAGTGATCCAAAAAGATTCGAGAAAGCGACACCCGCACTCTAGCCGACATTCCCGGTTTAGGTATCACTCTGGTCTTCGAAAGAATACTTCACCAAAAAAAAAACCCGAATATAGCCGAAACAGTCCCCAAAATCTAGATTCAGCTCCATGAACTCTAAGGTTGTGTTTGGTAGGAAGGATAGAAAAGTGGAAGGAAGGAAAAAGATAAGGATTCATTTTCCTTCCATATGGAAAGGAAAGATCATTTCCTTCCTTTGTGTTTGGTAGCAAGGATAGAAAAGATAAGAGATGCATTTTCTTTTGTTTGGTATGAAAGAAAAAGTGGAAGGAAGGAAAGTAAAAAATACATGGTTTACCAATTCTACCCTCAACTAAAAATACTTATTTACCATTTGACTTCATAAATAATATTTAAATAATACATTCATATGTGGGTATAATTGTTAATTAATACAAGCCTCCACTTTTCCTTCCACTTTTCCTCCCACTTTTGGGGGATTGGATTTCTTAGGTTATGAAGGAAAAGTAATCCCTCCACTTTTCCTTCCTTCCTATTTTTCTTCCATACCAAACAAAAGAAAATGAATCTTTTCCTTCACTTTTCCCTCCTCTACTTTCCTTCCTCCCACTTTTCTCTCCTACCAAACACATCCTAAGCAAATGTACCTTGAACAAAAACAAACAGCATATTAGCTTCAACATAAACCAAGAAGACTTGAACAAGCAGTACTATACTAGCATTTTGTTTTATCTGTAAAAATTGACTTGTAAACACCTTATAAAATGTTTTATTATCGCCAAACGTACATTGCGAAGCTGACATGCTTAGCAGAAAATTACTTGAACATATCTATCACCTTAAGGTATAATTTACGAAGATCAAACTTGCCTAGTTTCGGGCAGTGGAAGCACTTGTACATCGCTGTGATTTCTACTTTGCAGAAGAAAAATTGATTGCAACGAAGACATACAGAGATACAGATAAGAAATACATCTTGCAGAACTTATTGTCAAAATTTGCGTCTTAACTCAGGCAATACATCACCTTAGCAAGAGGACAACAAACCGAGGCCAAACATGCACATCTCAATTCTTACTCCTAATTCATAACCTTTTATGCTTCCAAAGTAAATTCCATAAAGAGCTCTTACTAGAAAGATTGGTGAGCTATTGGCCCTCTAGCATCTGATGTAGGTAACCCAGGGCCGGCCCTGAGCTGTTGGAGGTCCCAGGCGAAACTTTCAAAATGGGCCCCTATAAATAATGTAAAATAAAATAAAATTTTGCTATAGTCAAGATTTGAAACAATGACTTCTTTAATACAAGTCTAGCATTATAACAACTACACCACAATACTTTTTGTTAAAAAAGCACATTATACATATTAGTTCTAATATATACAGTACAATGTTGGTGTCCCCTTTCGTCAGGGGGCCCTGGGCCATCGTCCGGCCTGTCCTAGGCCAGGGCCGCCCCTGAGGTAACCTTATTTGCATCATGAGACTATTCGTGGCATGCACCCATCCTCCCGTGCCGGCTATGTATCTCTTTAGCTTTCAATTTGCCAGATTATCGTGCTCACCATAAGAGGGCTGTCACCAGTGACCCGGTGCTACCACTCCATGATGTGGAAAGCCCAACTGTCTATATTTCAATATTTGAAGTATCAGGGTGAGTTAGCTCTAGTGATTGTTGGATGGGAGGTTCTCTCTAGTGGGCAAGCTTTAAATCCTACAAGAAATTTATTTTTGTCACCAATTTCAAGAAGGATTCCAAAGCTAGGCCATTGTGGAGCCTAACAATTCGGACTCGGGTGTGGGCGTGCGCGTGGACGAGAGCGTGAGCATGGGTGAAGGGTGCAAAGTGACGTTTTGATGGCGCATTTTGCACTTCGCACGGTTGCTCTGCGTGCTCGTGCAGCTCCGTGGGTGTGCTCACTGTGCTGGTTCCGAGGTTCTGCAGCTTTGCAGCTCTGTAAGTGAGCGAGTGCTGCAACGTTCTACGGGTCCGTAGGTGCATGACGTTTTGCCGTTCTGTGGGCACCTCGGCATTTTGTTGTTCGACCGGTACGCAGCATAGCCCGGTGTTCTGCAGTTCCACGAGACTGCTTCTCTACTACCGTAATTTTGATGGTGCTAGGACGTTTCAGTTTGTAACTGCCCTATTTATAGGGAGTTACTGATCGTCCAAATCGTGGGGATTAACTCCCAAGTTTTCTACCCCCGTATTTAGTGGGCCGGTATCTTATAAATAATCTTTGTTTTTGCACTTAGTGCAGGACATAAGACATAAGAGAGAAAAGAAAGTGCATCACAATAGAGTAGCAACGGCCTTGTTTGTGCTCTGTCCGAGTTTAAGGAGTTGACAATTTTGAGCGTTCCAAAAGTTGTACCAAATTTGTTGTTTATGGGAGCGGATCAAAGAGAATGATCGGATCTCGCTTTGAGCAACGTTGATCTTCATCACCCTAGCAACGAGGCGATAACTATATTTTGCAGTGCTATACTCTAGTTAAAGGATCTTGTTTGCTTTTTTGTGACAATCTTGCTGGTAGTGCACTCTGTGCACATCCTTAGCAAGTTTGTTAGTCGTTCATCACTTCCGTGGAAATCTCTTTAAGACTTGTACGCAATTCCAGTGGTTTCAACAACAATCTCAAAATGAGATTTTTGTGATCTTTTAAGATTTCAAGAATCTCTTCAAATCCAAAATGAACAATCGTACAAGTCTATTGGATACTAGCTTTCACAAGTTCGAAATTTGAAGGAGAGAAGCACAACAATTGGTAGAGGAAGATTAGTTTAAATCTCCATCTCGTCAACTTGGAATACGTTCTGACTAATACATAACCAGTGTGATTCCAAAGACGGGTGACATGCAAGCAATTGACAACGTGATTACCACTCTCTAAAAGTAGAAACGAGATAACAACCTCTACAAATTATTGAACCTTACCTCTTTGGATGCTTCCTTGTTAGGGTCCTACATCAAGAACGCAAAAGCGAGAGACGTCTAGGAGTCTCTTTAAAAACAGTACAAGGATGATAAGAACATGTCAAAAGAGTACATCATCAACAAGGTTATGAACTTGGAGTTGTGAAGATAACAAGACCATGTTGCCCAAGTCAAAGAACTTATAAAGCTTCAACAGAAGCTGGAAGAAGAGACTATGCGTCTAGTGGACAAGTTTATGGTAGAATTTATTATCTCCAAACTCCCTACCAGATGAGATCGATTCTCAACCGATATGTGCCGCAAGAAGACGGAGATAAAGTTTGAAAATCTTATGTGCTTCATCCAGATTGAGAATGAAGCCATGAGTAAAATCAAGATCGACTCATTGTTCAAACAGTTTGTCAAGGTAAACAAAATCCAAACTAGGGATCACAAGATAAAGGGAAGACGGGGCTTGCTTCAACCGTGACAAAAATGATCACTTCAAGAATGACTACAAGTCTAAGTCAAGGCTAAAGCTAGAGGAACACAAGGAAAGTGAGCTTAATCTTATTATGATTACGCAAGTAGTCTCAACTGGCATGGACACCGACTTGTGGGTGAACACGAGGGCCTCCTGCCACGTGTGTTCTGCTAAGGAGGTGTTCACCACGTATGAACCTTCATTTGAGAAGGTAACGATGGTGAAGAAAATGCAAGCTGAAGTACTAAAGCTAACTTCAGGTGAGTCACTTATATTGGAGAATGTAAAGTATGTACATATTGTCACAAAGAATCTGATTTCTGGAAGTGCTGTGCAAGACAGGCTTAAGAATGGACATCAATGCTGGTCAGATGGTAAAGTCATACAAGTTAGCAAGCTTCAAAAAAGATTTTTGTACTAAAAGAATGTTCAAACTTCAGCTTGTACCTCCTAGTCACTGGCGGACCAAATAAAATATTTTTAGAGGGAGCAAAAATACACTAACTTGAAAATTAAAGGGAGCATCATATAGTATTTATATAAAAATAAAAAATATTGTAGCTAGCAAGGTTTGGACCTATGACCTCTTGAATAAAAAACTTATTACTTAACCAAATGAGCCAACCAATTATCTAGTATATAAAGAAACGAAGTTACATATATCATACCCAAAAAAGTATATATAGAAGTACATGTAGGGGAACCGAAAATTCAGAAGGAGATCTGCCTTTGCTCCTAGTGAATGTATTAGTGAAGTCTGATGTTATTGCCGGTCCACGGCATACCACAATACTGCGGTTACGTGGTTTTGCAGGACTGCTTCTCTGCTACTGCGGTTTAGCTACTGTTGGGACAGTTCATTTTGTAACTACCATATTTATAGGGAGTTACTGCGGGTAACTGTCCAAAGGGATTTACTCCCTGATTTTTTGCTTACGTTCTTAGTAGGCAGTTATGGATGCTAGGGGGTGGCTACCCTATAAATAGTCTTTGTTTTTGCACTTAATGCATGACATAAGACATCAAAGAGAAAAGAAAGTGTAGTACAGCAACAGCCTTGTTCGTGCTCTGTCCAAGTTCAAGGAGGTGACAGTTTTGAATGTTCCAGAAATTCTACCAAACTTGTTGGTTCCTGGAAACGGATTGACGATAAGGGTCGAATCTCGCTTTGAGTAATGGTGATCTTCTTTACCCCATCAACAGGCAATAACTGTTAGCTACATGTGTGGGTTTCACACACAGATTTGTGCAAAAGCTCAGTTCCATTTTCCATCTTTAGTCCCACATCGGTTGGGAAAGGAAAATGGGTTGTGTATATAATGCTTTGTTACTCTTTGCTTCACTAAAAGTCTTGTGTGGGAGCCCCTTGGGCCACACGCGCGCGCCGCCGCAGCCCGGCTCGGTTCGCGTAACGGGTGCGAGTACGTGCCCATATCTGCGGGCGACGAATGCCGATCCGATTTCCTCTTCGAGTTCGGGCTGAGACTCTTAAAACCTTTTGCTCCTCATTTAAATTTTTAACAGTTACTATTCTTTTAATTTTTGTAAAGTTGGACTCTCCAATTTCCGTCCAGATTCATTGTATCATTTTTTTTACATGTGATATAACGTTTGTAACGTTAATTTTAATAGGCTGATTTAATATCACATTTATTCCCAACCGTTGGTATCAATCTATATATTGAGCCCCCTTCTTCTCTTTCGGACACACAGAAATATACGTCAAAACGCTCCTTTCTAAATCTTGTTTTTCCGATCCAAGCTTTCTATTCTTCGTTGTTGCTCTGGGCAGAGTTAAGTCGGGGTCACTCTCTCCGAGTCGTGTGCGGTAAGGAGATTCCGGTGGAGCGGAAATTTTACCACTAGGAGCGTTCGGATATGGTCTGCACATAGACCCGAGCTAACTCTTAGGGCAGTGCTACGTGCGCGACTTCCCTGGAGGCCGGTAACACTTAAATAATTTATTTTATTTGCAGATTTTATGTGAAGAATATTGGAGAAAATTTCAACAATCTAAGAGTTAGCTAAATAATTAGTTAATGGTATAAATATTTGTACGAAAATATATGCCACAAATTTGCTTGCTGTGAAAAAATATCCATTACTATTGCTTTCCTTTGTTACTATTAGTCTGTTCTTAATTTACAGATTCTACTTTCTCTAAATAACATCCAGAATTAGCTTCTTTAAAACCTTTTCAAAGGAGTTTCTTGTTATTTTATGCTTATAAGGCTACATTCAATATAAATGTACAGAGTCAGACATGTATGATGAATATTTCTCATTTTCTGAGAACTTGCTGACAAAGTGGAAACAGTCGTTTCTTCTCACTGTAGACATTTATTTTTTCTTACTGTTGAACATTTGCTTGCCTAGCAACTAATATTCCTAACCGACAAACATTACTTTGTCGACCAACAAATATTCCTTACTATTAAATTTTGTTCCTCTTCAAACAATAGGATTGAGTGCTTAAACATTTAATTGCCTAGTTATTGTTAACGATTCTTTATTTTCAACAAATATTCCATTGAAAAATTGCTAGCCCAATATATATTCATATATATTGCTCCTTTGTAACATCTTTCTTTTAACATACAAATTGCTTACTGTCAAATACATTGGAATATTACGTGTGTACGAATATTCATGTCAAACGTTGCCGACCTATATTAACAATATATTAGCCTTTAATTTTCTACTGTTGATTTAGATACAAATTGCTTAATTTGTTTACCAAACTTACTTTAGAAATAATTTCGCCTACTGTACCAAGCTTTGTTTAGCAACATTTCTTAGCAAAATTTGTTGTCACTTATTATTTTGTCACCATAAAGCAAAGTTATTTGCTGCCTTCAAATAGTTTTTTATTTTGTTTGTTGTGCTCAAACCATTTTTCCAGCATATACTAAATTTGTCTTCTAGCAAAGTTTGATGCATTCATACTAAATTAGTTTATCCATATAAACTAAGATTGTTAAACAATCTGTCTTTTAGCAAATTTTCTCTACTACTAATAAGTGTCTTTAAGGAAATTGTTAGACAAAGA
Organism: Iris pallida; assembly: GCA_029216955.1. Classification (NCBI taxonomy): domain Eukaryota; kingdom Viridiplantae; phylum Streptophyta; class Magnoliopsida; order Asparagales; family Iridaceae; genus Iris; species Iris pallida. The sequence goes on from JANAVB010005598.1 coordinate 17,404,336, forward strand.
CAATTTCTACTAGACATTTTTTGTTAGAAAATTGTTAGATAATTTTTGCTAGACAATCTTCATATATATATATATTGTCAACAATTTTTGTACTATTAATTATTGTTAGACAATTTTCTTATTCAATTGTCATCATTTAAGATGCACATTGTTTAATAAATCTTGGCTAGATATTGTTTAATATTTGTTAATTGTCATATCAATAACAAATATATTGTTATTTCTAATATATAACTATTGTACCTTCATAAGTCTGTTTCTATAAATTGACACATTAGATAAACATCATTCTGTTAGTATCTTGTGCCAATACCAGTTGGGTAATTTCTTTTACTCGATATTTCAATTTAGGCTAAATTAAACAATAAATTGATATAGTAAGATTCCTTTAATTTTAAAGTTCTAAAGTAGAGATTTGTTTGGGAACAAGCTGAAAGGGCCCTTCTGTCAAAAAGACGTAAATCGTCTAAGCGACCGGTTCTTAAGCGTTTCTAGCGAACCTCCGCTTGCTGGGATCCGGCCCCTACAGCTAACCCAACCTTATCAAAACTTGAAAACTAAAAGTTTAAAGGTCTATTACTAAAATCATTTGAATTGTCCATTTTTAGCTTAAACCATCTTTATTGAGTAAATAATCTCTGCAGACTTTAGAAACCAATTTGTAAGTTCTAAGAGACTTGGAACAGAAATCAGATTAGGTTGAAGTCTATAGCTATATCTGACTCCATAGCTATACAAAATTGTAATGGAGGCAAATAAAGTAGTTTTCTCTAAGAATGATTTGTTTGTGGGGAAAGGATTTGTGAAAGATGGACTATTTATTTTGAGCACTATGAATAAATTTAAGATCCTTCTTTTGTTGCAAATGTTGAATCCTCAAATATTTGGCATGGTAGATTAAGTCATGTGAACTTAGGATCTATTAAAAGGATGATGAACTTAGATCTTATTCCCAAGTCTCCTATAGATAATGAACACAAATGAGAGATTTGTGTTCAAGCCAAACACACTAGATTGCCTTTCAAATCTGTCCATAGGAATTCTGAACTCCTAGAACTTATCCACAATAATGTTTGTGATTCCAATAAAGTTTTGACCCAAGGCGGTAGGAAATACTTTGTTACTATTATAGATGACCATTCAAAGTATTGTTACACCTACCTTCTTAAAACAAAAAATGAAGTTCTAGACAGATTTAAGGTCTATAAGTCCGAAGCTGAGTACCAGTTAGATAGAAATATTAAGATTCTTAGATCAGATCGTGGTGAAGAGTATACCTCAAATGAAATGACTAATTTCTGTGAAGAACATGGAATTATTCATGAGTTTAACGCTCCTTATTCACCACAGTCCAACGGAGTTGCTGAAAGAAAGAATCACACTCTGTTAGACATGGTCAATGTCATGCTTCTCAGCTCAGATGCTCCTGATAATCCTTGACAATAAGCCCTTTTGTCAGCCTGTTATATCCTCAACAGGATACCTAGTAAGACTAATGATAAAACACCTTATGAGTTATGGAAAGGTCGAACCCCTAGGATTAATTACCTCAATGTTTGGGGATGTCTAGCTAAGGTAGGGATTCCTGAACCTAAGAAGAGGAAGATAGGACCTAAAGCTGTTGATGTTGTGTTCATAGGATATGTCCTAGATAGTAATGCCAATAGATTTTTTGTAACCCATTCTGGAGTAAATGAAATCTCTAACAACATGATTATAGAAACTAGAGATGCAGTTTACTTTGAGAATATATTTTCCTTCAAGGATAGAACCCCTTCATCTTTCTCTAACCCTTCTCTTATTCCATCTACTAGTTCTCATGATCAAATACCTAGGTCTCAAACTGAACTAGTCATAAAACCTAGAAGGAGTAAAAGAGAAAGGATTGAAAAGAATTTAGGAGCCCTCAACTTATGAAGAAGCAATATCTTCTCATGATGCCCCTTTCTGGAAAGAAGCTATTAACAATGAGTATAACTCTATTATGGAGAACAATACTTGATTTTTGGCATATCTTCCTTTAGGTAGCAAATCCATAGGTTGTAAGTGGGTCTTAAAAAAGAAGCTTAGAGCCGATGGTATCATAGAGAAATACAAGACAAGACTAGTAGCCAAATGATTTACCCAGAAGAAATGATTAGATTATTTTTTATACCTACTCACCTGTAGCTAGAATCACTTCTATTAGAACCCTTCTAGCCTTAGCTTCCATTCATGATCTGTTGATCCATCAAATGGATGTAAAGACATCATTTCTAAATGGAGATTTAAAAGAATTTATATGGAGCAACCTGAAGATTTTATTGCTAAAGGCCAAGATAACAAGGTTTGTAGATTAGTAAAATCTCTTTATGGCCTAAAGCAAGCTCCCAAGCAATGGCAGAACAATTTTGACAAAGTCATTCTAAAATTTGGTTTTGTGCCAAATGAATATGACAAATGTTTATATTCTAAAAATACAAATAGAAGTTGTGTTATCTTATGCTTGTATGTTGATAATATCCTTATTCTAGGATCTTTACTGGAACTGATAAATAACACTAAGAATTATTTATCTAACCAGTTTGATATGAAAGATCTAGGTGAAACAAATCTTATCCTAGGAATGCAAGTATACAAGTGCAAAGCGGGTTATACTCTATCCTTAGCACATTCAATTGAAATGATTGGGTCCCTTATGTACATAACAAATAGGAGCAGAACCGATATTGTATTTACTATTGAGAGACTAAGTAGATATACTAGATATCCTGATATCATAAAGGTTACTCAGATACAAATAGGATAACTAATTCATATGATGTGAAATCCAAAACTAGATATATTTTATCCTAGCAGGAGCTGCGATCTCCTGGGGATTATGTAATCAAACTATCATAGCCAGAAGTTCAATAGATTTTGAAATAATAGCTTTGGACACTACCTGTACAGAAGCCAAATGGCTTAGAAATCTTATTATGCATATAACTGTTTCGGTTCATCATATTCCTGCAATTTCTATAAACTATGATAATAAATCTGTTATAGAACTACTAAAGCATGATTCTGTGAATGCTAAGATGAACAGGCACCTGCAGCTGCACTTCAAGTCAATAAAAAGCCTATTGGACAAAATTGTGGTTCTTGACTATAAAAGTCATAAAAAGAACTTTACAGATCTCTTGACGAAGAGTCTGTTTACACTTGACGAAGAGTTTGTCTAAGACATTGATCCTAGAATCATCGAGGGGGATGGGGTTAAACCCATAGTATAGTCACCAGCAGTGGCAACCCAACCGAGTCTGACTGGAGATCCCAAGAAGCTGGTTCAATGGATAGAAACAAGCTTGTCACGACCCGCACCCTAGAGTAAGGGCACGAGAAATGGGTACGTCCAGCCTACGCCGCAGTGTCGACGGTAGAACGTTGTCCTAGGTCACAACATCTAACAATATAATACTAAGCAGTTTATACTCCCCGAATGGGGATGACATAGCAGAATGTAAACTCAATCACAACTAAGAAAGAAGAAGCACGATATGATATAGAACTCAAAGAAATACAGATGATCAGAAGAGTCTAAGTGTCTAAGATAACATCTCAACAAACATCCAGAAATGCAAGTCTCAACTGCTGAATATGAAAGAATATATACAATCCAGATCTCAAATGACAGAATAGTAAAACCTAGACTAGTCCCAGACAACATAAGTAAGATAAAGCCTAACTAAACTAGTCTAGACAGTAGGGGTAATGTCATCAGCTAGAGCTGGATCCTCCTGAGAGTCCAGCTCACAAGTGTCGTCTAGGGCTGTCCCATAGAAGGTGTCAATACCAGCCTCATCCTCGTCCTCTGTAAACATTCAACGGTGCCCAATCAGGACGGAGCGAGCACAATACATCTCAACAGTTCATAGCAGGTTAGAAAATATAATCATGCAGTAAAGTAAGATACAGGAACTGAAAGAAATACAGTATGTAAACAGAGAGAGAACTGTAATAGAAATATCTACTATAAATAGAGAACTAACAGTGGCTAGTAGTAAGAGTATAATATAAACATGTGAATGGCATAGGAGATTCTGATGCTACACTACGAAAAAGATTCTGATGCTGCACTACTTGGATATTATTCACATGTCTACTTCTACTCCCTCGTACCCCCAATCAATACACAAGGATCCAGCCAGGTTATGTTATGATTCCATGCAATGGCCCACAAGGGATGATACATGGTAGGCCCATAAATGGATGATTCTGGGAATGCCCATAAATGGGAGATTCAAGGAGACTCTTTGATCATGAGAGTACATGTCACAAGTGATCAATGAACCATGAAGCATAGTGATACACCATGAAAGTGAAACGCACAGAACATGTAGTATCCGATGCTCCCTGAGCACTACAAAAATATGGCAAATTAGCGACTGATCTAGTGACTGACGCTACTTAGTTGCTAGATTAGCGACTAAACAGCGTTAAAAAATCTAAAAAAAATTATTCAATTTACTCAACGTCAATATTTTGTCGCTAGAGCGTGGGAGCTATCTAATAAATTTTATAGCGACTGATATTCTTCGTTGATAATTAGTCGATGATTTGGATCATTAATTATTTACTATCCAGCGACTGAAATTTTCGTCGCCAGGTAGAAGAAGCATCAACTCCTTTTTCGTTTCCAAATATTTTATCCCCTCCAAATATTTTTCTTTCCCCCCAAACGTCATCCTCTTTCTCTATTTTTTTTTGTTCTCCTGCTATTCCCAAACCCTAAAACCCTCCTTCCACCGCTCCACCCAAATCACCACGGACTCCATCTAGGTCGATCACGCGGTCATCCTCCTCCTCGACGACTTTAACGAACTGCCCCTTGCTGAAGTGGCTGGACCTCCTCAATGCCGTCCGTGATGGCCTCGACCGCGTCCGCCTCTGGTTCGGGCACCTAGACATCGTCATCCCTGTCATCGCCGACCATAATCTCTGCACGCCAGGAAGTCTCTCGGCGACCACTCCCTCCTCCTCGGCGAGACCGACCTGGTCCTTCCGAACCACCAACACAATCGGTCCTTCAGTCGCGACCCGAATCGCCGTGGCCAGAGCCACCACCTGCGAACCCTCTCCTGGTCCATCTCCCACAGTTGGTATGCCGCCAGGCAGCTGTAGTCCATGGGGAGCGGCCTGAGCCCTCCGAAGCCCGTCGACGTATCGGGCACCGTGGGGTTTGCCATCTCGATATTCATGATAAGCTCGGTGCTGTTGTTCATCTCATGGGCGCTGGTCACCGCCATCCCATGCCAGGACCGAGGGCTGCAGCACGCTCACCTCTCAGTCCCGAGGAACTTCCCGTGGGCCGCAACGATGGCCTCGCTGCAGGAGAAGATACTCGAGGAGCATAAGAAGAGGGGGAGAGGGACAAAAAGAGCCACAGCACGAGCGGACTGATGAGTAAGATTTGCGTGATCGAGAAGGGTATGAGGAGCCTGATAGAGCTTCTCAATTTGCTGAGAATGGGAATGAAGGCGAGGTGTTTGACGAATTGTCTGAGAGGTTTTTTGAGCTTCCAATGGGAGAGGAAGGAATGGCCCATATGGGGGGTCATAGGTTTTACGAGTTAGGCAAGGAAATGAGACTCTCCACATTATTGCCTGTGATGATGGAGCACGTTAGGAGCGATATTCAGGATCAGCACTTTAGCCATAAGAATGTCCAGGTTCACACCGCCTTCTTTCAAACTATACATCTCTCCGTGCACCTAAAATCAGTAAGAAACCTAAATCTCTACATATATACACTTTCTACCAATGGTTTGCATTGCTTTAGCACCTAGATGAGTGCCTTAATTAATACTACCTTAACAAATACCTTATATACACCATAAAGAGGAAAGGGAAGGCATTTCCTACACCTTACTATATTCAGGGGCATGCCTTATTTTTTTGCTTGCGCCTATGCTACGAAGAACCTTGGTGCCTTATTGTACTTCTCGGCTACTGCAACTATGATTTTCTCTCATCTTATTCTCAGTTGGCACCACTTCCAACTTCCCACTAATTTCAGGTCAAATTTCCTATTCCTGAGATAGAAGGGCATTGAAATAACAACCATAATTTCTAGTTGTCAAACTAACATTTGATGGGAATTATGCATACTTACTTTCCCTCAGAATTAGCTAATTTATCAATTCCTGAATTTCAAATTATGTATTCAAATGGTGCCCACATGATTGGGATTTGATAAGAGAATGCAGGTAGGAACCAGATTCTTACTCTTTTTAGATTGTCTCAGGGCACAACATTAAGTTCTTGTCTTTATTTTTTTGTTTCTTCTCCATTGACTTGCACTTCTTCAGGTCCTTTGGAGGTATTACATGCATTATCCCCAATTACAACTGTATGGAGGCCTACATAACCCTCTTTGCATTAAGTTGCTTGACCTTTGCAACCAGTGAGTCATTTAGGAAATACCCAAGGTTTTCGACGATCCGATCTGGGTGCCAAAGGTTACCATGGGTTTCTTTAACTTACGACCTATTTACCTTGTATCTTTTATTATAATTTCATAACAATGAACCTAGGCTGTGCGATACAAATATGACACGACATGATATGGCCAAGGTGATAGGGACATGCACCAATTTTGGGATGTCCTAGTATATTTCAAGTGTTTGCTTGTGTCTGCTATGTGCACGACATGATACAGACACATCACTGATTTTTGCAGTATCCATGCTTCGAATAGTTGAACCCTTAATGTCTGAAAAACACTACTATTCATATTTCATAACTATGAAACCTTAGACAAGTTCCCTGCATTTATCCTATTTTCTAATAGGAAGCTGCAGGCGTATACATATACGGTCCCGTGATTATCCTCTACATATAGTCTATATGAAACTTCTGCTTCAAAATTTCCAGTATTTATGAATGCAAAGTTTTGTGATGAAATATTTATAAACGTTTCTGCCTTTATATCTTCATGTTATTCCATAATTACAATTCCTTTGGTTAGTTTCAGATTGGAACTCTGATCCTTTAAGAATTTAATTCAGCATAAAATTAGTAAGTGGTATTTGAATTCCAGTGCTTATTTGGTATCATAATCAACTGTGTTACATAGACACAACGACATAGTGAATCAGAAGATCTGGAAATGGATGATTCTCAAAAGGATGATTTTGATATGGATGCTCAGGTTTTGTATTGTGTTCTGCTGATTAAAAGGCAAACATTTAATATTAAAGCTATTAAGGGTACAAGAAACAATATTTTTTTACAGGATAATGGGACTCGATCCACCCATGAGAAACAACTTTTACAAATTCAGTCTGAAATAGAGCATATGGAGAGAGAAATTATGGAACCAAAATCCTGGTTTATGCAGGGCGAGGTAATTGCATAGTTGTTTCAAGCAATCATAAACTAATTATCTTTTCTTGTTGCTGACTACTCATTTTGGCAGTTAACTGCTGCTAAAAGGTCTAAGAATAGTGCACTTGAAGTGGATCTTCATTTTGAGCATAATGCCAAACCTCCTCTAGTGGACACACAGGAAATGTTGGTTTCTCTAGAAGATTTGATGAAAAAGAGGATCATTGAGGTAAATTCCTTCGGCAGTTCAATGTATTCAAGGAGTTGCCTCCATACATCCGTTCTTCCAACATATTCAAGGAGCATAATGTCAAACATATTCTAACACATGCTACTAATAATTAGCAAATTCTCATTAACGCAACAGTGCCCTTTCCTTTCCCTTCTATGTTAAGTTTTCTCAGGAGAAATAAACAACATCAAAGTAGGTATGATTATATCATTGATCAGGGATTCAGGATCCAGTTAGCACATACCTTAGTTAAAGCACCCATTATATGTTAACCTATAGGTTATTCCTTTGCTTCAACAATTATCATTTTTTAGCTATCTTGAGATGGAATCTTTACTGTTCCCCAGATGTGTTATTATTCAGCTTTTTTTTTTCCTTCCTCCTTCCGGTCATATAGCTAATAAATTTTTATTGTTACTCAGAGGCAATTTGATGATGTCCAAAGGGCTCATTCTGTACCATCTAAGCCACCAAGAGAGCTTAAAGAGATGGTATGGGTTACTTCTACTATGTCGTAACACTCAGATATCTGTGAAGCTCTCAAGGAGGAGTTTTACGAAGGTTGTTAAAAGGTAGAGTTGTTTTACAAAAAATGGTTATTTTTATTACAGGATGAAAGCAAAAGCAAGAAGGAGCTTGCTGAAATATATGAGGTTGGTAGTTTCTTGCACAACAATTTTGCTCTCTGTAATTCAACTGCAAATAATAATAATTGAACACACTTGAATGTAAATGTATAATGTTTGACCTCCTTACTGATCCTGTTTGTATATATTTACAGGAAGAGTATGCACAAAAGACGGGTCTTGTGCCTGCTCCTCTTACATTTTTGGATGAGCATAAGAAGAAGGTATGGCCAAATTCATTTACAACAGTATATGATCAGATGTCACACAAATTTGTCAAATCAATTGCAATATCATCAATCGATTATCACACACGCACACACACACACACACACACACACACACACACACACATAAATATATATATAAAGTAAAATAAAATAAAATAAAATAAAATTATATATATATATACCTTATTTTATTGTCCAATTTTGATGTATTATATTGTGAAAGGAGAAGGCTATGACCCTCATCATTTCAGAAACTGCCACGGCATGAGCGCAAGTCATCATTTGTTGTTGGAGAGTTTCAAAGCCTTTTCCGTTACATGACATACTAGCTACGACACATAATGCCAGAAATGAAGTCATACAAATGAGCCTTACATTAATTGGGATTTTTGTTTTTGTTTTATATATTGAATTGATAATATGAATATCACTTTTACTTGAGATGGTTTTATAACAAAACTTTGTTTTGGTATGTATGTTGCTATATGCCAATTAAATTTGCTTAATACACAAAATTTCAGATTTCAACCCATGGTTAATTTGCTTCTTATAGTTTTCCTGGCATTGTTAGCTCATAGTTCATTTAATTTTTCCACAAGGGAATTAAATACATATGAATTTGTATTACAAAATCACTTCTGCAGTCAAATTTTCACAAAAACTTTCCCCAAAAATATGATGTTCTGACTTTGGCTCGATCTATACGTTGACAGCAGTTTGGATTTCTTTCAATCATTGGGATATTAAGGTTTCTCTATAGAAGTAGTATCTGTAAAGGAGTGAGCTTTTACATCCCAGCACTATATTTTGAAAACACTCTTAGTTTTCATATGATGTGTTGTTTTGCTGTTGGAAACTAAGTTTCCAAATTTTCTACCACGTCAGCACAAATGGAAATTAAAGGCTCGTCAAGTTTCCATCCAAACTCAAGAAACTGTAGGGGATAACATTTATTAATACTTTTTCATTTACAAAAGTGATCCAAATTAATTAAATTTTCCATATTTATATTATTTTAGTAGTTACATGTAATCATGTTGCTTTAGCTTTCTCATTCTAGTTTCTACCAAACAAACAACATTTTTAGTCCATAACCTACTTTCTTTAGTTTCTAGAAACTGAGAGGAAACTATGTTTCCAACTTTCATATAGTTTCCAGTTGCCAAAGAGGCCCTTAGTGGAGTCATCTTTGTCTGCACCCGTAAGTCTAGGACTCCACCAAACTGTGTAAACTTAGTGTCTTCTTTCATCTCATTGTTTTCTTTTCTCTATTGTTTTACATGAAAGTATGAAACCCAATTAATGCAATATGTTTTAGTACATAATTAGTATGTTATAAGACATTGACTATACTTTATGAAATGCAGCCCTTGTTTCTTCACCAATGAAATAAACAAATCTAATTAAATGAATATAAACACAATAAAACCAATAAAGATCTAGCATGATACTATTATTAATGTTAGTTTTGGTGAAGGGACGGTGAAGCAGTAGAAGGGAAATACCATCATCAATATTTATTGGTGTCTTGAGAAGCAAAGAACTGATTTTTTCAACAGGGCGAGTGCTATCAGTAACAGCCAGTGCTCAAATGTGGACTGCTAATGAGACACGCATAGAGCTATGGTCCGACGGAAAAACGTAAATAATAAATAATAAATTATAGTATATTCATATATTGTCTTGTTATTTATTTCTAATTGTAATTTTATTTGTTTATTCTTAGGTTCTTCCCCCTTAGAGCTGGGAATGAGCTCGGAGACATCATACGAGGAAATTTTCATGGACCTTATTTAAATTTCAGGTCTATACTAGAGCCAAAGAAATACATTTGGCTTGATATGTTGAGGGTATGTTCTAATTATTTCTAAAAATTTATGGGTCTTCTTTCTTATGGTTATAAGAGTAATTCATAGTATTTTCATTATAGTGTTTAATCTGGTATAATTTTTGATTTTCTATATTAACTTGCAGAAGAGCTACTGGTGGCCAGACCATAGAGAGGCAAAGATCAAGAAATGTTATAAGTCGATTGCCGGCAGAAGGCTGGCGGATATGGTAAGTGACCATAAGGCTTTTGCGGCACTTGATGGAAACAAGTGCAAAAGATTGGCTAAAAGAGGAATACTGGAAGAAGATGCAAGAGGATATGGCCAAACCTGGTACAAGAGTAGGTCGGACAGGACAAAGACAGCTCGTGCTAAAGCTGGTCTCCACACGGGTGGATCGATCCCGATCGCCGAACATTTTCGACGGATGGTATGTTAAATCGTTAATTAAAGTGTAAAATTTTATTATTTATGTATATATTATAGAGTTAACTTTTACAGTGCGAGGAGGCCACTAAGGCAGGCTTAGATACGAGTTCTGTCGACTTTCCTAAGATATTCGAACGTACCCATAAACAAAAGAAAGATGGAAAGTTAGTAGACGAACGGGCTACTAAAGCATTTGTAAGTATTTACTTGTCTTTCAACAACTTGCTTTGCTTTGCTTCTATTCCTGTATATAATTTTGTGGTAAAAGCTTGGATATAATCTTGTGGTAAAAAATTGGTGTCATAAGAACACTGACTGGACCTTGGTGTCACTTTCTGAGTGTTTCTGTGGTACAAAAACATGACCAGAGACCACTCATGAAATGAATGGATTTGTGATACAACAGTGTTAAATTAGAATAAAAATATAGATTGTCTGCTGGTACTCTAGTGATGCTTTCGTCTTCAAAGCCACAATGTTAAATTTTAACAACTGAACTGCACAATGTATCCATAGATTAATTTGGGGAAGAATGTATATCTACTAGTACTTCTAGCCTCTCTTCTATACAACATGAACTATCTGTCTAATATAAAAAGTAGAGTGCAATGTTTTAACTGTATCTTGTGAATGTTTTAATTGTATCTTTATCTTTACAAATAAAAATTCATATTCTTCAAAAACACGTAGTTTGGTTGTAATTTTATATACTCATGATACCATTATATATACAGGAGGCCTACGAGAAATTGGAGAGTCATGCCTCTCAAGCAGCTGATCAGTAAGGGGGGGCCGCTGGTACTAGTATGCCACGTATGTCCTCTGAAAGAAATGACTTGCGGGTACAGGTTGTTGGGAGAGGAAAGGGCGGTAGCGTGTACGGTACCGGGTCGTTAGCATCGTAACCGTCGAGATACGCCAGAGCTCTTCCACATGTACAGTCTACTACCGGTCCTGCACATGCTACTACTTCTACTGGATTTCTTACTATGGAGCAGATGGCCACCATGATGTTCGACTTTCAGAGACAGCTGAGACATATTACGGAGTTGGTGTCTTCTACTAGTGCTCATCATGGTACTACTACTCATTCTGGTAGTCTGACTGTTCCTCCTCCTGCAGCTCCTCCTTCCTTTACTCCAGCTACTGTACCATCTGTTGCCCCTCCGGCCACGTCTCCATCTGTTGCTCCTCCGGCCACGTCTCCATCTTTTGTTCCTCCGGCTACGTCTCCATCTGTTGCTCCTTCGGCTACTTCTGTTCCAGCTCCTGTTTTTATGACGAGCCAACAAGCAGCATTAGTTACGTTCATGACACAGTTTATGGGCAGCATGCAGCCACCATCGTCTTGACTTTCTATGCTTTTGTATCACCAGAGATATACTATTTTGTGCTTGTTACATTAGTTGATCTTTTTGTTATATGGATGATCGATGGTAATATCTTTTTGTTATATGGATGATCGATAGTAAATGGTTGGACATGATTGAACATGACTGATATATATATATATATATATATATATATATATATATATATCTTTGCTTTTCTGTTTGTGTATTGTGTATGTTATTATTATTTTGTTCATATAATTGATAACTATTGTGAACCTAAAAGTTGTTTGCATTGTATCTGTTGTGGACTTGTTTATATATATTAATCTTACATGATAGTTTAGCATGAATCCTGCAAATCTGGAAATATAAATGACTCAGCAACGGAACAGCGACTAACCGGCGACGACCTAGCATGTAACTAGCAACAACTCAGCGACTAAATATCTGGAGAAACAAAATAAGCGACTAACCAGCGATTAAAGTTGTTCGTCGCTAGTAAACAACTGTAATCATTACAATCGTAAATACGTCGTCAGTTAGTTGCCCGTTAGTCGCTAAAGCAGCTACTAACTTAGCAGTCGCTGATTAGTCGTTATTGTTCGTCGCTATTTCAGTCGAACTTTTTTAGTCGTGGGTTAGTCGCTAATTTGCTTTAGCGACTGAAATGTCTGTTTTAGCGATAAACTTTTTTAGTCGTGGGTTAGTCGCTAATTTGCTTTAGCGACTGAAATGTCTGTTTTAGCGATGATGCATTTAGCGACGAACTTTTTTAGTCGTGGGTTAGTCGCTAATTTGCTTTAGCGACTGAAATGTCTGTTTTAGCGACTGGAATTTCAGTCGCTATTTAGCTATTTTTTTGTAGTGGAGGGGATAACATCTCAAGAAGGGATCCATATAGTACTAATTCGTGTGACCAACGTGACAGTATCAAGTAAAGTAATTTAAAGCAGGAAAATAATTCTAAACAGGATATGAAATGATCAGAGAATGTACTCGCCTGATGTCTGAATGTCCAAAGTAAATATACTGTCCGAGGAGAGGTGTCTGGCTCCTATTTAGAACAGCACAAGTCACAACAAGTCTAAAATGATAATAAGATGCAATTCAATGCATTCTAAATGAATCTAGGTCAATCTAGACCATAGTCAACTCTTGGTCAACCCTAGAAGTCAAACCTAGGTCAACTCTAGTCAACTGTGGTCAAACTAGCTAGGGTTGGTCAACAATGGTCAACTAGTCTAGTTTAGTCAATTCTAGGTCTAAACAAACTAAGTATATGCAAATCAAGTATCCAAGATAGCTACTAACTCATAGCCTAAGTCACTTGCTAAACCAAGCACAAAACTAAACCATAAGCTAACAAGACACAAACTTAGTCATATAATATATATATATATATATATATATTTATATATATATATATATATATATATATATATATTTATATATATATATATATTGGAACATACATACATATATATATATATATATATATATATATATATATATATATATATATATATATATATATATATATATATATATATAGAGAGAGAGAGAGAGAGAGAGAGAGAGAGAAAGAGAGGTAAAAGAGTAAGTGAGTATGTGTGTGTTTGGCATGTGTGTGAAAGGATATGTGTTAATGTTCTCAGATTTAGTGATATGTAGGTGTATGTGACATGGGATACATGGTGTCAAAGGGTGTATGAATGCATGTGTGTAAAAGGTTATAGGTTAACTCAATTTATAGAAATGCATACATACATACTTACATTGTATACATGCAGTCATACATATCATATATGCATACTTGCATTCATTCATGCACCTATACATACATACATATTTGAATACATTATATACTTGCATACATTATATTCATATATGCATACTCTACATTATATTACATTCATTCCTGCATACATGCATACATACATATTATGTATATTACATTACATGATACATACATGTATACTTGCATTACATTATACTTACATTCATGCATATTAGATACTTGCATTTATATTAACATATTGCATACATTCATTTCATTCGTGCATCTATGCATTACCTACATGTTTTATACATATGCATACATTGTATATTCATATCATTTCATACATTAACATAGAGGCATACAAACATGCACACATTATATATTTTATACCTTGTATTACCTTACATATCATGTTATATATTATCATTCATTCCTTTCATATATTACATTATCTTTTAGTTGAATACATCATATATGGATACAATACATTATCTTGCATGCTTGCATTCATATATTATATTCTATATTACCTATATACATGTATTTCCTCCATTCATTCATGCTTGCATCATATACTCTACATTACCATACATGTTATCATTATATATTGTATTACAATATTTATACATTATGCATTCATATCTATCATTACATATATACCTTGCATTCATATCCAGCATTCATTATATACTTTTATGCATACATTGTATATCATTCTTTCATTCATGCATTTATGCATTACTTACATACATTATATTAATTGCATTCCTACATGCTTGTATTCAACCATATATATACATTAATGTAAAGAGGATATATATCATATATATATCATTTCATTCATCTAACATATCATGCATTACATACTCTATATTCATTTAATATCCATACTACATAGGCTCATAGGTTACACAAAATGCATATATCGTATAGTCACTCTTCTACTTAAAACCAATACTATACCAATTGGGCCTTCACTAACATCTAGGATTAAAGTATATTGTAGCCCTTTGTGTTAGCTTTCCGAAACTTTAAACGGATCGCATTTTCGTGTCCGGAAACTCCCGGAATCGCAAAAACACCGAAACGCGTTCATCTTTCGTACAGCTGACACTCAAATAATTCTACAGAAAGTTCTAGAACGAATTTGGCTTATTAAAATATATATATTTGGAAAGGTAACTTCGATATGGTTCTTTTAAAAAAACGGGAGATAAATCGGAGTTCTAAGCTAAAAGTTATGACATTTCTAAGTTGCTTTGGTTAATAAAAACGTGGATAAAAATTATGACGAATTTGGGTTGGCCAAGATACTTGGATACCAACATAGGTATCCAAATGAGACTCATTCTAACCATCCTAACTAAGATCAATCCACTCTCTAACAATTCTAAACCCAAATTTAAATATCTATTTAAACTATTATTATACATACATACACATGGGGTGTCCTAATTTGGGATCTATCAAGTAGGACACAAGACACACTTATAACATCCTCAAATGGACTCCAAATGGTCTCAAAATTGAATATAAAGGGGACACATGCATGGGGGTGGATCATTTGGATTCAAAACTAATTAATATACAAAGGAATTCAAGTTAGAGGATAGGTTTACCTATTGGGAGTGGAATCCCAATGAAAATCTTTAGGACACGGCTCCGATACGAAGATCTATTCAAAAGGACACCTCCCTTTGCACCTTGCCCAAATTCTTGGATAGAATCCTTCCTTGATGGTGTGGTGTCACGCCCCAGAACCAGAATACTGGAGAGCGGGGGCGGACATAGCTAGCTACGTATATTGAAATGGAATCCACCTCGCTATACGGTCACGGCTGTCTAGATATATGAGGGTTTAACTACAAGCCAACAGTCTCCTATGGTCTTGAACAAGCCTATTGTCTCAATCTCAAGCAAGTAATATAGTTACAAGATGTTAGACCACCAAATATACAATAAAAGACGTCCCAAATATTACATATTGGCTGATCATGAAGCTAGTCATACAAAATGCGAGGACTAGCAAGAGTTAAGTCATACATGATCAACCCTATGATTTGTCAATCATGTTTACAGCCCGTAGGCAGACAGTAAGTAAAATGCATCGAGCTAACAGGTGCTTGTCGGCTAAACGCCTCAAAAGAATAATTTTACAATGTAGTGAGTGAAACAAAATAGAAAATCCACTCGTAGCCCGGGTTCCTTCTAGTCGCCACCATCGGGCTGGAGGTTCGGTAGATCTTCGGGAGCTGTTCCGAAATCTGGCCACACAAAACCAGCTGGGTCAAACCCCAGAAAGTGCAAGTGCCACAAAGGAGGCCACAAAATAAGAACAAAAGCCAGCATATCAAAACATAAGAAAATAGAAGAAAGTACAAGTAATAAAGAGTACAACAGGACAATAAACGACTAGGGACATGGAACCATTCCGGGAGCCAGATTACAACCCGTAAACCAAACAAAGACCGGGGTTGTAACCCTTCGCCTGAATAGCACTTTGTCTCTACCCATTTATTGTTAAGGTAAGTAGAACAATCATGTTCAAGGGTACCAGGTACAGGGACTAGATGAGACTTAGACAGGGCTGGACACCATCCATTCACAAACGACCAAACAATTACTACGGCTTACTACTTAGCTAACTAGGGTTATCACAAGCCTAATTACTAACAAGATGCAAATGAGAAATTCCCAGTCCCAAGCCCTGCAGACAATCTAGTTATCCTTCCGCGGGTTGAGAGTATGGTTGGGTACATCGCCCAGGAGACGATATACCCTTAGGTGACTTAGAGGGTGCAACACATAACAGTGTGCTGGAAATGTGCCCTACTCGTCGGCAGGCTACAAGTCCGTTTAAAGCGCCCAGATAACAAAATCGTCTGTGACTGGAAATTCTCCATGAACTATAGTTTGATCTAGTCATTAGCCTAATCCATATTCAGTATGAATTCCTGACCGTGGTAACCAGGGAGTCACGTCCTACACATGATGCGAGACAAGACAAGTGGATTGCACAAGGCAGCAAGAATGAACACCCACGGCGTCAGAGTTGATTATACGAGTCAAGTTAGCCATCGCAACAGCATCAAGTCAAGTTACAAGTTACAGGTTTACAAGTTACAAGTCAGGAGTGTGCCGCCACGGGCCATTATCAAGTTATCCAGTATCAAGATTAATCATGAATTACAGGTTAAAAGTTAAGGGCGCACCCCATCGGGTCACTATCAAGAAGATCAGAAAGTACTAGAATCATACTTCACAGAAATCACAAAAAAAAATCGTACTAGTCATAAGCAAAACACCAAAAACCGTGCCAAGTCGTGTTGGGTCGAGACAGTCGTGTTGTGTGGAACAAGATCTCAAAACTCCAACCCACAAAAGAGAAGCCAAGTCCAAGGAATAAAATCCAAACCATCATGGGCAAATAGGTTGCGCTGGGGTTAGATTGCGCTAGTGGAATGGACTGCGCAGGAGATGAACTGTGCAGGAAATGAACTGCGCATGAGTTGAACTGCGCAGGAAATGAACTGCGCACTGTTGAACTGCGCACGAGTTGAACTGCGCAGGAAATGAACTGCGCACAGTTGAACTGCGCAGGAAATGAACTGCGCACAGTTGAACTGCGCATGGCCTTGCGCTAAAGAGCGCTGGCCGAGGGTCATCTTCTCCAACAGGCTGAGAAGAATATCAAGAACACCAAAACTTCAAATCTTCATAACTTGATCAAATCAAAACGAAATTTAGATTTTCAAAGCTCTAACTTGTGTAAAATTGAATTCTCTTTCACATGGAAGCCTCAAAACAAGCAAAAATCTAAGTTTAATAGATCAAAACCAAGAAATTTCGAAAATGGTTAAAACTTAGATCTAGAAAAATGGAAGCTCCAAATCATAAAATGCCAAGTTCTAATGTTGTTCACCATGGCCTAATCTAGCTAATGGACAAATAAAATGGGGTCCTTATGTGGTGGCAAGGTGCACTTGCCTATGGTGTTGGTGGAGGAAGGAAGAAGAAGATGAAGAAAAATTAATGGTAGTTATGTGGAGAGAGAAAGTTAGGTGGGGTTTTAATGAGGGATGATATGTTGTGTTGAGGGTGGAGATTAACTAGGGTGGTCCAATGCAAACCAAATTAAACCAAACCAATTTCTTCTCCATAAAATAAAACCATGCCAGGTCCAAAACCCGTTTTACGAGAAAACCAGAATCCGCAAGTTAAACCAAAACACAATTACAGGCCAGAATCCGAGAAAATAAAATACAGGTTCGAAATACATATACGTCTAATCAAAATACGTATTCCGAAATACGGACGTTACAACTCTACCCACCTTAAAAGAATTCCGTCCTCGAAATTTAAATCAAGATGCCTAGAGATGTAAGAGCCAGCTATACTATCCACAATTAAGCTACACTGAGCAAACAATCATACATGCAAGCAAGGGATGGAAAGCATAAGGTATAAGGAAGACATTATACCTTATGAGTTAAACAAGTCGGGATATCGCGATCGGATGTCGTCCTCACGCTCCCACGTTGACTCACCTAGAGAGTGATGACCCCAAGCAACACGGACTAAGCTAATAGTCTTGTTCTTGAGTATCTTTTCTCTCCGGTCCAATATAGACACGGGCCTTTTCTCATACGAAAGGTTGGTACCAACAACCAATTCTGAATGGTCCAGGATATGGCTCGGGTCCGGGATGTACCGTCGTAATTGGGACACATGGAATACATCATGCACCTCACTTAGCGACGGCGAAAGAGCGAGACGATAGGATACATCTCCTACTCGCTCCAGGATATCGAACGGTCCTATATACCTAGGACTAAGCTTTTTCCGTACGCCAAAGCGAATGACGCCGCGGTTAGGCGAGATCCTAAGGAATACATGGTCGCCGATAGCAAATTCTAAGGGACGTCGATGAGCATCGGCCCAATGCCGCTGGCGATCTTGGGCCACTCGAAGACGATCTCTGATCCTTCTGACCACTTCAACTGTCTGGGCAATCATCTCTGGACCAAGCATCTGCCTCTCTCCAACATCATCCCATGCTAGCGGGGATCTGCACTTCCTACCATACAGTGCCTCGAACGGGGCCATCTGAATACTGGCCTGGAAACTATTGTTATACGAGAATTCTACCAGGTACAGGTGATCCTCCCATGAACCACCGAAGTCAAGGGTACAAGATCTCAACATATCTTCAAGGGTCTGGATCGTACGTTCCGACTGGCCATCTGTCTGCGGGTGATAAGCTGAGCTAAACTGAAGGTGAGTTCCCAAACTCTCTTGCAGGCTGCGCCAAAAGTGTGACGTAAACCTTGAATCTCGGTCCGAGGTGATACTGACGGGCACACCGTGAAGCCTGACAATCTGCCTGAGGTACATCTATGCTAGCTAAGCCGTAGACTGCCCAACTCTGAATGGAAGAAAATGAGCCACCTTCGTGAGCTTGTCAACTATAAACCAAATAGCATCTCGACCAGCTGGGTATCTAGGCAATCCAGTCACAAAATCCATGGTCACATGCTCCCACTTCCATTCTGGAATCGGCAAGGACTGAAGAAGTCCAGCGGGCCTCTGATGTTCAGCTTTAACCTGCTGGCAAACCAAACACCGAGAGACAAACCGGGCTATCTCCCTCTTCATGCCATTCCACCAGAAATACTGACGAATATCACGGTACATCTTCGTGCCACCGGGATGAATAGAAAACTGTGAACTGTGAGCTTCTGCCATGACCTTCTGTCTGATATCTCCACTGGGTACACAAAGACGAGTGCCGTGCCGAAGTGTACCATCTTCATGAATGCGCAATTCTGGCCTTCTTCCTGCCTCATACTCTGCTCTGAGTCGCTGAATCTGGAATCTGTAGACTGTGCCATCCGGATCCTCTCAACTATGCTGGACTGAACTTGTAGACTAGCCATCAATGCCACGTTGGTTGGAAGAACTACTTCAATTCCCATCTTCTGAAGATTTGTCAATAATTCTGGTTGCGTCGTCAGGAAATAAACTCCGGCTCTCCTGCTCAACGCATCTGCTACAACGTTGGACTTCCCTGGGTGATACTGCAAATCCACATCGTAGTCCACCAATAGCTCAAGCCATCTTCTCTGCCGCATATTAAGGTCCTTCTTGGTGAAAACATACTTCAGGCTCTTGTGATCAGTAAATATCTCCACTCTGTCTCCATACAAGTAGTGCCGCCAAAGCTTAAGTGCAAACACTACTGCTGCCAGTTCCAAGTCTTGGGTCGGGTAATTCTTCTCATGATCACGAAGTTGGCGTGATGCATAAGATATTACCTTCCCATGCTACATCAAGACACATCCCAATACTCTGCCTGAAGCATCGCAATAAACTGTGAATCCTCCGGTCTCATCTGAAAGTGTGAGAATGGGAGCCGTTATCAAACCTCGTTTCAACTTCTCAAATGATTCCTGACACTCTGCTGTCCAAGCAAACTGTACATCCTTGCGGGTCAACTGGGTCATCGGCGCCGAAATCCTTGCAAAATCTGAAATGAATCGCCGGTAGTAGCCGGCCAATCCAAGGAAGCTGCGAACCTCTGCCACTGAACTAGGTACTGGCCATGACTCGATAGCCACAATCTTCTGGGGATCCACTTCTACTCCTCCTCGAGTAATGATGTGACCCAAGTACGGAATGTGATCGAGCCAGAACTCGCATTTACTGAACTTGGCGTACAACTGATGCTCCCTAAGCGTCTGAAGGACGATTCTGAGATGCTGCTCATGTTCTGCTTCGCTCTTGCTGTAGACCAGGATATCATCTAGGAACACGATCACGAACTGATCCAAGTAAGGCATGAAAATGCGATTCATGAGGTCCATGAATACAGCTGGCGCATTGGTCGCTCCAAAGGGCATAACAAGGAACTCCCAATGTCCATACCTAGATCGGAAAGCTGTCTTCGGGATGTCCTGCTCTCTGACTCTGATCTGGTGGTATTCTGACCGCAAGTCTATCTTCGAAAACACTGTAGCCCCTTTAAGTTGATCAAACAAGTCATCTATCCTCGGGAGAGAGTATCTGTTCTTGATTGTCATCGAGTTCAAGGTACGATAATCTACACATAACCTGGACGTACCATCCTTCTTTTTCACAAGAAGCATCGGGGCTCCCCAAGGCGATCCACTTGCACGAATGAATCCCTTGGTCCTGAGTTCTTCAATCATCTTGTACAAAATCTCCAACTCTGAAGGCGCCATCCTGTAGACTCGCTCTGATACTGGTGCCGTCCCGGGGATCAAGTCTATAGTGAACTCGATCTCCCTTCTGGCGGCATCCCTTGAAGTTCCTCTGGGAAGACATCTGGAAACTCTTCAACTATCCGGGGTAACTGCACTGCTGCTACTGCCATCCGCAATACTTGGGAAGATGGTTCCACTGTGCCTCTGGAAAATGAGAACTCTGGCTCGCCTGGAATACTAAAGACAACCCTGCCAATGTGGCAGTCTATCCTAGCATACTGGTTCCTCAACCAATCCATGCCTAAGACTACATCATAGTCTGCCATAGGGAACTCTATAAATCTAGCGGTGAACTCTTTACCGCTAACTACGATCCGACACGAGGAAAATACTCGATCTACTCCCACAAGACCATTACCAGTAAGTATATTGAGCCTCACTGATAATGACTCGGGCTCCAATCCTATCCGTGTCGCGAATCGTGCAGACATGAATGAATGCGATGCACCAGAATCAAATAATACTAATGCTGGAGAGGAGTTGACGAGAATAGTACCTGCCACTACCTTATCTGGTGCAACTTCTTACCTTGTCCTCTGGTTGTGGGTCCCCTCTGCTGGAAACCTCTCTGCCTACTCTGCACTTGGGCTTGGGTATACTGCTGCTGGTTCTGCTGATGAAACGCCTGGGCCTGAGGCAACAATGGCTTCGGGTACTGCTGCTGCTGCATAGGTGCTGGTCCCCTAACCGATGGACTGGTTAGGTTAGAAGAGGACAAACTACACCTATTCGGGCAGGCTCCTATCTTGTGATCTGCCGCTCCACAAGCCAGGCACAATCCCTGTGCCCTGCGACAATCTGCCACCACGTGCCCTGGCTTCCCGCAATGAGAACATCCTATCGCGGAAGTTTGCTTCTGCTGCTGCGGGTACGTCGGGGTTGAATATTGAACCGACGTCACTGAGGCCGCCCGCCTCGGAGTTCCAATAGTCAAACCCCTTGCTGCCGGGGCTGGAGCTGATGATTGTTGCATCTGGTTGTGGGATCGCTTCCTACCTCCGGTCCTATCCATGATCCTCTGGGAGGTGTACTCATGCCTCCTAGCTGCCCTCAATACTGCATCGAACGTCTGGTGCTCGAACTGCTCAACTGCCAACAAGATCTCCAAATGCAGCCCCTGCTGGAACCGCTGGGCCCTATCAAACTCGGTCGCCACCAAGGTGGGGGTAAACCTACTGAGTCTAGAAAACTCAGATGCATAACCGTCGACCGTTCTGCCTCCTTGCTTCAAGTTGGTAAATCTCGTCTGTAGGTCGTACCGAGCTACAGCATCAAAATACTTCGTCTGGAATCTTTCTCTAAACACCGCCCAAGCAACTAGCGTCGCTAATCCCACGGCCTGCGCCGCCCACCAACTGCGAGCCAAGTCCAGCAACTGTAAGCGTACCACCGCCACCTTCTCATTCTCAGGTGTCCTAGCTGCTTCCAGAACCACCTCGGTATCCTGAAGCCAAGCGTCCGCGGCAATCGCATCTTCGCTGCCGTCGAAGAATGGAGGATTCAGGCGCTTGAAGCTGTTGGCCGCGCTGTTCCCTGGATGACCGCCTCTGGTCAAAGCATCTGCCACTGTCTGGTACAAGGCGTCTCCTCTACGATCCTGGGAAGCTATCACGGTCCTGATGAGACCTACCAAGGTGCCATCATCCGGCTCGGCAGGCTGAACGGGCTGAACTGGGGGCTCTCCTCCAGTAGTTACAACTCTGGAGGCTACTCCGGAATGCTGGGCTTGATCTCCGGGTTACGGCTGGTCCACGGGAAGTGCTCCGTCTTGCTGATCGGCGGGGTCAGGTACAGTGCCGCTGAAGAAGACGACACAGGGAAACAATAAGGAAGGACCAGGATAGATCAACGATACAAGCACATGATCAGGACAAGAATCCAGAGATTCAGAGGATATGAACGGAGATCAAGGACGAGTACTGATTGAGACATCTATTTGGTAAACCCTCATATATCTTGATTTACAAGACCTGCATGGGCTACCACTTAAACCATGTCACGCCCCAGAACCAGAATACTGGAGAGCGGGGGCGGACATAGCCAGCTACGTATATTGAAATGGAATCCACCTCGCTATACGGTCACGGCTGTCTAGATATATGAGGGTTTAACTACAAGCCAACAGTCTCCTATGGTCTTGAACAAGCCTATTGTCTCAATCTCAAGCAAGTAATGTAGTTACAAGATGTTAGACCACCAAATATACAATAAAAGGCGTCCTAAATATTACATATTGGCTGATCATGTAGCTAGTCATACAAAATACGAGGACTAGCAAGAGTTAAGTCATACATGATCAACCCTAGGATTTGTCAATCATGTTTACAGCCCGTAGGCAGACAATAAGTAAAATATATCGAGCTAACAGGTGCTCGTCGGCTAAACGCCTCAAAAGAATAATGTTACAATGTAGTGAGTGAAATAAAATGGAAAACCCACTCGTAGCCCGGGTTCCTTCTAGTCGCCACCATCAGGCTGGAGGTTCGGTAGATCTTCGGGAGCTGCTCCGAAATCTGGCCACACAAAACCAGCTGGGTCAAACCCCAGAAAGAGCAAGTGCAACAAAGGAGGCCACAAAATAAGAACAAAAGCCAGCATATCAGAACATAAGAAAATGGAAGAAAGTACAAGTAATAAAGAGTACAACAGGACAATAAACGACTAGGGACATGGAACCATTCCGTGAGCCAGATTACAACCCGTAAACCAAACAAGGACCGGGGTTCTAACCCTTCGCCTGAATAGCACTTTGTCTCTACCCATTTATTGTTAAGGTAAGTAGAACAATCATGTTCAAGGGTACCAGGTACAGGGACAAGACGAGACTTAGACAGGGCGGGACACCATCCATTCACAAACGGCCAAGCAATTACTACGGCTTACTACTTAGCTAACTAGGGTTATCACAAGCCTAATTACTAACAAGATGCAAATGAGAAATTCCCAGTCCCAAGCCCTGCAGACTATCTAGTTATCCTTCCGCGGGTTGAGAGTATGGTTGGGTACATCGCCCAGGAGACGATATACCCTTAGGTGACTTAGAGGGTGCAACACATGACAGTGTGCTGGAAATGTGCCCTACTCGTCGGCAGGCTACAAGTCCGTTTAAAGCGCCCAGATAATGAGATCGCCTGTGACTGAAAATTCTCCATGAACTATAGTTTGATCTAGTCATTAGCCTAATCCATATTCAGTGTGAATCCCTGACCGTGGTAACCACGGAGTCACGTCCTAGACATGATGCGAGACAAGACAAGTGGATTGCACAAGGCAGCAAGAATGAACACCCACGACGTCAGAGTTGATTATACGAGTCAAGTTAGCCATCACAACAGCATCAAGTCAAATTACAAGTTACAGGTTTACAAGTTACAAGTCAGGAGTGCGCCGCCACGGGCCATTATCAAGTTATCCAGTATCAAGATTAATCATGAATTACAGGTTAAAAGTTAAGGACGCACCCCATCGGGTCACTATCAAGAAGATCAGAAAGTACTAAAATCATACTTCACAGAAATCACAAAAAAAATCGTACTAGTCATAAGCAAAACACCAAAAACCGTGCCAGGTCGTGTTGGGTCGAGACAGTCGTGTTGTGTGGAACAAGATCTCAAAACTCCAACCCACAAAAGAGAAGCCAAGTCCAAGGAATAAAATCCAAACCATCATGGGCAAATAGGTTGCGCTGGGGTTAGATTGTGCTAGGGGAATGGACCGCGCAAGAGATGAACTGTGCAGGAAATGAACTGCGCATGAGTTGAACTGCGCAGGAAATGAACTGCGCACAGTTGAACTGCTCAGGAAATGAACTGCGCACGAGTTGAACTGCGCAGGAAATGAACTGCGCACAGTTGAACTGTGCAGGAAATTAACTGCGCACAGTTGAACTGCGCATGGCCTTGCGTAAAGAGCGCTGGCCGAGGGTCATCTTCTCCAACAGGCTGAGAAGAATATCAAGAACATCAAAACTTCAAATCTTCGTAACTTGATCAAATCAAAACGAAATTTAGATTTTCAAAGCTCTAACTTGTGTAAAATTGAATTCTCTTTCACATGGAAGCCTCAAAACAAGAAAAAATCTAAGTTTAATAGATCAAAACCAAAAAATTTCGAAAATGGTTAAAACTTAGATCTAGAAAAATGGAAGCTCCAAATCACAAAATGCCAAGTTCTAATGTTGTTCACCATGGCCTAATCTAGCTAATGGACAAATAAAATGGGGTCCTTGTGTGGTGGCAAGGTGCACTTGCCTATGGTGTTGGTGGAGGAAGGAAGAAGAAGATGAAGAAAAATTAATGGTAGTTATGTGGAGAGAGAAAGTTAGGTGGAGTTTTAATGAGGGATGATATGTTGTGTTGAGGGTGGAGATTAACTAGGGTGGTCCAATGCAAACCAAACTAAACCAAACCAATTCCTTCTCCATAAAATAAAACCACGCCAGGTCCAAAACCCATTTTAGGAGAAAACCAGAATCCACAAGTTAAACCAAAACACAATTACAGGCCAGAATCCGAGAAAATAAAATACAGGTTCGAAATACATATACGCCTAATCAAAATACGTATTCCGAAATACGGACGTTACATGTGGGATGGATTAGGAGAAGTTTGGATGGAGGAATGTGAGGGAAAGGAAATCAAATCAAAGAGGGAAGCTCTCTAATTTGGGGAAGAACACTTAGGGTTCTATGTAGAGGTAAAAAGAGGCAAGGGTTTTCTTAAGAATTCTTTATAGGAAGGGGGAGGGGGCACTTGATGGCTGGTCATTAGATGAATTAGGGCTAATTTTACATGTAGATGAGTGGCTAGGACTTGTCCACCCAATTCTAAGCCTTCCTATAGGTTCAACTAGTCATAAGGCTTTCTTTTTCACAAATATCCTAAGAGTAAATATCTTACTATGAAATATCTAGATATTGTTAATCTAACTTAACCATTAAGTCTCTAACCTTCTAACTAAACCTCCATGAGCATCATTAACATCTAGGTTTAGTCAAAACTAGGTTGGTCCCTAACAATTCAATTAGCACAATACTAATTAATCAAAATTCATTTTCATTAATAAGTCAAAAATGACCAAAATACCCTTAGGCTAAAAAGTCACAATTAGTCATCCTAATCACATGGTTAGGTCCCCATGGTCATGGTTAGTCTCTAGGTCATGCAGTCTCTAGGGTTTCACTAGCAGCACATCAAAATCACAAGTCATGACTTAAAGCAGTTTTTAAATAATTTTAAAAAATTATTAAAAATTACCAAAAATCATAATGTGAAACAATATCAATAAATAATAATTAAAATTTCAAAATTTCAAAATTACCCCCATCTGAAAAACTGGGTGTTACAATCCTACCCCCCTTAGAAAAATTTCGTCCTCGAAATTAAAATGTTCATACTCCTTCTAGGTCAAACCCCCACAATCAAAGTCTCAGAACTTAAACAAATCATACGATTTAAAAGGACGACATACTGGGTCATGGCATATGGTGGTAGTGAAAGTCTCATCTAGGTATACTAGTCATGCTAAACCAAAACGGTCATAGGGTATCAAAATATACAAGCAATCAGGGGTGTCAAACTAGAAAAGATACAGAAATAATAAATCATCAAAACTGTAAGGCAGTCTACCATCCTATATGAAAACTGGTACTTATCAAAAAAAATAATAAAGATAACTACCAATTATCTATAAGGGGTACTATTCAAAAAAAAATCACAATCAAAAGTTAAAGAATGAAAGTCAATTGCATTGAAATCCATTCACAATATATATATATATATATATATATATATATATATATATATATATATATATATATATATATATATATATATATATATATAGTGTTAGAGAGGGAAAAGCTAGCATTATGTAAAGGTTATGTGGTTCGTGTGTGTATGGGTGTATGTGGACATGTTCATATGGTTAGATAGTAGGCATGTGTGTATGTGAAATATACATGAAAGTGTATAGGAGGATTTGGGTTTCAAACAATAGCTATCAAGTTACACTACTCATGGCATATTGTTTAAACAATCTACAATGCACAACCTATTTACTCATGACATGCATGGCTAACCATATACATATATATATATATATATATATATATATATATATATATATATATATATATATATATATATATATATATATATATATTTTATACCTCTTATATATATATATATATATATATAAGAGGTATAAAATATATATATATATATATATATATATATATATATATATATATATATATATATATATATATATATATATATATATATATATATTATATATATATATATATATATAATATATATATATATATATATATATATATATATATATATATATATATATATATATATATTTTATACCTCTTATATATATATATATATATATATATAAGAGGTATAAAATATATATATATATATATATATATATATATATATATATATATATATATATATATATATAAAAGAGGTATAAAATATATATATATAAGAGGTATAGATTTAGTTATGTATCTATATACATTATAACATGTATGCATAAACTCTATATATATCTATATAGATATATGAACATAACATAGAGAGGAAGGGTTAGGTTTACATGGCAGTGTATACTAAGTTAGGGTACGCGTGTCCTTGTACAGGGTTATAGCTTTAGTATTGAAAGGTTAAACCTAGTTTTAGTTCAGCATTTACATACAAAATCTGAAAATGAGCTAACATTTAAACCAGTGTAATATTAACATAATGCAGTTTCAGATTTTAGGGGTTTGAAGCATCACAACCAACTCAATGCTCCCAACACATCCTAACATGATAGAGATGAAACCTAACATACTATCCATACATTTAGCTATACATACAGGTCAATATTACATATTAAATCTGAAATTGAACTAAACATTTGAATTCAATGTGAAAATGTTAACATGTATTCAGTTTTAGGATTTTGGAGAAATTCGAACATCAAACCAACCCAATGTTTATCACAACCTAACATGTAAGAATATGAAACCTAACATTATATCCCTACATACAACAATGTATGTAGCTCAAAATATTACATTTAAAAAAAAAAACAACAAATTGAACTAATCATTTAGAATCCAGTATTAAGGGTTAATATGCACATAGTCTCAGATTTGACAATTTCAAACACAAAACTCAACCAACTTCTTTAATAATGAAACCCTGTATATAACATACATGTGCAGTGACATAAACAAAACTAATAACATAAAATTTATATTTAAATTACGAATCTAAACTGGAAAAAGCAGAGAACCAGTCTCTGATACTGTACTGTATCAAAAATATTGGGATTTTGAGAATTTAAACATCAACAACATATTAATATGTATTTAGATAGGTTGGTAATCAAAGTGTAGCATGCACACGTATCGGCAAGTGACTATGTCCACTATATATATTCTCATGTCCCAATATAAAAATCAAATTCCATATCAAGACCAACATTTAGATTCCTACCAAGATTGCAAAGTAGATGATTGATGTAATCAAGACAGTTTTATTATTATTATTATTTAATACGAGAATAATAGCAAGAAGGAAATAACGATAAAACCTGTTCTGCTTATCCGTTTAAAAGAAGGAACCATTTTGAAGCCAGAGCTATAATATCAAATCCAAGATAAGGTCTAGCAAAATCATCGATTCATTATATTAAGAAGAAATTCATAGTAAGAGTCACACAAGGTTTATAATAACAGCTAAAGCTACTCCTAAGTTAAACAATGAGAAGCGAAACAAACAAAACTTTTTTTTTGAAAGACTGAACAAAAGTAGAGAAAACATGTTCAAAAGCATTTAAGGTACAATCTGATAATCATATGCGTCTATCCAAAATCATGGTACTCTAAATCCTCATCATACTAGTAAGCAAGGCTACGATAATCACAAAGTCCTCGACTTAGGCACATACCCCTAGAATCATGGTATTTAAAATTTTTGCGATGCCGCTAGCTTGGCTGCAAAAACCTTAAATTTCCACACCCGAGAAATTATCCAAAATCAGACTATATGTCCTCACCATGCTGGCTAATGTGACTATAGAAGACTAGATTCCATAACTTAGATGACCTAGCCCATATAATTTCATCTTGACAAAAGTTAAATTAAATCAACAATGGATACCCAAAAATCAAATTTATCAACGAACATCAAGATTCAAAAATGAACAAAAATCCATCAAATCATATAAATACAAACTCGGATGCAACAGCTAACATCAAGATTCAAAATTCAACAATCATCCATCAAAATCAATAAATACAAACTCAAATTCAACAATAGAAAGTAAAGATAAATCAAATCAAGGGAAGAAGAGCTTTTCAAATCGAAGTTAAAATAAGATTCTCAAGGGTCGTATCAGGAATCTCTCAAGGGATCCTAACTGTGATTGAGTACCTTCAAAATATATTCTAGTCCTACTGCAGGTTGTAGTGGTACTCTAGTTCGAATACCACTACACAAACTCGACCTGCATGGGCCACCACTAAAAACGTGTCACGACCCGCACCCTAGAGGAAGGGCACGAGAAGTGGGTACGTCCAGCCTACGTCGCAGTGTCTGCGATAGAACGCTGTCCTAGGTCACAACATCTAACAATATAATACTAAGCAGTTTATACTCCCCGAATGGGGATGACATAGCAGAATGTAAACTCAATCACAACTAAGGAAGAAGAAGCACGATATGATATAGAACTCAAAAAAATACAGATGATCAGAAGAGTCTAAGTGTCTAAGATAACATCTCAGCAAACATCCAGAAATACAAGTCTCAACTGCTGAATATGAAAGAATATATACAATCCAGATCTCAAATGACAGAATAGTAAAACCTAGACTAGTCCCAGACAACATAAGTAAGATAAAGCCTAACTAAACTAGTCTAGACAGTAGGGGTAATGTCATCAGCTAGAGCTGGGTCCTCTTGAGAGTCCAGCTCATAAGTGTCGTCTAGGGCTGTCCCATAGAAGGTGTCAATACCAGCCTCATCCTCGTCCTCTGTAAACATTCAACGGCGCCCAATCAGGACGGAGCGAGCACAATACATCTCAACAGTTCATAGCAGGTTAGAAAATATAATCATGCAGTAAAGTAAGATACAGGAACTGAAAGAAATACAGTATGTAAACAGAGAGATAACTGTAATAGAAATATCTACTATAAATAGAGAACTAACAGTGGCTAGTGAGTCAGAGTACAATATAAACATGTGAATGGCATAGGAGATTCTGATGCTACACTACGGAAAAGATTCTGATGCTGCACTACTTGGATATTATTCACATGTCTACTTCTACTCTTCCGTACCCCCAATCAATACACAAGGATCCAGCCAGGTTATGTTATGATTCCATGCAATGGTCCACAAGGGGTGATACATGGTAGGCCCATAAATGGGTGATTCTGGGAATGCCCATAAATAAGAGATTCAAGGAGACTCTGTGATCATGAGAGTACATGTCACAAGTTATCAATGAACCATGAAACATAGTGATACACCATGTAAGTGAAACGCACAGAACATGTAGTATCCGATGCTCCCTGAGGGGATAATATCTCAAGAAGGAATCCATATAGTACTAATTCGTGTGACCAACGCGACAGTATCAAGTAAAGTAATTTAAAGCAAGAAAATAATTCTAAACAGGATATGAAATGATCAGAGAATGTACTCGCCTGATGTCTGAATATCCAAAGTAAATATACTGTCCGAGGAGAGGTGTCTGGCTCCTATTTAGAACAGCACAAGTCACAACAAGTCCAAAATGATAATATGATGCAATTTAATGTATTCTAAATGAATCTAGGTCAATCTAAACCAAAGTCAACTCTTGGTCAACTTTGGTCAACCCTAGAAGTCAAACCAAGGTCAACTCTAGTCAACTGTGATCAAACTAGCTAGGGTTGAGTCAACAATGGTCAACTAGTCTAGGTTAGTCAATTCTAGGTCTAAACAAACTAAGTATATGCAAATCAAGTATCCAAGATAGCTACTAACTCATAGCCTAAGTCACTTGCTAAACCAAGCACAAAACTAAACCATAAGCTAACAAGACACAAACTTAGTCATATAATATATATATATATATATATATATATATATATATATATATATATATATATATATATATATATATATATATTATTCACATTCACATATTCATATACATATATATATATATATATATATATATATATATATATATATATATATATATATATATATATATATATATGTATATGAATATGTGAATGTGAATAATATATATATATATATATATATATATATATATATATAGAAAGAGAGGTAAAAGAGTAAGTGAGTATGTGTGTGTTTGGCATGTGTGTGAAAGGATATGTGTTAATGTTCTCAGATTTAGTGATATGTAGGTGTATGTGACATGGGATACATGGTGTCAAAGGGTGTATGAATGCATGTGTGTAAAAGTTTATAGGTTAACTCAATTTATAGAAATGTATACATACATACTTACACTGTATACATGCAGTCATACATATCATATATGCATACTTGCATTCATTCATGCACCTATACATACATACATATTTGAATACATTATATACTTGCATACATTATATTCATATATGCATACTCTATATTATATTACATTCATTCCTGCATACATGCATATATACATATTATGTATATTACATTACATGATACATACATGTATACTTGCATTACATTATACTTACATTCATGCATATTAGATACTTGCATTTATATTAACATATTGCATACATTCATTTCATTCGTGCATCTATGCATTACCTACATGTTTTATATATATGCATACATTGTATATTCATATCATTTCATACATTAACATAGAGGCATACAAACATGCACACATTATATATTTTATACCTTGCATTACCTTACATATCATGTTATATATTATCATTCATTCCTTTCATATATTACATTATCTTTTAGTTGAATACATCATATATGGATACAATACATTATCTTGCATGCTTGCATTCATATATTACATTCTATATTACCTATATACATGTATTTTCTCCATTCATTCATGCTTGCATCATATACTCTACATTACCATACATGTTATCATTATATATTGTATTACAATATTTATACATTATGCATTCATATCTATCATTACATATATACCTTGCATTCATATCTAGCATTCATTATATACTTTCATGCATACATTGTATATCATTCTTTCATTCATGCATTTATGCATTACTTACATACATTATATTAATTGTATTCCTACATGCTTGCATTCAACCATATATATACATTAATGTAAAGAGGATATATATCATATATATATCATTTCATTCATCTAACATATCATGCATTACATACTCTATATTCATTTAATATCCATACTACATAGGCTCATAGGTTACACAAAATGCATATATCGTATAGTCACTCTTCTACTTAAAATCAATACTGTACCAATTGGGCCTTCACTAACTTCTAGGATTAAAGTATATTGTAGTCCTTTGTGTTAGCTTTCCGAAACTTTAAACGGATCGCACTTTCGTGTCCGAAAACTCCCGGAATCGCAAAAACATCGAAACGCGTTCGTCTTTCGTACAGCTGACACTCAAATAATTCTACAGAAAGTTTAGAACGAATTTGGCTTGTTAAAATATGTATTTGGAAAGGTAACTTCGATACGGTTCTTTTAAAAAAATGGGAGATAAATCAGAGTTCTAAGCTAAAAGTTATGACATTTCTAAGTTGCTTTGGTTAATAAAAACGTGGATAAAAATTATGACAAATTTGGGTTGGCCAAGATACTTGGATACCAACATAGGTATCCAAATGAAACTCATTCTAACCATCCTAACTAAGATCAATCCACTCTCTAACAATTCTAAACCCAAATTTAAATATCTATTTAAACTATTATTATACATACATACACATGGGGTGTCCTAATTAGTGATCTATCAAGTAGGACACAAGACACACCTATAACATCCTCAAATGGACTCCAAATGGTCTCAAAATTGAATCTAAAGGGGACACATGCATGGGGGTGGATCCTTTGGATTCAAAACTAATTAATATACAAAGGAATTCAAGTTAGAGGATAGGTTTTACCTATTGGGAGTGGAATCCCAATAAAAATCTTTAGGACACGGCTCCGATACGAAGATCTATTCAAAAGGACACCTCCCATTGCACCTTGCCCAAATTCTTGGATAGAATCCTTCCTTGATGGTGTGGGATGGATTAGGAGAAGTTTGGATGGAGGAATGTGAGGGAAAGGAAATCAAATCAAAGAGGGAAGCTCTCTAATTTGGGGAAGAACACTTATGGTTCTATGTAGAGGTAAAAAGAGGCAAGAATTTTCTTAAGAATTCTTTATAGGAAGGGGGAGGGGGCACTTGATGGCTGGTCATTAGATGAATTAGGGTTAATTTTACATATAGATGAGTGGCTAGAACTGTCCACCCAATTCTAAGCCTTCCTATTGGTTCAACTAGTCATAAGGCTTTCTTTTTTTTCACAAATATCCTAAGAGTAAATATCCTACTATGAAATATCTAGATATTGTTAATCTAACTTAACCATTAAGTCTCTAACCTTCTAACTAAACCTCCATGAGCATCATTAACATCTAGGTTTAGTCAAAACTAGGTTAGTCCCTAACAATTCAATTAGCACAATACTAATTAATCAAAATTCATTTTCATTAATAAGTCAAAAATGACCAAAATATCCTTAGGCTAAAAAGTCACAATTAGTCATCCTAATCACATGGTTAGGTCCCCATGGTTATGGTTAGTCTCTAGGTCATGCAGTCTCTAGCGTTTCACTAGCAGCACATCAAAATCACAAGTCATGACTTAAAGCAGTTTTTAAATAGTTTTAAAAAATTATTAAAAATCACCAAAAATCATAATGTGAAACAATATCAATAAATAATAATTAAAATTTCAAAATTTCAAAATTACCCTCATCTGGAAAACTGGGTGTTACAAAGCTGGACTAGGTGACTATTATGGAACACTGACCTGAGATTAAATTCTCTTTAAAATAAAAGTCCAGGAGGTTGTACATGTGTACATTAATACCCCATTCCTATGGTGACAGTATTCCTTTTGTGATATGGATAGGGTGAGTTTAAACTCTTAACAAGTCTAAGCATGATATGCAGGGTTGACTCATATCACCAACCCTTGAGGACTTACCTATATGAGAGGTCGTGAGGGCCGCGACTATAGGACAGGACGATCCTAGACAACTCTCATGAATGTGTAAAAGTGCGCATGGCCAACCAAACGCGCCACCCGATAGACCCAAGTACCTCTAGCGTACTATGTGTGCTATTTTCTAAGTCTGGTTCAAGAAGACTGATTCAAGGCGTAGTCCATCAAGCTCTTCTTCAGACAAAGACGATGGTCACTACGTGAGATTCAAGGCTGTAGTCCATCTCACTTATGCATAGTATACAACTGTCCAGAAGTTCTCTTACTCTTATCTCATTTTCCTTCCTTATATTATCCTGGAACTTGACCTTCGGGAGGGAGGGGATAGTTAGCTACATGTGTGGGTTTCACACACAGATTTGTGCAAAAGCTCAGTTCCATTTTCTATCTTTTGTCCCACATCGGTTGGGAAAGGAGAATGGGTTGTGTATATAATGCTTTGTTACTCTTTGGTTCACTAAAAGTCTTGTGTGGGAACCCCTTGGGCCACACGCGCGCGCCGCCACTGCCGCCCGGCCCGGCTCGGCTCGGTTCGGTTCGGCGCGCGTAACGGGTGCGGTTACGTGCCCACATCTGCGGGCGCCGAATGCCGATCCGATTTCCTCTTCGGGTTCGGGCTGAGACTCTTAAAACCTTTTGCTCCTAATTTAAATTTTTAACCGTTACTATTCTTTTAATTTTTGTAACGTTGGACTCTCCAATTTTCGTCCAGATTCATTGTATCATTTTTTTTTACATGTGCTATAACGTTTGTAACGTTAATTTTAATAGGCTGATTTAATATCACATTTATTTCCAACCGTTGGCATCAATCTATATATTGAGGTCCCTTCTTCTCTTTCGGACACACAGAAATATACGTCAAAACTCTCTTTTCTAAATCTTGTTTTTCCGATCCAAGCTTTCTGTTCTTCGTTGTTGCTCTGGGCAGAGCTAAGTCGGGGTCACTCTCTCCGAGTCGTGTGCGGCAAGGAGATTCCGGTGGAGCGAAAATTTTACCACTAGGAACGTTCAGATATGGTCTGCACATAGACCCGAGCTAACTCTTAGGACAGTGCTACGTGCGCGACTTCCCTGGAAGCCGGTAACACTTAAATAATTTATTTTATTTGCAGATTTTATGTGAAGAATATTGGAGAAAATTCCAACAATAACTATCTTTTGCAGTTTTGCGGCTGAGGGCTTTGCTCATATAACAACTTAGGCCTCGTTTGGTTCGCGGAATGGAAAGGAAAGGAAACTGATTCCTTGGTATTTCCTTTCCTTTAGGAAATTATAATTCCTATAAACATTCCTTTCCGGTGTTTGGAAAGATCGGAATTATAACCGGAATATATCTTTAATTTCCATTATAGTGTTTGGTGTTTGTAAGGAAAGGAAACAAAATCAAAACAATTTTCCAAAAATACCCTCGTGCTAATAAAAATAATTATTACTTAGAAATATTTTTGTCTAAAAGATATTATGGATAAAAATGGTAAATAATATTATGAACATGAATATTTTGGTCAAAACTTTTTGTAATAAATGCGGGAAAGTTGGAGGAAAAGTGATTCCTTAGATAAATGGGAGGAACCACTTTTCTCCCTATTTTCCTACCTCTTGGGAATCATTTTTCCTTTCCAACAACTTTCCTTTGGCTCCCAAACATAGGAAAGGAATCACTTTCCTTTCCCAAGCTCAAATTCCGGTAACCAAACGAGGCCTTAGTGTACTCGGTACACGTTTGATTTACTGTGGCAATCACGCTGATAATGCACTCGATGCACATCCTTATCAAGTTTGTTAGTTGTTCTTCACCACTCCCGTGGGAAAAGTCTTTCGAGACTCGTAAGGAATTCAAGTGGTTTCAACAATTGCAACCAGACCATGCATTCCTTTTCTTTTTAAAATCTTCCCACACTTGAGCTCCATATAAAACAATCAACCTGGCTATTAAGGCTTTGTTTGGCTGCTAAGAGAATGATGCAAGGAAAATAAAACTTGATACTATGTAAACTGGATCACATTTCTGCATGAAACACTTCCATTTTCTTTTCCCTCATTTTCAACCAAACCAAACACTGCCAAAGATTTCCTGCACCACTGCACCAAAATCATAGGGCCAGGCGCCAATATTATATATTTCTCATACCCAGCAGGTTATATCTTCTTTACCTGCCACATATCAAACATCTGGTTGAGGATTCAGGAAGAAGGTAGACAGATATATTCTATAAATTTCTAATAGCATTTTGTGAAACATTCAAATGAAAACATTTTCATTTTCTTTGTAACTCAGAAATGGGAGAGTCCAAATAAAGAAAGGTACAACGTGAGTTCTGTTTACAGTACCAGAAAATATCAGGAGTTATGCAACCATTCCAGATTCTCAAATATCTTGTTCTCGGACTTCAATCGGCAGTGTCCACAGTTCCTTTGAACTCATCCACTTTGTGTCCAGAAGACTGGAAAGAAAAAGATGAATTATCACTTCCCCCAACTTCTCTCACATGCCCCCTTTCCATGAAGATGACATGTGACCCTGGGTCCCTTCCTGCCATGTCTAATCTGGATGGTTTACTAAACCAGCATCTATGAGAACCAATATTGTTGATCGTTTCTGAAGGGTGTGGGAATCAGAAAAGAAGTTGAGAGTGGTAGGCAATGGAGACAAAGCGAAAGGTAAATATGGTAGCGACACAATCCTATTGGAATACATGACTCCAAGGAAGGATTCTAAACATTTCGACCAGGGGTGGAGACAAGGAGGGCTGGCCCACTCCTCCCTACCTAAAATTTGCGGCTCTGTCCTTGTTCGACATCCTCTAACTTGCTCAAGAACATAAGCATTCCATGGTGCCCTTGCCCATCTTGAAACCTTCTACCTTGGATATGCTAACTGGGGAGTGGTCCAGTGGAAACGACTCCACAAAGAGAGGTGATACACTCATGAATGTAGATGGAGAAGCTGAGGAAAAGGACAAAATTGATATGGACAACTATGATGATAACCATAGAGGGTTGAAGTTGGCATTGGCAACAGGGGCAGACCCAGAATGTTTTTGAGGGGGGGTCAAAAATATGTTAAATCCGGAAAAGAAAATTTAGAGGGGGTGAAAATAGCTTAATTTAGAATTTAAGGGCACACTATATATATTTATAAAGAAAAAGGTAAAAAAAAAAAAAAAACTATAAATAATGTGGATAAAGAGAAGTGAACACAAGACCTCTCGGTTAAAATACCATCTATTTTAGCAGCTAAGCAATCATTCATTTGAAAAGTTTTGCTAATATTAAGTAATTAATAGGATGAACAACACTATAAAGCATAAACCGAAAACTGTCTCCCATCCTCCTTGACGTAGCTTGGATCCACCCCAAGCAGGATTGACCTTTATGAGAATAGAAGTGATCAGGCCATGACATATTAGGTGTTGGCGTAGAAGGAGCTAGGTTCGTACCTCCCTTAGATCTTAGCTTCTCCAAATTTCTCTTACGAGAATAATGGCCAGTTTTTACCGTCCCCACGGGTTTTGAACCTAGGACCTTCCCTTCCCCTACCAAAGATCTCAACCAACGGTGGCCAACCTTCGGTAGCTTTCCCAAGTGTTGCAGAATAAAATGCTTTCATCAATCAAAATGGTAACTTACCTTTTACAAGACAATTCTTTTCACTTGGTGCATAAGGTAACTTTTAGATCCATTACATCCAAACATGAAGTCATTGTTGTATATAGCTAGGGAATGGACCATGTTGTCGATATACATAAATATTTAACCCTCATCCCCCACCACAAGCAGGATTGACCTTTATGAGAATAGAAGTGATCAGGCCATGACATATTAGGTGTTGGCGTAGAAGGAGCTAGGTTCGTACCTCCCTTAGATCTTAGCTTCTCCAACTTTCTCTTATGATAATAATGGCCAGTTTTTACCGTCCCCATGGGTTTTGAACCCAGGACCTTCCCTTCCCCTACCAAATATCTCAACCAACGGTGGCCAACCTTTGGTAGCTTTCCCAAGTGTTGCAGAATAAAATGCTTCCATCAATCAAAATGGTAACTTACCTTTTACAAGACAATTCTTTTCACTTTGTGCATAAGGTAACTTTTAGATCCATTACATCCAAACATGAAGTCATTGTTGTATATAGCTAGGGAATGAACCATGTTGTCGATATACATAAATATTTAACCCTCATCTCCCACCCCAAGCAGGATTGACCTTCATGAGAATAGAAGTGATCAGGCCATGACATATTAGGTGTTGGCGTAGAAGGAGCTAGGATCGTACCTCCCTTAGATCTTAGCTTCTCCAACTTTCTCTTATGATAATAATGGCCAGTTTTTACCGTCCCCATGGTTTTGAACCCAGGACCTTCCCTTCCCCTACCAAAGATCTCAACCAACGGTGGCCAACCTTTGGTAGCTTTTCCAAGTGTTGCAGAATAAAATGCGTCCATCAATCAAAATGGTAACTTACCTTTTACAAGACAATTCTTTTCACTTGGTGCATAAGGTAACTTTTAGATCCATTACATCCAAACATGAAGTCATTGTTGTATATAGCTAGGGAATGGACCATGTTGTCGATATACATAAATATTTAACCCTCATCCCCCACCCCAAGCAGGATTGACCTTTATGAGAATAGAAGTGATCAGGCCATGACATATTAGGTGTTGGCGTAGAAGGAGCTAGGTTCGTACCTCCCTTAGATCTTAGCTTCTCCAACTTTCTCTTATGAGAATAATGGCTAGTTTTTACCGTTCCCATGGGTTTTGAACCCAGGACCTTCCCTTCCCCTACCAAAGATCTCAACCAACGGTAGCCAACCTTTGGTAGCTTTCCCAAGTGTTGCAGAATAAAATGCTTCCATCAATCAAAATGGTAACTTACCTTTTACAAGACAATTCATTCACTTGGTGCATAAGGTAACTTTTAGATCCATTACATCCAAACATGAAGTCATTGTTGTATATAGCTAGGGAATGGACCATGTTGTCGACATACATAAATATTTAACCCTCATCCCTTATACAACTCAGAGTTTTGGCCAAAGTGGCAGGAATATTAGCATGCTATTCGAGACATCTAGGGTCAAAACTTTATTTGGCTTTCATTTAAATGGACTTTATAAAATATTACCTCTTCGCGAATCCAGCTCTGTCCAAAATGTGCTTTTGACTTGGGGGAGGCATGACGGAATGATAAAACTATTTAACCCTCAATCTCCTACCAAAGATCTCAACCAACGGTGGCCAACCTTTGGTAGCTTTTCCAAGTGGTGCAGAAGAAAATATTTCCATCAATAAAAATGGTAAGTTACCTTTTACAAGACAATTCTTTTCATTTGGTTCATAAGGTAACTTTTAGATCCATTACATCCAAACATGAAGTCATTGTTGTATATAGCTAGGGAATGGACCATGTTGTTGATATACATAAATATTTAATCCTTATCCCTCATACAACTCAGAGTTTTGGCCAAAGTGGCAGGAATTTTAGCATGCTATCCGAGACATCTAGGGTCAAAACTTTCTTTGGCTTTCATCTAAATGGACTTTATAAAAAAAACACCTCTTTGCGAATCCAGCTCTCTGCCCAATATCTGCTTTTGACTTGGTGGAGGCATGTCAGAATGATATAATTATTTAACCCACAACCCCCTGCCAAAGATCTCAACCTACGGTGGCCAACCTTTAGTATCTTTCCCAAGTGGTGCATAAGAAAATGTTTCCATCATTCATAATGGTAACTTACCTTTTACAATACTATTCTTTTCACTTGGTGCACAATGTAACTTTTAGATCCATTACATCCAAACATGAAGTCATTGTTGTATATATAGCTAGGGAATGAACCATGTTGTTGATATACATAAATATTTAATCCTCATCCCTCATACAACTCAGAGTTTTGGCCAAAGCGGCAGGAATTTTAGCATGCCATTCGTGACATCTAGGTTCAAAACTTTCTTTGGCTTTCATTTAAATGGACTTTATATATAAAAAAATACTTCTTCGCGAATCCAGCTCTCTGCCTAAAATGTGCTTTTGACTTGGGGGAGGAGGGAGGCATGTCGGAATGATATAACTCTTTAACCCCTCAATCCCCTACCAAAGATCTCAACCAATGGTGGCCAACCTTTGGTAGCTTTCCCAAGTGTTGCAGAAGAAAATGTTTCCATCAATCAAAATGGTAACTTACCTTTTACAAGACTATTCTTTTCACTTGGTGCATAAGGTAACTTTTAGATCAATTACATCCAAACATGAAGTCATTGTTGTATATAGCCAGGGAATGGACCATGTTGTTGATATACATACATAAATATTTAATCCCCATCCCTCATACAACTCAGAGTTTCGGCCGAAGTGGCAGGAATTTTAGCATGCTATCTGAGACATCTAGGTTAAAAACTTTCTTTGGCTTTCATTTACATGGAGTTTATAAAAAAAATACCTCTTCGCGAATCCAACTCTCTGCCCAAAATGTGCCTTTGACTTTGGGGGAGGCATGTTGGAATGATATAACTATTTAACCCTCAATCCTCACAACTGAGTTTTGGTGAAAGTGGTAGGGACTTTAAAAGATATCTTGCAATCTCCGTATCTCTTACATTGCTACTTCTTGCTCCTTATCAATCTCTGTACTTTTCAACAATTGCCTCATCCTCTGGCATGTAAGCAGCTTGTTGTGGCGGTGGAGCAACATTTTAATGCCTGCTCGAATAAACACACAAAATACACTAGTTCCATAGTAGTCAAAGTAATTTACTCCTTTTTCTACTTTCCAATAATAAGCTGATCAAACGAAAAGATAGCATATGCTCAACTTTGAAGCATTTTCATGCTTGTTTGTGGATGTAACTAACAAAGTGAAGAATTATGGAGTCTATGTGACTCTAGGATGTGCATACCTGCAGTTGCATGATTCTTCGCATTGATACTGTGAGCTCCCAGAAGATTCTGTGACATTAAATACCAGAACTGCATATTAGAGTATCAGTTTGAAAGAAGTCATATATTAAATAATTTATGTACACTTACTAAAAGAGAAAGCATTACTATATAAGCTCCAACTTTCAGCAATTGAACTATGAATGGAAAATATGAAGTACAAATGAATTAGATGACTACTATTTTGCAGTTTTGAAGTGATTTGTCGAATGTGAAAACACTTTATATAAGGAAAGTACACTTTAGCCTCTCTCAATAGTAAAAGAGCACATATTAAACGGTGTCCTGTCTATAAAAATATCACGGGCGAAATAAGATGTACAAGCAAGGGCGAAATAAGATGTACAAGCAAGAGAGGGATAATGCATGGTTAGAATCCACATTTACTCTCTTAAAGAATGAAATAAAACAATAAAAATGATGAAAGTTTGTTGATTATATGAGATATATTGAATAACACAATCGGATAGAAGTTTGATGCAAGATACTGGGAAGCCCATTTTAAATGTTCCATGGTAATCTAAGGTACAATGGGGAGGTATCTGTAAACAGATGTAATGCATGCATTAATGACCAAATATGTTCAATAAAAGATGGCCTGGCCTACACATGATCCAAAGTTAACAGGTGTATCCATGATTCAATTGGGTTAGCAGATAGCCGTTAAAATATACAAAAATTTCACATAGTGAACTGACAGTTAGAATGGAATGCTAAATTTTAAGAATGGCATCGTAGCACCAGACCAGACTGCTGAATCAACTTCAAACACAATACAACTTTGTGAAAATCCAATGGTATTATGATGATCTCAATGAGCGTACAATGGCAAAGAAAATACTTGCACATATACACCTGTTTCTTTTTGGAAACTAGAGTTATTAAATTATAGAAAATATTGGATTTCTGAAGTAGATCTTCAGACAGTCATCACTGACCAATTGTAGCAATACCATGAACACAAATTTGGTTAAACCTAGGAGATAGGGCCACAACAATAAAAGAAACAAAATTTGGCCACAGCTATATAAGAGAATTGCAGGATTAATGCAAAGTAGACGGTGCCACTTGGCGTGATAGTAAGGCTTGTTACTTGCATCATAGAAAATGCAGGTTTGAGTCATGGAAACAATCTCTATATATATGGGGTAAGTTGCGTACATCTTGACCCTCCCCAGATCCGTCACAAGCGAGAGCCTCGTGCTCTCGCGGCACTGTGACACCTTTTTTTCAGGACTAGTGCAAAGGTGTCAAACCAACCATGAAAGTGATAATGACAAATTGGTGAAGGGAGTGAAAGAATGATCATTGCTCAATTCCGGAATGCAATAAATGATGCATAAATTGATGAAAATGCAAAGAAAGAAACTATTGAAACACAAAGGTAAATGCAAGGAAATGTAGGCATATGCAAGACGGAATTAATGGTGTTTCTCCAAAAAAGAATTGTAAGGGCATGGGGGTATAAATCTAATCTAAAAAAGGACTTTCTAGCATTATGAGGTTGGTTCAATATATCACCAATATACTGGATTCAACTGAAACCAATAATTTCCAATGTATCACTTGTACATAATTACATACGCCGCAAAGGATGGTTTTGGCCTGATAAAGAAGGTTATTGGTTATTACATATTCTACCAGTAAAGAGCCGAGTCTATGACACTTATACGCCCATATCTAAACGTAGTGTGTGCATGTGAGATTTAAAGAAAATCACTATGTAAATTATACATAGTTACCCACCATATTTAAGAAGGAACTCGAAAGTTCTGCAGGCTTGAATATATTTTTTTTCCTAAGAAGATAAATATTATAGATAAAACGATGATTACAACTATAATCCATCCCAGATTACAAAATAGGTCATCTGGTGTTAAGGATACCTATGTCACCATCTATATTTCTTTGTACAACAAAATTATTAAGGGAGAGACTCTCAAAGATATGCCGATTGCGTTCCTTCCACACATGTCAGACCACACTGTCCCAAAATTAATTCTGAGACGATGGTATCCGCTCGCTCCTTTGCCCTTCTGTACTTTAACTTCGTTCAAAGCAGAGGAAAGAGCTCTACAATACGTGTTTGGGAAGCCAAACTTAGACATCTGGGTGCTCCAAACATCCCAAGCAAAGTCACAAGATAGATGATCCCTAGACTCATCCTCTTTCCCGTATAAGCAGCATTTCGTGTCCTCGCACGGGATGCCAAACATGGAAAGCCTGTCCTGAGTAAGGAGTCTGCTCCCGATCATTTTGTATAGGCACATGGAGAACTTGACTGTCGTACCATTGGTCTACACCACCTCCGCCCAATCTACCTCATCATGATAGGCCCTAATATGGTTCAAAGTCGTACTGAACTTGAAAGTACCTCTCTCCATATATTTCCGTATCCAGTAGTCCTCCGTCCCCTGCCTATCAAACTCCACCACGCAAATGTCTTCAGCATGAGCAATCTCGATCAATCGACCCTGCAGCTTCCATTCACCTTTCTGGATAAGGCTAATCACCGTCTCGGTTGTACCCATTAGCTCTTATATATGTCATCCCTCTCTCTCGATCAAACTAGAGTGCTTGATCCAGGGGTCGTGCCAGATGCTTGTTTCAGCCCCCGAGCATATTACCCTTGTCAGTTTTTCCTTAGCCTTGAGTTTCGTCGCCAACTGCGCATTGACCGTGATCGAGAAGTTGTTGTTGCCGGTAGTTGACCAGAAATCACCTTTCCAAAAGTGCCTTCCCTTGACCCAGTCAGCCCAAAGAGACTTCCCGTTAATGAATCTCTAGAACAGTTTTAGGTAAGCAATTTCACTGAGGAGAGACAAGGGTCTTAGTCAATCTCCTCCCTCTTTTTAGGC
This sequence comes from Iris pallida, assembly GCA_029216955.1. Classification (NCBI taxonomy): domain Eukaryota; kingdom Viridiplantae; phylum Streptophyta; class Magnoliopsida; order Asparagales; family Iridaceae; genus Iris; species Iris pallida. The sequence goes on from JANAVB010005598.1 coordinate 17,448,499, forward strand.
CTACACAAGTCCTCCCAACTAATAGCATGAATGCCTCCTCTTCACAGGAAGTTCCCACACATACATTCGATCTTCTTGATCGTGCCCTTGGAAAGCATAATGGCTTGAAGCCAATATATAGCAACCGTCGAAGTGACAGTTCCGATAAGTTCAATCTTACACTCAAAGAACAAAATATGAGCCTGTCATCCCTTCAGTCTCGATTGCGTGTAGTTGAGAAGACTCTCACACTTCGCATTAGCGGCATAGTTAATCGAGAGGGGAAGCCCCATGTATTTAAGAGGGAGCATCCTTTCCGCAATATCCATCTTAGTCAGCCACGCCTCCTTGTTCCTACAGGTACGGTTCATGAACATTTGGTTCTTGTTTCTGTTCAGCTACAAATCCAACCAAGCCCCCAAGGTAACAAAAATTCCTTGGAGCGTGTCAAGGGAACTGTTAGATGGCTCTAGGGACACAGCAGATCATTAGCATAAATAAGGTGTAAAACCACTAGTTATGTCTTCATAAATAAGGGGGTAATAAACCCGTACATAATTGCATCATCCAACAGACAAATGAGAAACTCTCACTATAGCGAAGAGGTAAGGAGATAGGGGATCCCCTTACCTTAGGCCTCTATTGCTACCAAAAAATCCCTCCGGCTGACCCCTAACCATAATAGAGAATATAGGAGAGCAGACACGTCCCTTCACCTCTCCACCCACTAGTTGTCGAAGCCCATACAGATCATAACATGGCAAAGGAAGTCCTGATTAACCATGTCAAATGCTTTCCTGAGGTCCAACTTCAGGCACGTTTTGTTTTCCCCTGCTTGTTGAAATCCCTAACCAGCTCGTAGGCCAACAAGCCATTCTCGAAGATGGAGCGCCCTTTGACTAAAGCCATCTGGTTAGGAGAGATAAGCTCCTGCATGACATCTCTCATCAGGTCACACATAACTTGTGTAATAATCTTGTAAAGAAAATTGTAGCACGTAATAGGTCAGCAGTCTCCCAACGAAGTCACATACTCCACCTTCGCAATTAAGGCCACAAAAGTATGATTAACCTCCTTAAGCAGCTTACCTGAGATGAAGAACTCTCACACCGCATCCAGAACATCCTCCTTGATCATGTACCGGTATTTCTTAAAAAAAGCAGCCCCAAAACCATTAGGTCCTGACGATTTGGTAGGATCTGTCCTTTTAACAATATGCTCTATAATTACCATAGATAGAGGGGCCTGTAAAACCTGATTTCTCCACCTAGATACCAACTTCTTAAACTCAATATGTGGAAAAGTGATCGGGTAGGAGTTCTAATTGTAGAGATCTCGGTAGAACCGGACAGCCTCATTCTGGATGCTATCAGTCCCAGTAATAAGAACATTATTATGGTCAAGCAACTCATGAATGGCATTCCGATTCTGCCTAGCTTTCACCGTAGCATAGAAAAATTTAGAGCACCTATCTCCATATCCTAGCCAGTTGCATTTCGCTCTTTGTCTGAGTTGGACCTCATCCAAGAACCTATCCTTGCTTAACCGATCTTGGAGAGCAACCTCCTCCGTGGGTACGTGGTCGAGCGGATCTAAGTGCACCCTTCTTTGAATGTCTGCCAGCTTATCCTCCAGCTCCTTGTCACGCCCCAGAACCAGAATACTGGAGAACGGGGGCAGACATAGCCAACTACGCAATCCCAAAGTACGTTAATACTCTGAAATCACGTATAAGCTGTCAAGACATGGGGGTTACTCTACATGCCATCAGTCAATCCTATGGTTTAACAATCCTAGGTATCTCAATCACAGGCAATTATACAAGAGCAAGAGTACGATCATCATACATACAATAGTAAGGCGTCCCGAACCATATATACATGACTGATCATGAAGCCAGTACCACAGAACTGATGACTAGCTAGAATATTAGTCGTACATGATAAGGACTAGCTATAGTCTAGAATACACATATCATGTTTATGCCCGTAGGCTACAATATCAAGAAAAATGCCAAAACACGAGCTAAACACGTGCTCGGGGCTAAACGTTACAAGAAGAGAATTTACATATCAGTGGGAGAATGAAGAAGGGCCCACTGAGGCACTCTGGTGCTCCGGCTGGTCACCGTCAAGTGAATGGTACGGTAGATCCTTCGGGCTCTTCTATCAGAACCTGGCCATGCAAAACCAGTGGGGTCAGACCCCAAATAGCAAGTACCACAAAGGAGGCCGAACAATGTACTTAAAACCAGCAATCATAGGCAATCAACAGAGAGAGAAAGCAATAAGTAAGGGAGGATCGAGATTCGTGCAGTACCAATGCACTTAACCCGAACATAAGAAGGCAGTAAGTAAAGCATTTAGTAAACACAATTAAAAGTAGATTTGTTAAACAAACGATCTTTTAAGAGTTATGCAAAGCAAGTAGTCATATGAACAGGTGAGATAAAGTAACTAGAGAACATATTAAATAACTAGAGCTAGGCAATATACAAAGAGAGGACGAAAGTACTATTCCGGAAGCCAGGTTACAACCCTTAAACCAAACAAGGACCGAGGTTGTAACCCTTCGCCTGAACAGAACTTGGTCTCTGATCATTTATTGCTAAAGGTGACAATCATTAAGTGACACTCAGAGAGTGACAAACAGGGAGTGACAATACAGAGTACAATACATTAGAGTGACAATCATTGCAATCATTATCGTGGAAACAATTAGGAACTGGATCTAAATAAGACTTAGACTGGGAAGGTGATATACGATGAGATAACCATGGGACTTATTCAAATAACCAGGTTACAACCCGTAAACCAAACAAGGACCGGAGTTGTAACCCTTCGTCTGAACAGAACTTGGTTTCTCCCACCATTTATCGGCAAGATAAAGTAAGAAATCAGGACATGTAACAATCAAGTACAAGATCAAGACAAGACTAGACTGATCGAACTCCATCCAACATTCACGGCCAAGCAATAAATACGGCTTGATACTTTAACTAACTAGGGTTATCACAGGCCTAATTACTAGCAAGATGCAGTGAGATTATTCCACAGCCACAAGCCCTGCAGACCATCCAGGTTATCCAGGTCGAAATATCATGTCAGGGGGTGCAACACGTGACAGTGTGCTGGAAATGTGCCCTACTCGTCGGCAGGCTACAAGTCCTAGAGCGCCCAGATAACGGGATTGCCTGTAGCTGGGAAATCTCTTCATGACTACTGGATTATTCTAGTTGTTAACCTTAGTCGATTTCAGTGGGTACCCCTGACCGTGGTACTCAGAGGTCCCCGTCCTAGACATGATGCAAGACAAGACGGGTTCATTTGTACAAGCACAATCGTCCATGGTGTCCAAGTTATTCAATCTTGTCAAGTCGTGTTAGCCGTCGCAACAGCATTCGAGATATATCATGTCAGGTTTATCACGTCAAGAGTGCGCCACGGCGGGCCACTATCAAAAATTATCATGTCAAGTTATCATGTCAAATTTGTCAGGTCAAGTTATCATGTCAGGAGTGCACCACGGCGGGTCACTATCAAGTCATGTCAATTTCATTCATTTAAGAAATAACAAGCTATTAGTGGGTCGTCGCAATATAGGCCAAGAATAGACATGTACAGTACAATCAGGAGCTCCATATTAAAATAAAAGAAACTTGCACAGATAGTTAATATTATATATATATTCTTGAAGCCAAGGAAAAACTCTACAACTTTCATGTTGGGAGTTGGAAGAAATTCGAGCCATAATTCAATCATTTAGAACATATAACAGTTAGAAATAGTCAAAATATGCATTATGCGACCTATTCTGCGACATGCGGCTCATGCGGCTCAACAGCGACATCATATGCGCCAACTGCGACATGCGCCAACAGCGACATCATATGTGTCAACTGCGACATGCGCCAACAGCGACATCATATGCGCCAACTGCGACATGCGCCAATAGCGACATCATATGCGCCAACTGCGACATGCGCCAACAGCGACATCATATTCGTCAACTGCGACATGCGTCAACAGAGACATCATATGCGCCAACTGCGACATGCGCCAACAGCGACATCATATTCGTCAACTGCGACATGCGTCAACAGAGACATCATATGCGCCAACTGCGACATGATATGCGGCTACCGCGACATGCACTTTATTGCAACATGCGCCTTCTGCGACATGCGCCTTCTGCGACATGCTGTTCATGCTGCAGATGAACATAGAAATGACCAGAAATTGTTTTGGCCATAACTTCCTCATCCGAAGTCGAAATCAAGCGAAACAAAAGCCAAAACTGCATGAAATTAAATTCTCTACAACATGGAACCACTAGTTTTTGGAAACAAGTAAGTTTGGTAGATCAAAACCCAAGAAAACCGAAAATAATATAAACTTAGATCTATAAGAATCCACCCGGTAAAATCAAAAACTTCAAGTTCTAAACATGCTTAGAATCATGCAAGGAAGAAGATGGAACAATCAAAAGTAAATTTGTTCAAGGTTCGGCAAGGTGTACTTGCCTCTCCTCCTTGGTAAAGAAGGAAAGAAGAAGAAGAAGATGAAGATGGAAAATGAAATGAATAATGGAGGAGAGAGAGTGGTAGGTGGCTTATATAACAAGCCCAAGCAATCTCTACCATTCATTCCTCTCCACTCAATCTAAACCATACACCTCTCTCATAAGAAACCAACTAAACCAACCAAGTCCAAGCCAAACCAAACCATGTTAAACCAAACCAATAAAACCAAGTCAAATCAAATTAAAACCAAGTCATGATTCATACCAAAATAAATGAAACAAGCCAGTATACGGGTCACCCGACAATTGTCAGAAATCCGTACAATGACAATTCAGCAACTTTAAATATTCTCAAAATTCAGGAAATATGAAATACAGCTCAAATAAATATGTATCCGTATAAAATACTGATACAGTGAGGCGGGCCTCACAACTCTCCACCCCTTAGAAAAATTCCGACCTCGGAATTTTCTGAGGCTAGTCGAGCAAGATAACAAAACAAAAGCTCCAGGAACTCAACAATCTCAATAAATCAAGCACGGCATATAAGTAAAGTAAAACAATCAGCAATGTAATTAAATGCGTAAGCGGTAAATAAATGCACAAGAACAAATACAATCATGATCAAGAAGGGCTGGAGGCATATGGATCAATATGTCTCCTGAGACAGTTGTGTAGAAACCAACATCCTTGCTGGCCTAAGCTGACTCCCAAAAATGGATAAAAGTCAAGCCTCAAGGTAAGTCGGTACCAATGACTTAGTTCAAGACATGACTCTACCCAGGACGTATCATCGTAGTTGAAACAGATGCATGAACTTATCACCTGTCTCAAGATACGAAGACAAAAGAGACTGGCTGATCGAGATGGACTGATATCTCTGCCTGCATGCTGAGACTGATCCTCCATAACTGGCCTGGCTAAAGAATGCTGAGCTGCCCTCGGCAAAACACGAACAAGATGATCAGAGGGATCAAGAACAGTGCCCTTGAAAGTTGAAGGACACAAGATCAAATCATGGGAACAGGAATGACCAACGATCAAAACAGATATCAAGTCAAGTATCAGAGATAGAGAATAATCCGAAGGAGATCAATAAAGATAATCGTGATTGAGATATCTAAACATGGTAACCCCCACAAATCTGAAAATCGAGACCTGCATGGGCCACCACTAAAACCATGTCACGCCCCAGAACCAGAATACTGGAGAGCGGGGGCAGACATAGCCAGCTACGCAATCCCAAAGTACGTTAATACTCTGAAATCACGTATAAGCTGTCAAGACATGGGGGTTACTCTACATGCCATCAGTCAATCCTATGGTTTAACAATCCTAGGTATCTCAATCACAGGCAATTATACAAGAGCAAGAGTACGATCATCATACATACAATAGTAAGGCGTCCCGAACCATATATACATGACTGATCATGAAGCCAGTACCACAGAACTGATGACTAGCTAGAATATTAGTCGTACATGATAAGGACTAGCTATAGTCTAGAATACACATCATGTTTATGCCCGTAGGCTACAATATCAAAAAAAATGCCAAAACACGAGCTAAACACGTGCTCGGGGCTAAACGTTACAAGAAGAGAATTTACATATCAGTGGGAGAATGAAGAAGGGCCCACTGAGGCACTCTGGTGCTCCGACTGGTCACCGTCGAGTGAATGGTACGGTAGATCCTTCGGGCTCTTCTATCAGAACCTGGCCATACAAAACCAGTGGGGTCAGACCCCAAATAGCAAGTACCACAAAGGAGGCCGAACAATGTACTTAAAACCAGCAATCATAGGCAATCAACAGAGAGAGAAAGCAATAAGTAAGGGAGGATCGAGATTCGTGCAGTACCAATGCACTTAACCCGAACATAAGAAGGCAGTAAGTAAAGCATTTAGTAAACACAATTAAAAGTAGACTTGTTAAACAAACGATCTTTTAAGAGTTATGCAAAGCAAGTAGTCATATGAACAGGTGAGATAAAGTAACTAGAGAACATATTAAATAACTAGAGCTAGGCAATATACAAAGAGAGGACGAAAGTACTATTCCGGAAGCCAGGTTACAACCCTTAAACCAAACAAGGACCGAGGTTGTAACCCTTCGCCTGAACAGAACTTGGTCTCTGATCATTTATTGCTAAAGGTGACAATCATTAAGTGACACTCAGAGAGTGACAAACAGGGAGTGACAATACAGAGTACAATACATTAGAGTGACAATCATTGCAATCATTATCCTGGAAACAATTAGGAACTGGATCTAAATAAGACTTAGACTGGGAAGGTGATATACGATGAGATAACCATGGGACTTATTCAAATAACCAGGTTACAACCCGTAAATCAAACAAGGACCGGGGTTGTAACCCTTCGTCTGAACAGAACTTGGTTTCTCCCACCATTTATCGGCAAGATAAAGTAAGAAATTAGGACATGTAACAATCAAGTACAAGATCAAGACAAGACTAGACTGATCGAACTCCATCCAACATTCACGGCCAAACAATAAATACGGCTTGATACTTTAACTAACTAGGGTTATCACAGGCCTAATTACTAGCAAGATGCAGTGAGATTATTCCACAGCCACAAGCCCTGCAGACCATCCAGGTTATCCAAGTCGAAATATCATGTCAGGGGGTGCAACACGTGACAGTGTGCTGAAAATGTGCTCTACTCGTCGGCAGGCTACAAGTCCTAGAGCGCCCAGATAACGGGATTGCCTGTAGCTGGAAAATCTCTTCATGACTACTGGATTATTCTAGTTGTAAACCTTAGTCGATTTCAGTGGGTACCCCTGACCGTGGTACTCAGAGGTCCCCGTCCTAGACATGATGCAAGACAAGACGGGTTCATTTGTACAAGCACAATCGTCCACGGTGTCCAAGTTATTCAATCTTGTCAAGTCGTGTTAGCCGTCGCAACAGCATTCGAGATATATCATGTCAGGTTTATCACGTCAAGAGTGCGCCACGGCGGGCCACTATCAAGAATTATCATGTCAAGTTATCATGTCAAATTTGTCAGGTCAAGTTATCATGTCAGGAGTGCACCACGGCGGGTCACTATCAAGTCATGTCAATTTCATTCATTTAAGAAATAACAAGCTATTAGTGGGTCGTCGCAATATAGGCCAAGAATAGACATGTACAGTACAATCAGGAGCTCCATATTAAAATAAAAGAAACTTGCACAGTTAGTTAATATTATATATATATTCTTGAAGCCAAGGAAAAATTCTACAACTTTTATGTTGGGAGTTGGAAGAAATTCGAGCCATAATTCAATCATTTAGAACATATAACAGTTAGAAATAGTCAAAATATGCATTATGCGACCTATTCTGCGACATACGGCTCATGCGGCTCAACAGCGACATCATATGCGCCAACTGCGACATGCGCCAACAGCGACATCATATGTGCCAACTGCGACATGCGCCAACAGCGACATCATATGCGCCAACTGCGACATGCGCCAACAGCGACATCATATGCGCCAACTGCGACATGCGCCAACAGCGACATCATATTCGTCAACTGCGACATGCGTCAACAGAGACATCATATGCGCCAACTGCGACATGCGCCAACAGCGACATCATATTCGTCAACTGCGACATGCGTCAACAGAGACATTATATGCGCCAACTGCGACATGATATACGGCTACCGCGACATGCGCTTCATTGCAACATGCGCCTTCTGCGACATGCGCCTTCTGCGACATGCTGTTCATGCTGCAGATGAACATAGAAATGACCAGAAATTGTTTTGGCCATAACTTCCTCATCCGAAGTCGAAATCAAGCAAAACAAAAGCCAAAACTGCATGAAATTAAATTCTCTACAACATGGAACCACTAGTTTTTGGAAACAAGTTTGGTAGATCAAAACCCAAGAAAACCGAAAATAATATAAACTTAGATCTATAAGAATCCACCCGGTAAAATCAAAAACTCCAAGTTCTAAACATGCTTGAATCATGCAAGGAAGAAGATGGAACAATCAAAAGTAAATTTGTTCAAGGTTCGGCAAGGTGTACTTGCCTCTCCTCCTTGGTGAAGAAGGAAAGAAGAAGAAGAAGATGAAGATGGAAAATGAAATGAATAATGGAGGAGAGAGAGTGGTAGGTGGCTTATATAACAAGCCCAAGCAATCTCCACTATTCATTCCTCTCCACTCAATCTAAACCATACACCTCTCTCATAAGAAACCAACTAAACCAACCAAGTCCAAGCCAAACCAAACTATGTTAAACCAAACCAATAAAACCAAGTCAAATCAAATTAAAACCAAGTCATGATTCATACCAAAATAAATGAAACAAGCCAGTATACGGGTCACCCGACAATTGTCAGAAATCCGTACAATGACAATTCAGCAACTTTAAATATTCTCAAAATTCAGGAAATACGAAATACAGCTCAAATAAATATGTATCCGTATAAAATACTGATACAGTGAGGCGGGCCTCACACTCCTAGAGAGGGATAGTAGGTCTCCTTTTGTCCCAATCCTTAAGGAGTCCTTTAATAGACTTAAATTTGTGAATGAGCTTGTATTGAGCAAAGCACTCACCTCATTCTCCCAACCTAGCTTAACCACCTCCTCATAATCTTCCATATGAATCTAGGCGTTATTGAACCTGAAATGCCTCCCTTTGACGAATGTCAGTGCCGCCAATCTGATAACAATAGGAAAATGATCACTAGTGTCAGGGGGTAAGCATTCCGCCCGACACATTTGAAAAGTGTCCAACCACCTCTTGTTACCGGCCACCCCAGACATTCGTCTTGGACTGCAAGCCATCCGCACTAGCGAACTACAGTATCTGACTATTATATACCGAGCCAGCATCTTCCTATAGGAGAGCTGGAACCGTTACTGATTTGTTTAGTGCAGTGGCCTAGCGAGGAACCGGTGCATACCTTACATACGTTGTGTTATTATTGGTTCAGCTTGTCCTGCTCGAATACGGCACAATCTGAGGATTTCTATATATTGCATTACTGGGGTAACCCAGATATAATATAGAGCCGTAGGATTGATTGTCCAATTATAAATTTGATTAATTGTGCTATGTACCTTCTGTTAGTAGCCGAGGGACATGGACTATTGTGGTGCGTGGTCCATCCCTTGTCTTTATTTGGTTGTAGGGTTAGGCTATTGTGCTACGATAGGCTATGAACCGAAGTTACGACATAGAAGCCTTTAGCCTGACGATTGCCATAGGATGTATTTTATCTCGGCACGGTACGACACCTCTTGTCCTTGTTTGGTGTAGGAGTATCGCATTGCATCAATGATAGGGTATACGCTTATGATTTTTGGCTCGGGTCTTACTTGCTTGGGTTTTAGTTTCTTTCGTTGGTGCTTCCTTGTGGTACTTGCTGTTTGGAGCCTGATTCCACTGGTTTTGTATGACCAGATCTAGCACCAGAGCCAGAGGATCTGACGTATCTTCTTCCGACTGATGGCGTGCACAAGAAGGATAGCCGCCGAGGGACTTCTGTGGGTTTTTTCTCCTCCATTCTTATATCATTTTGCTACTCTTTTGAGCGTTTAGCCACCGGCACCTGTTTAGTCGAATATTCTGGATATTTAGTTTCCTTTACATGATTGTATTTATTCAGACTGCAGCTGACATACGATTATGTTATGTCTGTGAGTGCATATCTATAAGTCTTTTTGAACTATTTGTCAATGGATATAGTGTGCAATGTAGTTTTAAAAAATCATGTAAATTGGAGTTGTAGAGCTGTCATGTTGCGAGAATATGTTGAAGGCCACATTTACAAGTTATATCAAAGTAATTGCCAACAATGTAACTTAGCCAAAGTTGGTGTAGGTAGTGCCAATTCTTTTCATGTTAATTTGTTTCATGGACTGTTATTTTGAACTTCCATATTGGGACTTTTTGTTTCTTTAGTATAGTCATTAGAGCATGAAGAAGACTCTCTCCCACCAATTTGTCTACTATTAACATAGCACGATAAACATAATGTTTTTATGGTGAAACTCCAAACGTATGCCCTCTGTTCTAAAAGGCGTCCGCCTAGGCGCTAGGTGCCGAGTGCCCGTCCGATGTCCGCTTAGGTGCCCGCCTACAACAACCCCCCCCCCCCCCCCCCGGCCGACGTCCGACTATGCATGTTTGGTGGTTTTATGGATTTTTTCTGCAATTTTTTATTCTTTTTATTTTTTTGAACCGCCTAGATCTAGACGGCCGCCTAGGCGGGCTAGGCGCTAGGTGCCCGCCCGACTAGCACCTAGCGCTTTTCACAACCTTGAGTATGCCATATGTTCTTCACATCTTACAAGATAGTGGTGAATTACGACATCTCTTTACAGGATTTTCAAAAAGAGGGGAAAAAGATTAGAATAAGTGCTAAATCTGCTAATTACGACAGCAACATTTAACTGGCCACTATAGTATCAAGTATTTGTAAGATCGTTACTTACTACTAAGTATAAGTGTCAGCTTTATACTAATGATCTAGATAGTTCACATTTCCTTTAATGGAAGTCTCCGGAGAAACTACAAAGTAAAAAAACAACCATATTTTTACCGCACTGTATTAAACAAAATTGAATTCTGAGCTGATAAAGTAGTATTTGAACACTTGAAAATCATAATTATTGGTATCACAATAAAAAAAATTGGTTGAATAAATAAGTAAATTGCATATCCTAAAAATGGAAAATATACAAATTTATTGGCATGTTAAACATGTAAGAAAACCGTAGATCCTTATCGTTGCAACTCTTAAGTTAAAGAAGTTTCAAACTCTTAGAAGAAAGACATGGTAGAACAAAATAGAAAATTCAGTCTTCAACCATTCCATCTTCTTAAAAAATGTTAGAGCTCATTAGTAGTATTGCCTATTTAAACATTTAATTTTGGAACGATATATGCCCCTCGATGGAGGCAATAAACATCAGCTTATCAGGAAACAAAAGAATGTCTCTTAGTGTATAGTTGGATGTAAAAAAATCAAAATATATTGTGATTTTTGTGAACTTTATGGTGAAACTCCAAAACTTTTTGGATCGTGTTTGGTTGCTATTCAAAACACTAAAGATCGTGTTTGGCAATAAATATTTAATTCCAATTTTCATATGTAAACTTTTTAATCTACGAAGTTATGCCCTTCTAAAACTTATAATTGTCTATGACCAAACACATAAAAGGAAAATCCAATATGTAATTTATGAGTCGAGAAAGACAGCAGAAAGTGATTTGGTAGAACACATCAATGCAACTTAAGTGGAGAGGATACTTGTGATGTTTGACAAGACGGATCTCTTCCCGTACAGTTGTAATCAACATATTGATTTGGGAAATTTCTCTGAAAATGGTGCTTTAATTTTTGCATCACTGGCTTGTCATCAGAATCTCACAGACCGCAGTGCGCTTACCAAGTTGTGGCAGAAACCTTGTTCTGTCAATCTCCAAATATACTTCATATCTGAAAAACTTCATCAAGGGTAATCAAGTAGTTATTCACTCACCATATTGCTAAGTACTTCCTTTAATGCTTGAGCTTCATCTTAAAGCAATAAAGTGCACTGGCATTCATTACAATTCTTCTGTCCATTCTCGTTGCCATATAGAATCATGATTAACTAGAGAGAAATAAAGGGGTGTTTTCATAGAACAACAGTTTATGTATAAGGGAAATCCATGATGTATGGGAACGTTATGATCACTCCTCAAGCATTAAGGCCTCGTATCTTGATCACTTGATTAATCTTAAGAAATGAAAAACAAGATTTGTTTTTATCTACTGAAAACTTATTGCTCAGGACAATCACCTTTAATGGTAAAAACCAACTACTCAAGCACTGTTTCTCTCGGCTGTAACCAGTAAACTGGGTGCTCCTGCAGCATCAACATTTGATCTCTGCCAGTTAAGTGTGTCGGATGGCCAGTGAATTCAACTGTGTAGCTATAACTAATAGCAAGTTATGAATCTTATTTTTATAGGGAAAAAAACCTGTGTCTTCATCAGCCACCTCCTAGAACACAAAAGACGGCAATATCTAAATATCCGAATCCATTTTATGCATTTGGCTCTACTCCTTTTGGAAACCAAGTGGTTCAGGTCGAGAACTTTGGCGAGGCAGGTTTGGGTCTAATATTCCGTGCCAAATTGTCCTACATGTTTCATGTATTCCATAAATATGTGTTTCACCTCCATGTCAACTTCATTCTTCAACAATAACAGCAGCAAAACATCATTTAAGACAGATGTCTTCATGGATCCATTTTCTCCATTCAGTTCAATCAAGGGTCATCCCAACAGTTATATTGGCTAGTCTGTGTACCTACACATTTCCAAATTCCATGTTCATTTTGGTGCATTCCTCCCATGCTTTGCCTTTAAACTATACTCCATCAGTCCTAACCAGGGAATTCATTGATCTCTGTCAGCATTAAATTCATGAGGACCAATTTTCTTGTGCAGAGATGCGCCCCTTTGGAATCGCCTCTAAAGTTCCTCTAGCATTCTTCCAGGGAGCCTGAACCTACATTCCCTCTTTCAACCATCCTCTCAACAAATGGTCCAAATCATATAGCACCCCACATGCTTGGGTGTTGTGTGAGGCCCATCTACATAATCCACTCTCAAGAATACCTTATGTTATAAGAATCAATCCTGCACCCATAAACAAACCACACATATGACCCTTGATTCTCCAGTTTGGTTCATATGACGGCCATTAAGCACATCTTTTGTGTATCTTGTTATTACATCAATTGTCTCTGTCCCATAAAAGAAATAAGGAATAACCGGTGGAGCTATTTTCTAAATCATGCCTCTTCTCTATTTTCAGAGATCCAACTTTTCAATCCTGTGACACAATAGTTGAAAAAGACAAAAATATGGTGATTTCAAACAAGTCCACAGAGTTCAAATAAAGACCAGTAGAGTTCAGAAAAAACGGGACCAATTTGATGAATGGGTCCCTTTTCGGTGATTCAATGTATTAGCCTAAAACCATCAAAAGCAACACGGTTTGACTTTCCATTCAAAATAAAGTATATAATGAGCATTCCTTACAAAACTTAGTATTAGGCATTAGAAACAAAACAGGGGTACTACCAAGTAGAAACTCTTTCCCAATAACAGATTTCTTACTTCTAGAAATGTAAAACTAACCACTTTTATCATCAGTATATACTCTCCGTCTTCCTTTCACCCCCTTATAGCAAATACATATGATTACTTACGAAGAGTTTCCTAGTGTAACTAGTTACCGCACCAATTTTGGTGTCCTAGTGTATTTTGAGGGTACATATCATGTCTAATATGCTTCAGACATAACTCAGCGTGGACACAACACTGAGTATTGAAGTGTCCATGCTTCGTAGAATTTTATCCATAGAAGTAAGTGCAATCATAATAGCAAGTCAGACTAAGGATTTTAGAGTAAAATGTGTTCAATTACCTTCACAGTTTCACCATCATAATACAACAATCAGATTATCGACCTAGGCACAAAATGATACCTTTAAACCACTGACTAACAATAATTGATGCAGCATAAACAATATTAGAACCAGTTACAGCCACAGTTCTTGCCTCACTTGCTGTTTAACTCCCTTGACCATATCGCATTAGATAGAAACAAAGCCATTCCAAAGATGGAAACAGCAATTATTATGAAATGCAAGAGGAAAAAAAAAAGTCTAAATGTTTCTAAAACAGAAGTTTGCTTCATACAGGAAAGGATCAACCACATCCAAAGGTCACATGAAACTACTATTAAGTTAACAGATTAGTATGCGCACTTGCCTTGTGAGAATAAAATCTAGTTTAATTGCAGGAAATCAAGTGCAAAGGAGCTCTAAATAATCAACGCTACTAATATACTACTAATTCATAGATTAACTAGGAAAAAAACCAGCATATATAGATATAGATATCACCCCCTGGAATTTGAGGCAAGAAGCCCAATTTGCTCTGTGAGATTGTCCATACTCTGAACATTATCCCAGCCATTCTGCAGATCTGGCTGGTGCATCCCCGTAGCTTCCAGTGCGCTCGAATCAACCTGTGTCTCCCCAGAGAGTGAACACGCATTAAAAACTTGTTCCCAGAAAGATCGCCGACTCCCATTATCTTCACATATTTCAGAATCAGGAGTTAAATTTGCTACCTCTATGGGCAACGCCAGGTCCGCTGCCACCTCATCCATTCCCATTAGGTTGGAGCTGTCAATACAATCAATCTCTTTGTCGCGCAAAACAAAGTTCTGATCCGGAATATCAAGAATATTTTCATGGAAATTGTGTTTTTCAGGAAACTCACAAGGACTAGCTGGCGGAAGTGCAGATAGAAAACTGATGTCTGAAGGTTCAGCAGCACTGAACACATTTGTTGCACCAGCAGACAACTGGGTCTCATCAGCTACAGTTGAAGACAAGGAGACTGTCGCAGAAAAGCCAGAGCTTGTGGGCATAGATGGTGAAATCCAAGAGATCAGAGGGCCTTCTGCCAGGGTAACTCCTGAATTCCAACTCGAAGAGCTAAATGTTTCTGGTTTCGAAAATATACTTTCCGTCAAGAGACTAGAAGAACTGCTCATAGGATCAACCTGAGAAGTACCAAACTGTTTTATCTGTGTCACCCTTGCTTCGGTCGCTTCATTCGTCAGGGGTTGATACTGTATAATTTGCCCTTCTGGAGGCCCTGGTAACCTCCTTTTCTTGTTCAGTCCAATAGTATAATTATTATTGTCATTTTGTTGCACAAATTGAGATAAGAATCCAGGGCTGTTCATTGCCTTTGTCAGGAACGACAACATCTGTTGTTGCCGCAGCTCCATTAGTTGAAGCTGCTGCCCTACATTCTGGAGCTGCTGGTTCGTGGTCTGCTGCTGCTGCTTCAGTTCAATCAGCTCTTGCATGAGGACTTCCTTGTCTCTTTTAAGCCTGCCAATCTCTTCTTCTAACCCAGAGTTTCCCACCTCAATACAAGTCGACCCCGAGGCATTCTGTACAAGAGGCATCTGTTGCTGACTATGTGCTTTGGAGGATTTTTTTCTATTGATGCTCTTCAGCAGATGCTTTTGGCCTCTTACGAATCCCTCATTTGAAAATTCCCAGTGATCACTATATAGCTTCCTGAATCCCTGTTAAATAGTACGAGGGCAATAAAGAAAAGAACAATCTAGAGCACAAAGACGTGTCCAAGATAAGTTTTACAGATTATATGAATAAAAGGTGGTATAGATGAACTCCAAGCACATTGACAAAATTCTTGGGTAAGGATGAATTGACTTTTAAATTTCTGCTCTTTGGCAGTGTGCTCAAAGATCTTCTATAAATAGTTAAGATTATTGTCATTTATAGTTTTTATCACTATGTTATTAGGCCAATCTCTTCTTTGATACCACATTGGCTAGGATAGCTCACCCATTGTGTCGCTCCCTATGTATTGTTGGCCTTGAGTCTAATGAATGGATTCTCAATATTTCTAAAAGGTAGCCTGTAACATGGTATCAGAACTAGGGTGATCCCAACCCAAACCCAAACCCTAGCCCACCATCTTCTCTACCAAAACCCCAACCCTTCCCCAATCTCAAATTTCTTCTTTTATTTTCATCTTCACTAAACCCTCTTTTTCTCTATATATTCTTCTTCCTCTCTACCAACTACAACAAGCCCACACCAATGTCCCTTTCCCTATCATCACATCACAACAACCAACAAACTCTACATTCCTTCTGTCAAGCTACCTTTCTAGCTTACCATCAAGAGAAGTCAGCCTGCTCTTCTTCTCCAAAAATTATCTTCCTCCACGTCGTTTTCAACCCACCTACAGAGGAAGACCACTTCTTCACTACCAGCTTTTTCATTCACAGCAACCACCATCTTTACCGCACTCCATCTCCACCCTAACTCAAGCAAATGTGTTCATTACAGATCCAATGATCTGATCCGACCCCAATCGTACCCACACCCGACGAACCCGACTGTTGAGCTCGTCATAGGGTTGTTGCCACCACTACATCCCTGTTTCCTCTCCATCATTGATCCCTAACCCGGATCTAGTCCCTCCTCAAGCTCTACAAGCTCATTTCCTTCCAACTTCAAGGAGGTGCTCCTCGAGTCCACTATCCAATTGCATTTTGCATTACATGCGTTCCAGAGTACTTCGCTTGCATCCTACAAGACCCTTACCACTCGAGATACTTTTGTGCACCCGAACAGAGTCGACCCCCTCCAGTTCACATCGTCTTTGTCTTCTGCGCATACATATTCAGCTTCAAAAGAGAGTGAGTGCCTTAGTGGGTTCTTTATCGGGGTCCAATTCCCATCCTTCGAGATCAACATCCAACTCTGTCCATCCTTCCATGATGATATCGATCACCCTTGTCTCTATGTAACCCAACTACCACCTGACGACATCATCGTCCTGTTGTCCTCGTCAATACTCCAAGCCGACTCCATAACACCCTAACAACAAGTCATCACCGCCATCATCTCCGACCATCCTACTCTACTTCTCTGCCTCCATTTGACCCAACTGCCACTTGACGACGGCATCACCTTGCCATCGTTGTCTAATCCTCCTCAACCTGAGTCAATAACACCCTAACAGCATGTTGCTAGCAGCCAATCAGCATCCCATGTTGCTTTTCTGCTGCACTCAGTATCATCTACCCTCAATTGTTTTGAAGAAGTTTCAAGGAGGAACCCCTCACAAATCTCAAGTTGAGACTACCCCAACCCCTCCTCTTCCCGCTCCTGTATAACACCTCAAGTGCCCTCACTTCTCCATCCACCGTGACTAGCTCCACTCTGCCAACCATCCCGGCCACCTTCTCATCTCCCAGTCCTGAGTTAACACATGGATCCCTCCCCCCCCCCCCCCCCCCCCCCCCAAAAAAAAAAAAAAAAACAACAACACACACACCCTCCCTCATTGTTATAGCCAACTGCATGCCTCCGACTAGACTCCTTCCAATCTAACCGGAGTCTAGCAGCCCAGAGTCTCCATGCTGTGCTACCGCTGGCACCCACTAACTCAACACCTTCGACTGCCTCTACCTTTAGCTAGTCGCCCTTCCTCAAGACCTCCACTCTGGAACAAACACCTGCACTCCATGCCCACCTTATCTACTAGCCCATACTGCTCTCAACCAACTTCCCGATACCGGCTTTCCATCCCAGTTTTCTACAACCACTGGTTGACACGAATATCGACTAGAACATCAGCCTGCATCCAAGATCCAACACTGTCCTCTCCTACCTAAGCTCCGATGACCATACTACCTTCCAGCCAGCAGTCTTTGCAGGAGCTACTCACCTTCCCTTGGTATCATCACGCTTGATAGATGCGAATACAAAGAGGAACATGTCCAAATGGCTTGTTGTGCCAGCGACTGATGCATATAGATTAAGTTGGCTCGATTGCGGCAAATCCACGTGTGAGACCTTGCATTGAAACAAGTAAATCTGACTAGCTGAACATGCTATGCTACTGAATAAAACATATCTAAACAACAGTTGAGTACAACACATCCTGACAACTTGAGTAAGCTGAAAAACTGTGGAACTGAACGAAGCACCTTCTGAACAAGCTTGAATATAACACAACAAATGAACTAGAGTACTTCGTACAAATGAGTTAGAAACACGCCTACGACGCTCTACCACCTGAGGCAGGAACACGCCCTTGACACTTTTGGAATGCTTATGCAAACCTGTCAATTCGTAATGCATAATATGCTGGCTAACTTGGTTTACTTGGACAGGAAAGATCGTACGGTAAGTATGGTAAGTTGCGCATGTATTTCTATGCGACACTTGATATTGATAACACGAGATAGGCTTGAATGATATGCCATGAAACTGACCCTAGGCAAGATTAGTAAGACAATGAATGATAGATGGTGCACAAAAGTAAATTGAACGTGTTTGATAATGATAGCGAGTGGGCGAGCTAGCCTCCCCACCAGTGTATAACAATGTACTGATAATCACATAGTCTGCTTACAGGGTACGGGAGAACCTCGTCGGGTGCGGAGACTTCCCTCGAACGTGCTAAGGCACGGAGCTAACTCTGGAGCCTTAGAACGTTACAAAGGAACTAAAGCACCATATACAGGACATAATGTATCGGAACATCGCCATGAATCCTTCCATCTTGTAAGCCACTTGGCACGCCTTTTATGTTTCAGAGAGAGAGAGAGAGAGAGCTTGAACGAATTGTAATCTCGGTCTAGTGCCGCTTGTAATACTTCTTGAATATCAATAAAGACTATTGAGTTGTTTTCAATTTGTGTTCATTTACTTTCCGCTGCAAATGGGGACACTCTGTGCGACTCTGTGGCTAGCATCAATCGACCGTTTCTGGACTTGGCCTTGCACGAGCGCAACCTAGGCTCGTGCGGCATCACGCCTTAGCGAAGACGATCGCTCCTACGGGAGCGGGACGTGACAGATTGGTATCAGAGCACGGCTTTACGTCCTTGGACTTCATTTCGATACTCTCAGCTTTAAAAGCTCGATCGTGGACAAAAGAAGTGTACGCTCTCTCTCGTTAACCCTTGGGATGTTCCATACAATAAGTTTGATACTTGCAAAAGCTCGTACGAATACATGGTTGGACGGAATCGATATGCGAAGGCCTTTGTGCCGAACCTTGTCGGACTTGAACTGAAAGGAACCAATGCTAAAAAGTTAGCAAATGTTGCGCATACTTGAATAACCTTACGCTGACAATAGCGAATGAGTGTACGAGACCAGAGTATAGTCCGAACTTGACGGCTATGCACACAGCCTTTGGCTAAGTGGTGCTGAGTATCGCGCATCTAGACCTTCTGGTGCGAACGAGTTTGCGAGCGAGATTGAATATCACTCGGACGAGAATAAGTGACTTAGAACGTATGTCGATAAAGACGCTATCGGACCAACGATAAGGCGAACACGAGAATGATCCTTAGATTTTGAGGAGCAGGTGAACGTATATTTAACGTGTCGATTGTGAATCAAATGACCCTTTTGAGGATTTGTAGAATGACTTGACCCTGAGTGGTGTATGCCATAGAATAAGAATGAGTTTCGACGACTAGTCGAGTGGCTCGAATCCTGAGTGGTGTATGGACCGTCTAGTAAACTGTTAGACCAAAATTATGGAACTACGGGTAGTAACAAGTATACCAGCTAGCGATTATCGCGCAAAGCCTTAGTACGAGTACGCTTAGTTGGTCGTGATTTCGAGAGTCTCAAACAAGATACCTTCGAACGATTTGTGAATGTGTAGTGCAAGTTACAAAACGGTTGAATAGAGATTTGGAGCGATGAAACAAAATGAATGTTTTAGTTGAGAAAACTGGGTGGATCGTACGTGCGATTTCAGAAATAATCGAATTGAGTAAAAACTTGAGTTGAAGTAAAGTACTCATAGACAGGATCGATGATAGCACGATTGCCCAATGACTTGAGTTAGCATAAAACAATACGAATTAAGGAATTAAGTTGCATGACTCAGATTTCATTGCAAAAGGAAGATCGTCAGGTTATGTACATCATCGATGGTATTGAGGCATATCAAAGATCGATGTACAATAACTCGGGGGTACTCTGATTCGATAAAAAATGATCGTGTAAAACGATAATGTTTCGATGGATGTTGTGTTTGGGATTTTAATAGAAACGAATGTTTGGATGAAAGGGAAGTGTCTTAATTGTTCGTCGATAACCACAATGTCAACGATCTTGTCTTATGCGAGCGCAACTCCAGCCTCGCATATGCTTTACGTCGGACTTGGGATGATTATTCCGCGTGAGCGTTGGCATGGTGATTCATGTCCAGCGGAAATGATCAACTCGAAGATCAGGCCGTGGCAATTTGGATTGCTTCGACTTGTGGTTTGAAGCGAAGGTAAATTCGAGGATTGTTTGGACTTGCGATTGAAGATTAAGTAAACTTGAGGATTGAGTAGATCCAATCTACGTATCGTGAATGAACTAGTCTAGACTCAATGCATGAGTTACGTCCCGATGAGGACGATTATCCTACAGGAGCGTTGGCATGGTGATTCATGTTCCACCGTGGATAATCAAACTTGCGTGAGATCGGGTGTGATATATTGCTATGCTAGACGACTTTGTGATCGACTACGTGAATTGGATAGGATAGATAGGTGAATTGTATCAAACATATTTGAAGAGATAGACTATGACAACTGCTAGTTTGGACGTATGATATTGAGATGTCGAGGACTTGGTCAAGGAGAACCTATCGTAGGATGACCTTACTGAACGAACTCGGACCTTGTGCGAAGAGTGTCTTGATGCGAATAGGATGAACACCGCTCGATGTTTAGAAATTTGAGCAAAACGAGCTTGGGTAGAAGTATCCCATACTGACGAACAAATGGTTTAACCATAGGATTGGGACGAACGTCGTGCAACGACTTTGCACGATGAACCAAGAACTTGACGTGTAACTATGACCTTGTAAGCTGACCTAGCGGATAGGTGGACAACCCTATGCCGAGTGATTGAACCGGTGTGACCGACTTTAGAGAATCGTTCGAACGAACGATAGATCTAGGGCAACAAGACTTAGAATTAGGACGTGGGACTGGGAGTGTGCGCTAATGACAATGATAGCAGCCCCAAACGAAGTGAATGATAGAAATCGATGATGCACAAATAAAGTTGGGATAAGAACTTGAATCATTACCTGGAAGACGTACTTGATGATAGCGCAATACTTGGTTTTGAATCAAACGAAAATTATTTGAATTTTGGTCGCCTCCGCTTAGAAGAAATCGTATTGATTTCGTAAGACGGGAACGCTTGAGAAACGAATCAGGTCATCTCGAGGATCGAGATAGACGATAGTGTAAGGAACTAGAGTTCAGTTTTAATCGAGTTAGTAACACGATCGGCAATACGAAACTATCACGAGTAGCTTGTCCGACTTCGCTATCGCTAAGCTTGGTTGAAATGTATGTATTCGGGGGACGCCTTGAATATGTGCACGATCCAAACTCAGCGATATGATGAACTCGAATGTAGCTGCAAGTGAATATGTTGAGATGCGCATGGATGAATGAAGTAAACGAGTTAGTCTCAGCCTGTGACCCTCATGTTTGACGAATTATAACACACCTCGTGTGACCATTATAGTCCCGCTACAGGGCACAATAGAGACCAAGACATAAAAACACGACGATTGAATAAGTACTATCAACTCTCAAACGAATTGTAAAAAGTCATTCAATAAAATTGACCAAACGCATGCGACACAAAACTTGAAAGATAAAGCCATTCGATAGGAATTGTCTAAGATATGCACAAGACATGAGTTAAGGAACGATAGGATGACGTGCACTCAGGAAGTCTCGAGGACGAGATTTATTTTGAGTAGTGTATTATGTAACGACCCGCTCCGCCCTAGCGGAACGCCGACTCAAACGGCGCAAGTACAACGACTCGAACCCCGTCTTGCTCGGCGAAATGACTCGCTTAAGGCAAAGGCAATAGACTTGGCCCTTCAGGAGTATCCAGACTTAGACTTTCAAAGGCGCGCTCGGAGTCTCGCTCGGCCGATGCGATCATCGCTAAGGTGGGTGGCTCCGATGAATATGTCTTTGCTTAGCCTAGACACATAATAATACGGACACTGTTGCTAGAATTGCTAGGCGATAACACCATGCATGCTAACAAAATGATTCAACGCACCTAGCTAAGGGAATAATCTCATCTTGTATGCTTGTATAGAACATGGAAAAGAACTTGGAAAATATGTGATCTCTCGCACCGCACTCCACGCTCGTGCAAACGCACAACTTAGGAGTAGATTTACTTATGCGTTCAACTATGAACGAGATGCTTGTCACTTAGAATCGTATCACAACATGAGACATGAAACAATAAATGGTTCACTAATATGAGAGGAAGACTATCAACATAGTCGTTCCGAATAGGGTACTAGTAACATTGAAAGGCTTCGGGACCGATGGGTCGCCAAGACGGTTTTCGCACAGTGAGTTGCATAAGGTACGAATGAACGAATAAGTGAATGAATGAATCAACGAATGAATGAATACGTGAATGAATTGAAAGAAAGACAAGAAAGAAAAAAATGGTTAGCGACAGGTATGACGGGGACATGCAACGGGGCTTGCTATCCGCGCTCACGGACGCCGCCGCCAACGTGGTCGATAATGCATTATGGCTCTAAACAGCCTGGTAAGTTAATTCATTGGCTCAAGACAGCCCAACAAGATAATTGGCTCATGACAGTCCGACAAGTTAAACTAAAAATAAGAATACGAAATGGTTGCGGACAACTCGTGCACGAGTGACGAAACAAACGATTCCAAGGCAACGATCACGACATCGTGGCCGGCCTAGGCAGAATCATGGCTTACGGACGGCTTTTGTGCGGGCTCGGGCACACAAGAGACGTAAGGCCGGGTATTGCGTAGACTATCAAGGTGTACCAGCCATCACGCTTGATAGATGCGAATACAAAGAGAAACATGTCCAAATGGCTTGTGGTACCAGCGACCGATGCATATAGATTAAGTTGGCTCGATTGCGGCAAATCCGCGTGCGAGACCTTGTATTGAAACAAGTAAATCTGACTAGCTGAACATGCTATGTTACTGAATAAAACATATCTAAACAACAGTTGAGTACAACACATCATGACAACTTGAGTAAGCTGAAAAACTGTGGAACTGAACGAAGCGCCTTCTGAACAGGCTTGAATATAACACAACAAATGAACTAGAGTACTTCGTACAAATGAGTTAGAAACACGCCTACGACGCTCTACCACCTGAGGCAGGAACACGCCCTTGACACTTTTGGAATGCTTATGCAAACCTGTCAATTCGTAATGCATAATATGCTGGCTAACTTGGTTTACTTGGACAGGGAAGATCGTACGGTAAGTATGGTAAGTTGCGCATGTATTGCTATGCGACACTTGATATTGATAACACGAGATAGGCTAGAATGATATGCCATGAAACTGACCCTAAGGCAAGATTAGTAAGACAATGAATGATAGATGGTGCACAAAAGTAAATTGAACGTGTTTGATAATGATAGCGAGTGGACGAGCTAGCCTTCCCACCAGTACATAACAATGTACTGATAACCACATAGTCTGCTTGCAGGGTGCGGGAGAACCTCGTCGGGTGCGAAGACTTCCCTCGAATGTGCTAAGGCGCGGAGCTAACTCTGGAGCCTTGGAGCATTGCAAAGGAACTAAAGCACCATATACAGGACATAATGTATCGAAACATCGCCATGAATCCTTCTATCTTGTAAGCCACTTGGCACGCCTTTTATATTTCAGAGAGAGAGAGAGAGCTTGAGCGAATTGTAATCTAGGCCTAGCGCCGCTTGTAATACTTCTTGAATATCAATAAAGACTATTGAGTTGTTTTCAATTTGTATTCATTTACTTTTCGCTGCAAATAGGGACACTCTGTGCGACTCTGTGGCCTAGCACCAATCGGCCGTTTCTGGACTTAGCCTTGCACGAGCGCAATCTAGGCTTGTACGGCATCACGTCTTAGCGAGGACGATCGCTCCTACGGGAGCGGGACGTGACAATAGTTGTGGAAAGATTATGCATAGGGATCTTCATAGCATCTAGTAGAGTCTTTGGCATGATACTGAGTGCAGACTCAGGATCGATCAGGATGCGATCAACCTTCATTGTATCGATATAACCCATAAAATAGAGAGATCGGTCATGTCGATTGTCTTCTAGCAGCATATCATCTTGTGTAAAGGTGATGTTGGACATCAGCTCCATCACACTGTGACAATAAAAGCAGGTCACAGGCTCCTCCCTGGCTTCTTAAGGAGTGTCAGACAAGTGTCGGCTTGCATCAAAGCTTCACTCAATATTTACCGAACTTTCCTTGAGAGACGCAGGAGCTCAAAGATTGATAACCTTGTTGGAGTATTAGCCAGTTGAGCCAATATATCAAAATTATAAGGCTTCTCAAGTCCAAGAGATGGAGTCTTCTTTAATACTTTATCGAAGCGAATTGACTATTTTCCTTTGTCGGCCGCCGTCGGTTTGGGAGGAGTTGGTTCCACTGGAGGCGATGAAGCCGATGGAACATTAACAGCAGGAAAAGATGATGCTAGAGGAGCCTCGGGAGCCGGAGCAGGACTCTCTTGACCTTCTGAATAGTCTCTCAGGTAAAGTCTCCCAGACCTGGTACCAGTTAAGGCTTCTTCTTCGGATACAGGTTCGAAGGACACCATATTGCAACTCTTTGTCCGGATCTTGCTTTTGGAAGGCTTCCTTTGGCAAGATGAAGAGTCTGTCCAGAAACCCAAACCAACATGAGATTGGTTGTGTGAAAGGCATATAGAAAGAGGTACAGGAGATCATTTTCCATGATTCCGGACGGGTGCCTTTTGTAGATCATATCCCATCGTCATCATGAGTTCGCGGAATTGTTGACTATATAGATGGAAGGCTGGTTGGTAATTGGCCTCTAGCTTTGGCAGCGTTATCTCAGAAGAAGAAGAATCTGCCGTCGAGGTGAAGGTAGTAGTTAAAGGTGGAAGACAATGTTCACCCAATGAAGTCATGTAACATGACTTGTATTTGGCTGCTTTCTTGGACTTTGTGGATGAAGAAGGTGCTTCAAAGTCAGCCACCAAATCAGGATGGATCCACATAATCTCTCCCTTATCGGTTGACAGAGGAACAAGACCATCAGTTCGCGCAGGTGGGAGATTAACAATCTCCAGAGTAGCTTTCGGGATGGGTATGACTCCATCCTGCACAAGTTGAGCAGAAAAATTGCCAAACTGTAGAGAGACGACATTAGCAGTTACGATCTTCTCATCCTGCTGAAGAGTGATTGCGCTGGATTTTATCATCTCTTGGATCTTCCCTTTGAGCACATAGCATGCTCGAGACGGGTGTCCAATAAACCTGTGATACACACAATATTTAGAATGATCAGTTTTACCTATTTCCTCTGGCCGCTTTGCGTCCGACAGCTGAAGTTTATTGCTCTTGATCAAGCAATCGAAGGTGCTCATAACATCATCATCGTCGAAGGAGTATTCTTCTTTCGGAGGTGGTGTCCTCTGTGGTGGTGCCGTTGGAGTAGGTGTTGACTGACCTATGTTGATGGCTATAGCTTCTTTGCCTTAACATTGATAGCCAAAGTCTCTTTGCCTTTGCTGTTATTCTGACGACTACCGCTGTTGGATGCAACATGTTCATCTCTGTCAAGATTAGGCATCTGAATGCCTAATTGTTTGAACTTGTCGGCACTTTCTTCTGCTGCCTTGGCATTTACTATGAAGGAAGGCCAATCCTGAAACTGTGTAGAGCCAGTCCACATGCTGATTATAGACAACAAGTTTGATTTGCATGTGTCTATAGTCAGAACATCTGGAGTTCCCAGAGGCATTTTGAGTGCCTCACGACGGAATCGTTTAATGAAACATTCAGTAGTTTCATTATGCCGTTGTTTGATTTTGATGAGGGCTGACATAGTCATGTCATTTGTTCCCTCATAAAACCATTTCAGGAACATTTGTTTGAATCCAGAAAAGGAGGTTATGCAACCGTCTGACAAACTGCGGTACCAATCACAAGCTGCACCAGCTAAGCATCCTACGAATACTCTAGTGAGTAGAGCATCGTTCGGCTGAAGTTGATCAGTCATTACTTCAAAGTGGTTGAGGTACTGGCTTGGGGATGTACTGCCATCAAACAGCATAATGGTAGGAGGTTTGTATTTGGATGGAAATTGAACTTCTTTCCACTCTATGGGATAAGGTTGTTTAATCCCAAGCTTCTGTAGGTCATCTTTCTGTTTAAAGGCTTCAAACTAAGTACGCAAAAGTTTTACAGTCTCGTTAGCATCTTCCACTGGTTGTGGAGCAGTGGACTGATTTTGTGTGTTAGGAGGAGGGACTGCATGATATGCACCACCCCCAGCACCAGACTGATTTGGAGTAGCCTGAACTGGTACTGAAGTAGTATGAGGAGACTGTACCCCCAGACCAATGTTAACGGGAGCAGATGTCGTTACAAGTTCTTGGGTCGGAATCGGATTCGCAACCGGTGGAACCGTGTGTTGTGCCATGATCACAACAAGCATGCATGTCATCATTTCAGCCATGCTCTTCAAACTGGCCTCCAATGCAGAAATTCTCTGCTCTTGACTGTTAGAGCTAGATACGTCTTGTTCCTCATTAGTGACATATGTTGTCACTTCTCTAGCTACTGAAGAGGAATTGGTAGAAAAGATGGTCCGCTCAGAACTTTCACTGTCGGCATCCAAGTCATAACAAGGAACTACCCCCAGGACAAGGGATAGGAAGGTTCCTTTGACTGAAGGAATCTTGGTCAGAGTCAGGAAGATTCTTTTGACAGATTGATTCTTGGTCAAAGGAAAAATTTCTTTGACCGATTATTTCTCGGTCAGAAGGAAGATTCCTTCGACCGATTATTTCTCGGTCAGAAGGAAGATTCCTTCGACCGATTGTATCTCGACTTCTTGATCTGGTGTGTCGGTAGACCCCTTCACCGGAATCACGGATCTGATCCAAGTATTGTTGACTGGGGTTGCGGGATGCGTTGCGTCTCGGACGCTTTCCACCCCCAGTGCTTCGGGATGTCATGTTGATCGAAGCGTACAACAATTCATCTTCGTCCACTATCACTGGTTCAGGAGTCTGAGCATAGTTTAAACGGTCGAAGACAGACCGCTTAGCTGACTGGCAGCAACATTTGATGACTACCTCGTGGTGATGATTACAGTGATGTTCTTGTTGTGGAGCTACAAGTGGATGAGACGACCTTACGATCTTCCGCTTCTGCGCAAGAAGTTCACGGAGATCGGTTACAACAACAGGACGAGAAGAAGTCAGATGGATATATTCCTTGATGACATTGAAAACATGATTCCGGTTCTTGAGGTGTCCTGTACCCTGAGTGTACAAGGAGGTCGTGAGCTGATTGGCATAGGTAAGAGGATTCTTGACTTCAGAAGTCATCCTCTGGCGCAAGTTGGCTGCGGGCGCAGGCTGTTTATGCTTTGCTGAAATTGATCCTGACTGGCGCCTGTAGAGATAGACGCGCAAGTCAGATAAGTGCGCCACTTGTGTGTCTGTTTGAGACACCAGCAGCTTGTCTTGTTTGGATCTTGAGATGCGCAGGGTTGGCAAATCCTGACTTGAATTCTTGGGAGTAGATAGAATGTCTTTTTGTGCTGCGCACCCTGTTCGTGTGCGCTTGGCATGGCGCAACTGGATAGCATAAAGTTTATTTTGAATAAAACTTACTCTCTTGCCAGAGATTTGATTCTCTCTGTTAAGATGAGTAGAGTTTCTGCCCAAAAGAGCTTTTGTATTGATTGGCACAAGGGCGCAACCAGAAGTATTTTCCACCGAGTCAAGGACCGGGGAAGAATAAGAAAAAGCCAAATGACACTTTCCTTTGTTCTGCGCCAGGGCAGAAATAAGTATATTCCCAGCAAGTCTCAGACTTGGGAAGGAAGATGGATTAGCTAAAAAGCATTTTCCCTTGTTTTGCGCCAGGACAGGAATAAACGCAACTTGCGCAAAATAAGAAAAGGCCAAAGGGCGCTTTCCTTTGTTCTGATTAGTAGCCTTACTAGATAGGTTGTTCTCCGAGTTCAGAACTGGAGAAGAAGAGGGAATAGCCAAAGGGCATTCCCCTTTGTTTTGTGCTAGAGAGGCAACAGGCGCAGGTTGTACAGAAGCAGTGATTGGTGTTGTTGAGGACTTGGGAGTCCATACGGCGCACGTCTTGTTCTTGGCAGCCACAGTGGCGCGCCTAGCACCCCCAGCACTAATCATGGCTTCGTAGGCTGTTTGGTCGGCTTGCACGACCAAGGTCTTCTGCGTCTTGCCGATTGACGCGATATCACATTGAGTTGTTACTTTC
The DNA here is from genome assembly GCA_029216955.1 of Iris pallida. Classification (NCBI taxonomy): domain Eukaryota; kingdom Viridiplantae; phylum Streptophyta; class Magnoliopsida; order Asparagales; family Iridaceae; genus Iris; species Iris pallida. The sequence continues at coordinate 17,476,952 of JANAVB010005598.1, forward strand.
TCGTCGGAGGAGAAAGTCGTCCCCAGCAGAGTCGTCATTTTGTTTGCAAAAACAAAAGTTTGATTTCTACATAATAAGAAAGAATGAAATTACAATAGTACAATGATTTCTGGAAAAGTACAACTATAGGAATCTGATCAAAAGACGATCACTTTAACCTTTGGACTATGTGATATTGAAGACACGAGCCTCTGAAGAATGCAACAGCGCTTTGTCAGAAGATTATGATCATTAGTGATCCTTTAGAACTGATTTGAAACTCTATTTATAGAGTTATGAAATAACTGTTTTCTGAGTTGCGCGCACTCTGTGTTGCGCGCCTCCTATCCAGTTGTGCGAACGGTTACTCTAACTGTTGGTAACGCGTGGCATCTTGTCAGTGAGATGCACGTGGTCGTGGACAGTGTAGTGGACACGTTCTTCGAAATTAGTGGCATGCGCGCCACATCATCTAGCTTCTGGACAAAAAATTAATCAGGGGGCGCCAACTAGCCAGGTTGTGCCGACGCAACTTGAAAACTGGCGCCTCTGATTCAGTCTTTTGTGCTGGGAAAATTTCTCGCACCCTTCGATAGCTTGCACGAGCTAGCTATTAGCATTTAATATTAACAAAATCTTCTCGAGCGTCGCGTTGCTCGGGATTCGAAGAGATATTCTTCGACTATTGTGTTGTCAGTAATAATGACAACCGTTACAGCTTCTCGAGGAAGCTTGCTACGTGGGACCCGCGCACCTTGATGTGGGCGCACCTTAAGTCTTGCGCAAGTCAGCGTCTAGGCGCCACTTGATGTTGGCGCCTTCTTGTGAGTGGCACCCATTTATTTTTTGAGCTTCTACAAGTATATGAGTACAAGCCTAGGCAACCTATAGATCTTGTTCCCATGGCACATTACTATAGAGTGCCACAATTTGTATCTACATTTACATCACATGTACATGATCTTTACAAGGAAATCAACAAACGGATTGAACAAAATAACCCTAATTATAAAGCTCGAGCTGATCTAAGCAGACGATATAAGGAATTTAATGTAGGAGACTATGTGATAGTCAGATACGTCCGGAACGGTTTCCTCCAGAAACTTTAAAGAAGTATATGCTCGTGGTTCAGGTCCTTCTAAAATTTTGAGAAAAAATAATGCTAATGCTTATGTTTTAGATTTTTCAGATCACTTTGGCATCAATCCTACTTTTAATATCGAAGATCTAGTATCTTATAATGGTCCAGATTATATCTGAAAATCCACTTATTGATGAGTCTTACCCCAAGCCTAGTTTTGAGAGACCCTCCTTACCTTCACTTCCAAATGACCTACCTACAACAGATGAAATTAGTAATTATTTTAGATGATGAGATCATATCTACTAGAAACGGTAGAACCCGACGATATTTGGTATGTTGGAAAGGAAGACATTATTTTGATGACACTTGGCTTGATCGAGATGAACACCACGCATAGATCCCGACATCTTGGAGCAGTATAAGAGCAATAGAGACATACACTCGACAGAGACAAGTTCTTTCCCACATGAGGAGAATGACGAGGACATCAAGACACATACCCATCACCCTTGACGTATGTACACGAGACACAGAAGACATGGTATGGTGAATCCCACTACCAACCAAATTTGACTTTGATATGGGATACTTTTTATTTGGATAAGCTCTAGACTTGTTAGTAGCTATCTTTTAGTTGAATTTTACTCTTTTTTTAGTCTCACATCGGAAGTTGTAGTTTTCTTTTCAGTTGCTTCTTATGTATAAAGGGGACAGATCTATTATAGAAAAGATAAATTTAAGCAAATGACATCTTAAATGGGTAATTTTTGCTTTAACAATATTAGTGTGTTTGTTGTGATTGAGGTATGAAGTGCAATCCAACCTAGATGTGGAGGGTGAAGCTTGCCCTAGTTCAATAAACTTTATTTTCTCTTCCCAAAAAAAAAAAAAATCAACCACCAGCATTTGTCCAAAGCCGTTGTCGACCTCGCTACCCTCACCTTCGTCGAAACTCCAACCGTCATTTGCCATCATTGTTGTCGACCACCTTCGTTGCCACCAACATCAACCAACGGTCGAGTTTCTACCAGGTTCTAGGTAATTAATTAGGTTTTCTTTTCAATTTATTAAATATTGTTAGGTAACATTACTCTCTAAAAGAATATCTAATATATTATTAATTCATGTTGTCCACAAATATTAAGAGAATAATTCTGATTGATATAATACAACCAACTATCTCTATACTAATCTTCGAATTCTATTAAAATAGAATAGTTGGATTAAAATATTTTTAAAGATTATTTGACTTTGAATTAAATAAATGCATGTTAATCATTAGATTGCAATTTCTTCATCATCTTCTATGAAATCAATTGCTGAAATTAATTATGCTTCTTGGTGAACATATTTTGTCAAATTTGAATGTTGAACCTGTACCTGCACAAAACAAGTATTACATCAATGAGAGACTTATTTAGGGCTCTGTATTCAATCCCTAGGGTTAATGGTGCAAGTAAAGGAGGCTATCAAGAGAGAATTTTCTAGGTGGCTATTAAAGGAGTCTTCAAGAGGAGAATGAGATATCTCGTCGGAGATCTCGATAAGGAAGGGTTGTGGTTTATGGTGTATGCAGATGTAATCCTTGAAAGGTTTTCTTGATTGATTCAATAAAATATCTCTCCCCCTTGCCCCCCCCCCCCCCCCCCCCCCCCCCACGCCACACACCCACCCACCCACCTTTTGTTCCGTAGAGTAGGTCGAGTTTGGCCGAAGCACGTATATTGTGTTCTTGTGCAATTAATTACCAGAGATTCCAAGAAGAAAACGCCCTCCACAAAGAGGAAATCTCAACAGATTTGAACATATTCAAATATGAACCTTATCTCAAACACAACATGAAACATTAATTATGACTTTCTAGAGTTCTGTTGGTACAAAAATGACTTTGTGATTGATATTGCTTTGGAGAATGAAGGGGCGAGTATTTATCCAGAGAAGAAGGAAGGCAGATGGCCTAACAAGAAAAGGAGGGAATGCCCTCAACAATAAAATAGGGAGGGGGCGTCTAACTCCAGTTTTGTAAAGTTTCTATGAACCTTGTCACAAATGTAGCATGGACATTACTTGTCAAACCTTTAAAAGTAAAATCAATCTCCTATCATTTCCTCTGGACTCTAATTCGGATGTTGGGCCTCATTTCCATTACTTCCAACTCAATCCTCATCCTCGTGCAACAAGTAGTGGATGATCCCTATCCATCATGGTATGAATCTTAACCATATCCCTCCTATCACTGGCCTTAAGTAATCTCATCTCCTATACAACCTAACTATCCAGCTGCCCAACGTGTTCTATCATTAGTTGATGCTTCTTTTCCATTTTAAAGTAAAACCTTGTTAGGATTGGAAGCTTTCATGGAATCAAGATGAATTCTCTATAGTATTCAGGACTTCCAGCAGTTTCGGAATGTTTGCGGGTGTTTTAAGGTTTTCAGTCAGTCAGTTTCGGTACTTTCAGTATTGATTTCGGTAAATATTTAAAATGTTGACCACTTTTTCATGTTTACGGCAAGGTTTCAAGCAATGTTCACAATATAGTTATCAATTTCAGACCCTTCCTACGAGTTTCGGTACTAGTTGTTTCGTATCGGAGTATCATATAGTTGTTTCGTATCGGAGTATCATATTCTTTCTTTCGTAAAGCCAAAAATAATAAAAAATAGGCTAAATTGCAACTTGATACCCTCAACTATCACTGTTTTTCAACTTGATACCCTCAACTTTTATATGTACTAACTTAATACCCTATTTCAACTTATATTTCTAACTTGATACCCAAAAAATATTTTATTCCTAAACTACCCTTCCCCCGGCTGCTACTTCCCCTACCCCCTCCCCTCTCCCGGTGGCCATCCTGCCTCCCTCCCCCTCCGGCGACCACCCCCCCCCCCCCCACCCATCCCAGGCCCCGAGCCCGCACTCCCGCTCGCGTGCACCCCCGCGCGCTGCCCCGAGCGCCGTCGCGTGCTGCCCAGCTCGCCCCCGCGCACTACCCCGCACTGCAGCGCTCTGCCCCGCACCTGCTCGCGCACTGCCCAGCGCGTCCGCTAGCCGCGCCCTTGAGCGTCTCCACGCCCGCCGCCTGCTCGCGCCCGCCGTCCGCTGCCACCCACAGTCAGAGAGAGGGGGATGGGGCGTTAGGGAAGAAGAGAAGGGGTAATTTGGTCCAAATTTTTTTCAGGGTATCAAGTTAGTACCTATAAAAGTTGAGGGTATCAAGTTGAAAAACAGTGATAGTTGAGGGTATCAAGTTATAATTTAGCCTAAAAAATACTTTAAACAACTAGAAAAATATTTGATACATTTAGACACATTATTTTATATATTGTATGTTCTGTCTAGATAATTTCTAGTGGAATAATATTCCAACATTGTTAATTCATTCACTCGCAATAAATATAATCATCTATTTACTTGTCTTTAGATATAGTACAACTCCAATAGATTGTTACTAACGGAATAATATTAATATAGACGACTCTTGCGAATTTATAGATATACAACTTTAACAAAAATATTAATTGTTACATTGTGTCGATGGAATCTAATCAACACACTATAACAAAAGTCGAAAAATTTGGTAATACTATTTTTCACACTTATTTATTTTTGTTCAATTTTTCTATGCGGAAGTGACTCAAAAAACCCAAATGTCTATATTGGCTTGTATCAGATTAGGATATTCCAAAACCGATACTTATCGATATCGGCCAACATTGTGAACTGTTGTTTGAAATATCGTATGAAACCGATTCCTTTCGGAACTATGGTTTCATGGATACTCCAAAATCTATGTATGAATCAATGTCACATCTTATCGGATGCGTCACTGATACTCCAAAGTACATCAGGACACACCAAAAATAGGTCGTGTCTCTATGTCCATGTTGTTGGGTCATCTCACATCCGGTTAAGCGTTCTAGTTTGGTGTCGATATACAATGAGTTGTATAGAAATTTAGCCCCATATCGGATAAAAAGTGGGAAAAAAAAGGTATAGATAACTGGGATTATTCCTTGACTTAATAAGGGATCTCCCCTTTTAAGTATATGGGTCAAGTCCAATATTATACCTCATGGATTAACTCTCGTCCACGACTCGTAGTATTTTTGTAACAAATTGGTATCAGAGTTCAAGGTTACAAGTCATGCTAATTGAGCATTTCATTTGCTTAGATAGAGATTATATTGACACGTGCCTATTACGTATAAGTACGTATAATCAGAATCAACTTGACTCCTCCCAAATTGGCTGCTAGTATATAGAACATCCAGATTATATAGTTTGGCTCCTAAGGTGGAGTAAGATGTCGTTCGGTTCGCACTCAATAGTAATGTGATTTGGCTTGAAAGATGGGTATGGCTGTCTGGTCCAAGGTAGAGCAAGACGTGTGATTCGCACCCAGTAGTGGTGCGGTTTGGTAAAAGTGTCGGTTTGGTTCTATGTCTGAAATCTAAATGGCGAGATGACAATATGTTGGATCCCCTGGTTGCTCGAGATCACCCAAATATGAGCTGTGGTGGAGGTTGTTGGGTTGCAACTCGCATCTGGTTAAGCGTTCAAGTATGGTGTCGATACACAAAAAGAGTTGTATGGAAAGTTTAGTCCCACATCAAATAGAAAGTAAAAACATGAGATAAATAATTAGGATTGATCCTAGACTTAATAAGGGATTTTTCTTCTAAGTCATATAGGTCAAGTCCAATATCATGCCCCGTAGATCAACTCTCGTCAGTGTCTCGCTGCATTTTCATAACAAATTGGTAAAATATAGTCCAAGGTTACAAGTATGGCATATTGAGCGCTTCAGTTTCTTCAAGACAAATTATGTTGACATGTATCTAATACGTATAATCAGAATCAACTTGACTCCTACCAAGTTGGCTCATAGTAGGTGGAATGTCGAGATTATACAGTTTGGCTTATAAGGTGGACTAAGACATAGTTTGGTTCGCACTCGGTAGTGTTGTTGTTTGGCTTCAAAGATATATCTAGTTGTCGGGTCCAAGATGCAGCAAGACATGCGGTTCGCATATTGTAATGGTGCAGTTTGGTGAACGTGTCGGTTTAACTCGGTGTCCGAATGGCAAGTGTTCTCCGGTAAAAATAATGAAGGAAAACTTTAAAAATTGATGTAGATAAACTATTACAATTCTTCAACCAAAACTTACAAAAGAAAATCTACAACTATTACAGAATTTTGGAAAAGTGTGGTAATGGAAGTCTAGTCGGCGTGCAATCACTTTGTTTCGTTGACAATCCGAATCCAATATTTGGGCTTCTTCTCTATGGCAATGAATTATCCTTAGATGGTTCGGAACTTCAAGACGTCGAAAGCTTGTTATCGAGCTATGAACGGTGGACACCCTTTTATGGAGCTTCTACGGAAAGCTTATAGCCAATGGGGCTTGGGAGAGATTGGGGTCACTTGGGATCGATCCCTTGTTACAGCCAAATAGTCATTACCCACGGAATGGCCTTGGGGGTCTCCCCTTTTATACGCGTAAAGTTCTTAGAAAGAAGATCCTGGAAGAATATTATGCTTTAACCGCACCATGGGCTATTTATAGAGGAAAAGCCTTCTATAACCATTTAATCGACAGTTTGACGGCCTTCCGCGAAGCTACATCACAGACTCCGCGGGCAAGCAACGGGTCAACCACTAATAGTGGAAAAACTACACACGTTCTCCCACTCCTCGCGAAAGTGCAGACCATTATGGCCTATTAACACGGTGGACAACAACCCATTAAGAACATGGGTTGTTACACCTTATACACCACTAAGGACGTGAGGGTCCTCAACAACCTCTCAGTTGGTTAGGCAGACATCGGCGTAGAAGCAGTACAACGCTCAGCGGCATGGAACTATCAGCAACGCTCAGTGGCACGGAAGCAGCTACCCGCAATAGTGTGGAAATAGATTGTGGCGCTCAACAACGCAGATGGAAACTTTGATTGGGCTTTTTGCTCGACGAAGCTCAGCAGAGCTACCTTCAAGGCTACTTATAGCCCGTGTTGGACTTAGATGGCTGAAATGACCATTTTTTCCTCACAAGTCAACCTAGGCATGGTTTGTCCACATGCCAACTTTTTAAAGCACTAACAGTGAGATGACAATATGTTGGATCTTTTAGTTGCTCGGGATCACCCGAATACGAGCTAAGGTTGAGGTTGTTGAATTGTATCTCACATGCAGTTTGGTGTTGAAGTCTGGTGATGATCTACAAGGAGTCGTATGAAAAGTTTAGTCCTACATTGGATAGAAAGTTGAATAACTAAGATTTGTTATGGACTTAATAAGAAATTTTCCTTTTAAGTTATATGAGCTAAGTTTAATATCATACTTTACGAATCAACTCCTAATCAGGCCTCACCCTATTTGCATAACAAATTGGTATTATAGCCCAAGGATACAAATCGGGTTGATTGAGCGCTTCAGTTGCTTCAAGTCAGATTATGTTAACTCGTGTTTAGTACCTATAAGTACGTATAATCAGAATCAACTTGACTCCTAGTAGGTTGAATGTCGGGATTATACGGTTTGGCTCCTAAGGTGAAGTAAGATGCCATCCAGTTAGCACTCATTAATGGTGCAGTTTGGCTTCAAAGATTTGTCTAGTTGTCACGTCCAAGGTGGAGCAAAACATGTGGTTCACACCCAGAAGTGGTGTGGTTTGGTAAATGCATCGGTTTAACCCTGTATTCGAATGGCGATATGACAATACGTTGGACCTCTTGGTTGCTCAGGATAACCCGGATACAAGCTAAGGTGGAGGTTGTATCTCGCATCAATATTTTGAGTCTGGTGACGATTTAGAAGGAGTTGTACAGAAAGTTTAGCCCCACATCGGAACATAAGCTATAGATAGCTGGGATTGAACTTGGACTTAATAAGATATTTTACTTTTTACGTCATATGGATCTAAGTCTAATTATCATATCTCGTGAAACAACTCTCGTCCAGCTCTCACCGGCCCGGCGACACCAAAACCCCAATTTTTACACATTCACGTCGAGGAACAAACATAGATTAACAAACAATTAAACCTAAAATAGTAAAAATAAAAAGAAGAGAAGAGAGAGGCGATCGAGTACGTAGGTGTTGAGCTGGCGGACGAAGCTGGAGAAGTTGTTGTGCTTGAAGTAGGCCGGGAGCAGGTCCCTCGAGAAGTCCGCCGGCTTCCACACCACGAAGGCGTCGTTGCTCCGTGGGGCCCACGACACCACCCCGTCCGTCGTCGGGTCGTCCACCATCTCGTACGTCTTTATCAGAAACGGCGCCGGCGGCGATTCGTCCTCCTCCGCCCCGGCGATCGCCATCATCGGAACAACAACAACAACAACAAAGAAAAGAAGAGGGATGATTATTGGCGAATAAAAATGACCTATACTGTAATTATGGAGATTTATAGAGATTAATTGGACTACAGAAAACTCGATTGAGAATTCAAATTAGAAAGTTGTATAATATAGACGTTACAAGTGGGTTCTACTCAAATGAACTAATTTTAGGGAGTCCGAGCTCTCTAACCTAGTGGTATTAGAGCGGACATCCGGAGGGGCCGTCTCCCAATTGTGTGTGTGCGTGTGATTTCAAAAAAAAAAAAACTAATTTTAGGGATGTTTTAGCAAATGCCTCCACTATGCTTACGACTTATTACACTAATTATCAATATTTTATAACTAATTATTCGAACCACCCATATATTTTATATTTTTTATATAGAGATATTACACTAACCAGCTTATTTCAAAAATAAAACATAAAGCAAAGGATAATTCGTGTAATTATTTTCAAAATAGGACAGTCCGTGTAATGACCATGAAACATAGGGGTTAGTGTATTTATTTCAATATAAAAACTATCATATATTCTCACTATTTTTAAAAACTAAGAAATGGCTTAATTGTAACTTGATACCCTCAACTATATCAGTTTTTCAAGTTGATATCCTACATTTTTCTGGTACAACTTGATATCTTGAAAAAAAAAAATTTGGACAAAAATACCTCTAATAAAAATTAAAAACTACTCTCCCTTCCCTTTCATAGCACCCCCTCCCCCCCCCCCCCCCCCCCCCCCTCCTCTCCCCCTGCCTCCTACGGCCACCCACTCCCCCCCCCCCCCCCCCCCCCCGCCTCCACCCTACCACTCCCCCCCCCCCCCCAAATGTCCCTCCCCTCCCTGCCCTGCCCCTGTCGCTGTTAGGTGGAGGGAGCTAGGGTGCGACAGCGTAGGGGTCGGGGTGAGGGGGCGGGGAGGGGAGTGGCCAAAGGTTGGAGGGAAGGGTGCGCTGGGCCGGTGTGGGGGGTGGGGGGGTGGGGGGGGGGGGGGGGGTGGGGGGTGGGGAAGCGCAGGGGTAGTTTGATTTTTATTTTTTTACGGTATGAAATTAAAAATATATAATATTTAATGGTATCAAGTTGTACCACAAAAAAATTTAGGGTATCAACTTGAAAAACCGACATAGTTGAGGATATCAAGTTGCAATTAAGCCCTAAGAAATATTCTCATTCTCTGCAAAACACAATCAAAAAATCGGTTAAATAGTGAAAATATATCTTAGTTTTTTAAATGTTCTGTACTAAAAAAAAAAGAATATTTTTTTAGTTTTTAAAAATACTGGAATTGTGTATGTTAGTTTTTATATTCATAATGAGAACCTTTGCTAAAATATCCCATTTTTTCTATTACAGAAAATTTTCAACCTGTTGAGAAGAAAAAAGAGTCAGATGAGTTTCATCAAACGTTCATTGTCAGAGTTTTAAAAATTAGGAGCTCAAAAGAGTTCTCATAGGATTTTTGTATAACAATTATCAATTATGTAGCAGGGTGCTCTTTTGTCACGTGGACTATTTTAGGGGTGGCGTGTGCGAATGAGAATGGATTCATTGAATTTGTGTGAGAAGAATTATTGATTCCATTTTCTCTTCTGGGTGGTAGAATTTTGTTATCTAAATATTAATGAGTTAATTAAACAGCCAAAAAAAGATTACTCGTGAGATGATAAAAAAATATTTACTGGGACAGATAATTTCATCTTAGTTGGCTAATAAAAATGAATTATGCTGTAACTATGGAGATTTATAGGGATTAATTGGACTACAGAAACTCGATTAAGAATTCATATTATAAGTTGTAATATAGATGTTGCAAGTGGATTATATTAAAATGAACTAATCTTTCTAGGAATATTTTAGCCAATATCTTCGTTCAAAATATGGAAACTAGTATATACTTCTACTATTTTTAAAAACTAAAAATATTTATACTTTTACGAAACAATTAAAATCTCAGTTAAAATAGCTGTGATATATCTTAGTTTTTTAACTGTTTCTTACAAAGAATAGAAATATTATAGTTAGTTTTTATATTTTGAATGAATTATTTGCTAAAATATTCTATTTTCATATTATAGAATTTCTCAAACGGTTGAGAAAATAAAGGGTTTCCATAGGATTTTTCAACCGGTTGAGAAAATCAGATGAGTTTCATCTTAATTAGTTTGGTTGGTTGCAATTGAAATTCCATTCTTCGACAGCATTCGTTGAATATGTAGTTATAATCGAGTAAAGTCAAACTCAAACCCATTCTTCCACATCCATTAAATGAGTAGAAAAAAATTATTCATTGGGATAACCACCTTTTATTTATAAAATAATTTTATGGTGACAACATCGATAAGATATTATTGATTTTAATTTATGGGATAAAGTGGATGAATTTTAATTTATTTTACTTGTTAACAGATTCACGCTATGCATGTAAGGCTGTGTTTGATTGAACTTTTTTTTCCATGAAAAATATTTCCATCACAAATTTTCCACCAATTGTAGTGTTTGATAGCTTATATTTTCTATGGAATTATTTTCCAAAAACCTATCATTTTCCATATTTTCTTCTAAAATGGTGGAAATTGAAACTTGTCCAACCTATGTAAAAATATCATTTTTCATGGAAAATAACTATTTTATGAAAAATAATGACAATCAAACACCTAAATTAAGTTTTTCATGAATTTTTTCAAAATTCCATAGAATTAATTTTTTTTCCACATATTTTTCACCTTGCAATCAAACACACTCTAAGATTGATATGTTCATACAATTGCATGCAAATTATACTACTATATATTTGTGGATGTAAGATTGATAGGTTCATGTAATTGATGTTGGACTTTATTTAAATTTGGTAATTAGTGACCTAGTCCATGCGGAGCAACCATCAAGTGTGTATTTTATATAATATTCAAAAATCCTAGAGGAACTCATGAGTTTCTTATTTTTCAAACTCATTAATTACAAATCGTTGGATGAGATGCCTTTCATCCCTTGATTGCACGTTCCTAAAAATCAAGGACCTAGATAGAAAATTTTGTCCACGTGTCATAACTATATTGTAAGTTCCTATTTGAGTTTATGTAGTCGAACTATTTAATATTATAGCTCTTATTTATTGTCTTGTATACATGAGATGTATTAGCTCAAGTGGTTGTATGATGGTGGATTTTTCTACTAGGTAAGGTAATCCCATAATAAATATTTGCTTCGTCACTTATTTTATGGAGAAATTCCTTTGGAGTTAGGACTCGAACTCAATGGTTCCACGAACCTTCAATGTTACGATTATGCGGAGCTACTTATGTAGTGACGCGAATTGCTCTGCCTCAACACCGCGGTGGTTACCACTTTCAGAGGATTGTTCCCCTATTTAAGTAGTTGTTGGCAGCACTATGTATAGGCTAGAGAGAAGAATATAATTCCAAGAGGAAAGAAAAGAGTTTTCAATCTGTTGATGTCGAAGGTTTTGCATTATCGCATTATAGCACTAATCCGAGAGTCCAGTAGAACGTTTATGCTTATCTGCGAATGGAGGTGACAAAAAGTGTTCGAGAAGTTCTTTGGAATTTGATGGTTTCTATGAGCGAATCGATGGAGACGGACAAATATAGCTTTGAGAAACATTGGTTCTAACTACCCAAGTATGCTATTCCATCATTCAAGAGCTATTGTCTATCTTCTAAAACTTTGTTGCTTTCAAACAGTTTCCACTTCTAGCTTTTCAAGCAATTTTTTTCTGCTAGTAGCCTTTCTGCATTTTACTAGCAATTTTAATTGCTTCCTATTTCTCCTAACAAGCTTGACTTGTGGTTAGGAGTTTACTCTTCACTGACTTGTACAAATTTATCAGGATGTAAAACAATATCAAAGCGAGATTCTTGTGACTTTAGAAGATTGCAAGAATTTCTTTAAGATCCAAAATGGACAATGACGTACAAGTCTTTTGGATACTGGCTTATACAAGTTTGAAAATTTTGATGAAGAGTAGTACAACCACTGGAAGAAAAAGATTGGCCTGAATCTTCAACTCGTCAATGTGTCTTTATCAATAGCCTTTTCGTCAACTTATAGTTTATCAAAATTCTGAAGATGAAGCTTTCTTTTTACATCAACATATAAGACTTGGCACTCTATTCTAGCGTGATGCGTTGATATTTTTCTTTAAATCATTAAGTTGCGACATCTTCAGAATCCACAAGTAGCGGCATCTTCAAAATCCACATATCATTTGAAGATGAAATCTAATCTCAGTTGTAGATTGTCAAAGAAATTTCTGATAAGCTAAGTAACGAACCCTTCAACAATTATGCTTGGTCCGGTTAATGGAGAAACCGTAGTTTGGGGTGATGAAACATAGGTAGCTTCATTACTGGAGAAGATAATTTCCAAGTGCGGAGAAGATCCACTTGATGAGATGAAGATGAGTGCATGCAGTGTTAGCCTGGAACAGTTCTCCTCATTTTTATGCCATCAAGTGGAGGAGAATCAAGTGCACGGTGAACCCGGTTCACTGAATAATTTCTCCTTCGAAACAAAAGCTGGGACAAGCTCAAGCCCGGAAGTCGAGGTGGATATAGGCCCAGTTTCTAAAGCAGAAGTCTTCTCATGTTCCTACTTTGAAGTAGGAGTTGATCAGAGCCGGCCCTGACCCAGGGCCCACGAACTAAGAATGACCAATATATATATATATATATATATATATATATATATATATATATATATATATTTGGAAAAAAGGTAAATTTTATTCCAAAGCAACACAGTAATCGTACAACATACAATCAAAGTGGGGACTCCCACTCATCAAGACCTCATAACATTTACATCAAATTCGATGTTATGAAGCATGCCCACCAGGGGTGTAACTAGTCCCTCGAATATCCGACGGTTTCGTTCCCGCCAGACATGCCAAACCGAAGCAGCAAGACGAACCCTAGCGGTCCGGAACCAGTCCTCCCATCGACCTCTACTATCGCGGATCACTGTAATGATGTCCCCAATACTCTTCTCGGAGACGCAACCTCCTAATATACTACTCTGCTCCTTCCAGATCTGCCAAGCCAGGTCACACTCAAAGAAGATATGGTTGATAGATTCTTGCTCCAGACCGCACAACACACACTTGGGATCTGGGACCGGCACTCCAAAAGAACTCAACCGATCTCTAGTAAAAAGGCGACCAAATAGGAGCTTGTAAATACAGAGCTGCATCTTCCTTGCCAGGCCCTTACACCATACGAATTCGTAGTCAGGACTCTAAGGAAAAGTGCGCCTGATGAGATTGTAGCAACTCCTGAATTGGAACTCCCCAGTACCCGGGGACGCACCAGTCGGCTCCCAAATCCACCGATCTGCAGGCAAGTCCGGATCAATGGCAATATTGCTAATGATCTCTCCCAGCTCCATGGTAAAACGATAGGACTCCGGCCTCCACTCCCCATCGCGAATGATCCGACTACACGTCAGGCCCTGCCTGTCCTCCTGGTGAGTCTGAGCCCCCCTAATGTCCAATAACGAGCACCGATCTATCCAGGGATCTCGCCAGAGGTCCGTTCCAGACCCATCCTTCATGACCTTTCTGATAGCAGACTTGAGCATCCCCATGTGTCTCAGGACAGTCTTGAACGTGACGGAATGATTGTTGTCAGTAGCACACGTCCAAGAGTTGCCCTGCTTCACATATCTGCTATGCATCCAGGCAGCCCAGAGAGACCCCCCATTTATGAAATTCCATGCTAGCTTAAGCGCGGAGGCCTCCCGAATCTCCAGCAGCGGCCTAATCCCCACTCCTTCCTCCTTTCTGGGACGACAGAGCTGGTCCCAAGAGATCGCATGCATATCCTCTCTCCAAATAAAATCTGCACAAATCTGATCCACTTTCCTAACAGTAGCGATAGGAAGGAGGATAGACTGTAGCCAGAAATGGGCTACAGCTGTAATCACAGACCGAACCAGCTCAATGCGATCGCCAAATGACAGTCCCGAGGCTTGCCAACCTTCCACTCTCCTCTGGACGTACTCCACCAAACTATGGCAATCCTGATCCCGTGCATAGTTGACCGTGAGGGATACTCCTAAATAGCGCACCGGAAGATCACTTCTCTCGATACCCAGCACGTCAGCCCGCTCCTCCTTCTGGGGACATAAGGAGCTGAAGTACACCCGGCTCTTCTCCCTGTTCAGCTGAAGGTCCGATAGGGAATGCAACTCTCCCATAATTTCTGCAAGCGTCTGCATACCCTCCATCGAAGGCCGAATAAACACCAAGAGATCATCAGCATAAATGAGGTGGATGACTTGGGGATCCACCCTCCGGAATAGTAGAACCAGCCTCCCTCAGTGTGCTGCTAAATCCATCAGGCATGTGAAGTATTCCATAACAATCATGAAAAGGTAAGAAGACAGGGGGTCGCCTTGCCGAAGCCCACGATTACTCTGGAAATACCCATAGGAGATGCCCTGTATGAGAACCGAGAAAGTGGGGGACGTGATGCACTCTCGCATCAGGCCAACCCAATGGTCCCCAAAACCCATGGCGGACATTAGATGGCAAAGAAAGTCCCGGTTGACCATGTCATACGCCTTCCTCAGATCCAGTTTCACGTACGCCTTCTCTCCTTCAGGTTTGTTAAAATCTCTCATCATCTCATAGGCCAGGAGACTATGCTCAGCAATCGATCTCCCCTTGATAAACCCAGCCTGGTTCGGAGAGACTAAGTCCTGCATGATCCCCTCCATACGCCGGCACATAAGGTGCGTAATTATCTTATAAAGATAATTACAGCACGCAATAGGTCTGAAGTCCGCCAGCGCTGTTGCTCCCTCCTTCTTAGGCACCAAGGTCAGGAAGGTGTGATTCAGCTCTTTCAGCAGTTTTCCTTTGGTGAAGAATTCCTGTACCACCTCCAAGACCTGATGCTTCAGAGTATCCCTGTGGCGTTTGTAGAATCCACTGCTAAAACCATCCGGGCCTGGAGCCTTGTTGGGATCCGCCAGTGTAATGCCTGTGTTCGTATTTCGTATTCTTGGAATACGTATACGTATTTTATTCTGCATTGCATGATTGGCTTAGCATTCCTTCTTGGCTTGGCTTGGTTATTTCTTTGGGTTGGTTCGGCCTAGCTTGGTTTTGCTATTGGTTCATGATGAACCCATGGATGAACCCCCTACCTACCACCACCCTTCATATTTATTAGCCCTCTTCATTCTCTCTCTTCATTTATCATCTTCTTCTTCCTCATTTACTTCCCTACCTACCAGAGAGAGAAGAGAGAGGTCTAGGCAAGTGCATCTTGCTTCATGGAGGAACCCAAATATTATTGTTTCATTCTCTTCCTTGTAGCATTTTAACACTCTTTAGTACTTGATATTTTCCGTTTCCATGGCTAGATTCTTGTAGATCTAAGTTTATTTTAATTTCAGATTTTCTGGGTTTTGATCTATTTAACATTGTTACTTTCAAGTTTTGTTGGTTCCATGTTGTAGAGAATCTCGTTCTACCCCATTTTGACCTAAGGAAGTTCGGATTTAGGCTCCGGATGATGGAGTTATGGAGCTTGAGGACTTGGCTCTCATGGTGTTCTTCTTCTCTGAAATTTGGAGAAGATGAACAGTGCTTGACTTGACTGCATGAATATTCACGCGGCAAGTGTTCTATCCAGCCGCAGGACTGGAAGTTCTGAGCCGCATGAGAGTCGGACTCACTTAGCCGCATGACTCGCCCTAATTCCCAGCCGCATAGTTCTGAACTCTGCAGCCGCATGCGCCCTTCTCGCTGGCCGCATGAGACTTGCTTGACCCAGCCGCATGAGGACTTCACCCTGAGCCGCATAAGACCCTGCCCTGTCCAGCCGCATGGGAACATTCTCCCTTGGCCGCATGAGACTTAATTTGCCTCAGCCGCATATGACTAATTCTCTGAGCCGCATGGAGCTCACTCCCCCGAGCCGCATGTGACTCATCTAAATTGGGCCGCATGGGATTTCGTCCAACCTGACCGTATGAACCCATATCAGTTGAGCCGCATGGGAAGTTATTCCCAGCCACATAAGAATTGTTATCCCTGGCCGCATAAGACCCTGTTGTCTCAGCCGCATAGAATTCTGCCTGGACCCAGCCGCATGGACTTTCCTGTCGTGCCCTGTTACATTATTATTGCTACTATTGTTACTATTGTTCTTTTATTATTATCATATATCTTGTAACTTCAGTACAACATGAGTACGCTTTACCTCTATTAGATATTTTACGCTCATTTTATATCCTTACGCCTTTTATCCCGAACTTGAAAATCATGAATTCATTTGATATGTTTGGAACTGGTAATTGAGCACGACCGGACAGTGACCCGTAGTGGTGCACTCCTGACATGACTAACCTGACATGACCTGATAGTGGCCCGTCGTGGCGCACTCCTGACAAGTACACCTGACATGATATATCTTGATAAGCTGTTGCGATGGCTACCTGACATGACATGACTTGTATAAGTAACCTGGACACCGTGGACGATTGTACTTGTACAAATAATCCAGTCCTGTCTTGTATCATGTCTAGGAGGGGACTCCTGAGTACCACGGTCAGGAGTACCTACTGAAATGGACTAAGGTTAATAACTAGCATAATTCACTAGACATGAAGAGATGTTCCCCAGTTACAGGCGATCCCGTTATTCCGGCCGTAAATGTTTGGACTTGTAGCCTGCCGACGAGTAGGGCACATTTCCAGCCCACTGTTATGTGGGGCACTCTTGATTGTCACTTTAAATGATTGAACTCTATTGTCACTTTAATGCATTGTACTCTCTAAATTGTCACTATAATGATTGCCTGGATAACCTGGATAGCTGCAGGGCCTGTGACTACTTGGAGCATCTCATTGCATCTTGCTAGTAACTATGATTATGATAACCCTAGTTAGTTAATGTAGAAAGCCGTAGGCAATGATTGGCCGTGATTGATTGGATGGAGTCTAGTCCAGTATAGTATTGTCTAGAATTGATTGATTACAAGATTGTACCAGAATGATTGAATGATTGTCACTCCAGATTGTCACTATAATGATGGTCACTCCAGATTGTTACTATAACGATTGTACTCTATTGTCACTCTAGCATATTGCACTCTTCATTGTCACTTTTATCATTGTACTCTCTCATTTTTACCTTAATGATTGTCACCTTTAGCAATAAATGATCAGAGACTAAGTTCTGTTCAGGCGAAAGGTTACAATCTCGGTCCTTGTTTGGTTTAAGGATTGTAACCTGGCTTCCGGAATAGTACCTTCGTTTTCTCTTCATATATTGTCCAGCTATATTTTATTTAGCATGATTCTCCAGTTCTTTTATGTTAATAATGCTTCTCTTAATTATTTTCTCTGATTGGGGCCAGTGCATTGGTATAGCACAAACCTCAATCTGTGTTGCCTATTATTGTTTTCTTACATATTGAATGCTAATGATTTGTTGGTTTTAGTTCCTAAGTGAAGCCTCCTTTGTGGCACTTGCTCTTTCTGGGGTCTGACCCAGCTGGTTTTGTATGGCCAGATACCGGAGCAACACCAAAGGATCTCCCTGCTTTTCAGCCCGATGGTGGTCACCAGACATAACCAGGGCAACGAGTGAGTTTATTTTTGCTCTCACACTCTATTGTAAAATTACTCTTTTAAGGCATTTAGCCGCCGAGCAAGTGTTAGCTCGTTTGCAACTTTATTTACTGTCTGCCTACGGGCTGTAACATGATTGGCAACTCGAGGTTGATCATGTATAACTTAACTCTTGCTAGTCCTTACATTTTGTACGACTAGCTTCATGATCATCTGGATATGTAATGTTTGGGACGCCTTACAATTGTATATTTGGTGATCTGATATCTTGTGATTATTATTAGTTGGTTGAGATTGAGACAATAGGCTATTTTATGACCTTAAGAGACTGATGGATTATAGTGAAACCCTCACATATCTAGACAGCCGTGACCGTATAGCGATGTGGATTCCATTCCGTTATACGTAGCTGGCTATGTCTGCCCCCGCTCTCCAGTATTCTGGTTCTGGGGCGTGACAGCCAGCTTGACAATAGCTTTCACCTCCTCCAATGTAACAGGAGCAAGGAGAATACTATTCCCGTACGGAGTCACCAATCTCTTCGTAATGATCTCTAGGAACACAGACAAGTAGTCAGTCTGGAAATACAACTCAGAGTAGTACCTGACCGCCTCGCCCTGTATCGCAGTCGGCTCCCCACAAGGTTGCCATCCACATCCAGAAGCTGGGAGATGTGATTCCTATGCTGCCTGGTCCGGATGACATCATAGAAGAACTTGGAGCACCGGTCGCCGTCCTTGAGCCAGGAGCATTTGGCACGCTGAGCCGTGCTGATCTCCTTCTGCAACCGCAAGATGCTGACTTCTTCAATCAGTTCTTTCTCTCTGGCCGCCAAGTCTCTATTGAGCATGTCAGCCTGCATGTCTTCCTGGATAGCTCGCAATTCCACCTCCTTATCTTCTAAAGAAGTCTTCGGCAACCCCTTCACCCAACTCCGGAGAGCCTGCTTCGTGGCCTTGAGACGACGGACCAATCGGAACTGAGCCGTCCCCTCCTGTCCACTATCAAGCCCCTCTGAGACAGCCTCCAGGTAGCCCTCCGAGAGGTACCAACTGTTGTTGTACCTAAAAGGACGAGACTTCCCAGGAGTCCGACAAGTGAATCCAACCCGGATGGGGGAATGATCGCTCGTCCCAGCAGCCAGGCCCTCCATCGAAGTGTTAGGGAAATGATGGAACCATTCTCCATTACCCAGCGCTCTATCAAGCTGGCACGCAACCCTATTCCGAATAGCTTTGTTATGCCAAGTCCAGATGAAGCCAGAGCGAGATAATCCCTGGAGCCCCGTCTGGAGTAGACATCTCTGAAAATCATAAAGGATAGAGTCTGGAACTGGCCGACCTCCCACCTTCTTCCCTCGGTGCAAAGGGCATTGAAGTCCCCGATCATCAGAAGAGGAAGAAACGCCGAATCTGCAGCAGCTGCGACCCGGGAAATGTCACTCCAAAGGGATTTCCTCCTCCGTCTGTCGTTGTGGCCGTAGACTGCCCCCAATAAGAACCGAAAGCCACCCTTGTTAGAGAAGGAAATAGCAATCAACTGCTCCGTCATCAAAAGTAAATCTCCATCCCAGCTCTTCGAGTTCCATCGAACCCAGATCCTGGCCATGTCACACAGAGCCAGGTTTTGTAGTTGGGCCCAATGAGATGGGTCATATGCGCAAGAGTCTTTTCACCCTTAATCTTAGTTTCTAACAGAATAAAGATGTCACATTTCTCTCTGAGAAGCACCCCACATATCTCTCTCCACCTCCCAAGCGAACACGCCCCCCTCATATTCCAGGCTATAATAGCCATTAATTAATTAGAGGAATGGTCCCCAAGAAAAATACCCGGATCGGCACCTGGGGAAAGCGCCGCGTCCGTCGCTAAAAGATCCTCCTCCATCCCAGTCGGAATGGTCTGCTGTGGGATGGCCTGAGAGAGAACCAACGCCCAGGAAGGATTGTCAATACACATCGCCTCCTCTCTTTCAGAAGGATGCATCCCCTCCCTGGAGGGGCTGTCACACAGCGGCCCAACAATACGTCTCTTCCTGCAGTAAACCTGCCCCTCAGCCGAACCTCCACCCCCTCGCACCACGATCCCCGACGCCGCCATGCCTCTCATAACAATACTACTCCGTCCCTGGGGAGTGGACAACGCCCTACTCGTGGGAGCCAGCTGGGTAGATACAATGAGGCTCGTCCCGTCCTCACTCACTGGAAGAGTATCCTCGCCCACCAAGGCCTCCTGTCCGCTGTCAACTCTGATATCCATGTCACAGGAAGAGTCTGGAGTCTTACTCTGGGGGATAGAAGGCTCCACACGATGTCCGGCCGCCGAACAAGCATTGGCCAAATGCCCGAAGCAGGAACACCGTGAATAGGTAGGGGGAACCCATTCGTATTCCACCTTCTGGGTAAGCACCTCTCCAGACGGAATCTTGAACTCCACCAACTCCGGTAACTCCCTCCCAGCTCGGATCTCCACAAAAATCCTGGCGTACATCAACCTCGACCAAAATGCAGTGGCTTCGTCTGCCTTTATCGGGGTGCCCACCAAGCTCGCCAGTCGCATCAGCAAAGGAATACTCCAAAATCGGACAGGAAACTCAGGGAAGCGAATCCATACAGGGATGGCATTCAGTACTTTCCGCTCACAGCGAAGCTCCGGAGTCCACTCCTTAAGAATGATAAGCCTGCCGTCAAACGTCCAGGGGCCGCCTTGGAGTATCCTAGCGACATCCTCCGCGAGTCCAAACTTCACATAGTAAAAGCCATTCTCATGGGCAAAGAACTCCATACTTCCCTTAGGCTGCCAGACACGCGCTGCGTACCCCCGAATCTGTCCGTAGAAAGGCTTGTTGCCTAGGACATACAGGACAAGGGTATTCTCCCAATATGCTGACACCTTCTCAATCTCCTTCGCGGGGAACGAGGCCCGGAAACCCCTCCCTGCCTTGATCGGCGGAACATACTCCATCGATGTGGGGCTTTTCGACCCCACAGGTTTGTAGATCTCTGCCCAGGATCGTCCAGCCGGCAGAGTAGTCTCCCCATGTGGCCTGGGTGCAACCTCCGGCCTGGGTGGAGTAGGTCTCAGAACACCGGGATCCACCACCTTATCCTTCCCTTTGTCTGCCGCAGTCGCCTTTGGCCGCCAGCCCACTGATCTCCCCGCGGACCCCACCGGGCCACGAGCCAAGGTCCTCGCCCCTGATCCGCTCTGACGACTGTCAGCCGGGTGCCGATCCCGAACATGACCCTGACCCCCTCCTGCCTTTTCCCCTGTCTTCGCCGCTCGACGCCACGTAACAGTCATCCAACCTCCTCTATCCTTCTAGTTCCCCTGAGAACTAGGGCCAGCTCCAAATTCGAAAGCCGGGTGCCTTGGAACCGAGTCCGCTCCCCTCCCGATAGGGAGACTCGCCGTAGTCACCACCCGAGGGGGGTCATCCGACCCCCTCGGCATCAGATCCGCCCCCCCTCCTCCACCGAAGGGGACGCCGCCGCCGCCGAACCGCTCGGAGGGTCCGGTCGACCCCCCCACCTGCACGTCCGCCCCCCCACCACCATGGGGGGCGCCACCGCCCGCGCCATCACCGGGTGGTCCGCCCGACCCCCCTCCTGCTGGATCGCGTCCCACCTGGGAGGTCCGCCCCCCCCCTCCGCCGCCTAGGGGGCCCCTCCGCCGACCTGGGGGGGCAGCCCGCCCCCCCCACCTTTCCGACCTTCCTTCCCCCGCCGGCAAGAGGATCCGGTGGCCGCGGGGGAGGAACCCTAGCCCGCCGCTCGAGATCGCCTGCTCCCGCTAGGGTTTTTCTCCATTTTTCTATTATTATATATATGTATATATATGAGGGATCTACATTCTTAATTTTTTGCATCCCCATGCTATCCACCTTTAGATGTTATTTTAAGTCATCTAATCTTAACCATTGATTTGAATAGTTCAAATCAACGGTTAAGATTAAATAACTTAAACAAGATCCAACGATTGTTGACATGGGGATGCAAAGATTGAGGGGATGCGGATCCCTCACCAAAGCCCCCCTTCACCATCGGACTGGGGGGCCCGCTTGGGTCCCGCGCGCGTTCGCTCAATCCAATGGTCGAGGACAACATGACTTTCGATCTGGACCCATATATATATATAAAATATAATGTATAAAATATATACAATATATATATATATATATATATATATATATATAAAAATATATATAAAATATAATGTATAAAATATATACAATATATATATATATATATATATATATATATATATATATATATATATATATAATCTTTTGTAATATGTTAAATATTACTGCTTATACAACATAACGCAATGACCTACCAGATATAGTTGGGTTTCATTTAAACCTTCTATTTAAAGGGCATGGGTTCAAGGTCTAATGGTCTTGGTTTTTTTTATTTGTTCATTTTTTTTAAGAAAAGACGTAATTTTAATTTTTGTCATTGGCACCCAAAAACTCTGAATCGGTCCTTGAGTTATGTGAGAGGAGCATCTACCATGATCAAGGATGATGGGAGAAGTACCAATCCTCCACACATACCTATAAGGCATAGAAAAGTAGCCAGAAAAGATGAAAAATGCAATAATACATGAAGATTGACAGTTTGTTATAAACAAAGTCTAATACCTTGGGGAATAGCTGAAGATATTGATTTTACTATGTCAAGATGAGAATACTTAGCAACATTATCTTACCTGTCACCTCCAGTTTTCAAGAACAGGGGTATTTTGGTCATTTTTCATTTTAGAATATTTTTAAAATTTATTTTATTATTTATGATATTGTTTTGGGGTTATTTGAGTCGGGTTCGAATTTTAACTCAATCCGACTTGTATCGGGGACCCGGGGTAGCTTTGACTCTAGTGGGACCCACTCATTAGTTAATTAGGCATGGCCCACATGACATTACTTTAGTTAGTGTGTTAGACTAATTATTCATGGATAGGGTTGGTTTGATTAGAGACTTAAAACATGACTAAATTAGCCTCAACCTAAAACCTTTTCCTAATATTAATTAATAAGACAAATTGGAGTGTTTTAGTCTTTTCGAATAGGGGACACCTATGCATTTTTGGCCGGCCACCTAGAGGGATAGGGTTGAGCTCTCATTTGTTATTATCCTCATATTTTCTCTCTCTTGTTCTTCCCCAAAAATTTGAGAGGAGTCTCCATTCTTTTCCACCATCAAATCAATCCATTTCTTTATCAATCCCTTTCTTTCTTCTCTATTTTCATCAAGAGGAGAAGCTAGCTAGATTTGGGGAGTTTTGGAACTTGTTTGTGTCCATTTGGAGGTCTCTTCGTGTCGGTGTCGTATCGGGAGGAGTTTCCTTGGTTTTGATCAACCGGGAGGTATAATCTCTTCTCTATTTCATTCCTACATGCATTTAGGATTAATTTGAACCCATAGGAATGACTCCGATGGTTGTATCTCTATTTATGTCCATTTCGTGTCCATTTGGAGGTCATAGGAGTGTCCTTTGTGTTGTATTTTGTGTCCTAGTGGGAAACTCCCAATTTTGGACACACCTAGTGTTTGTAATATTGTGTGAATGATTTATGGTGACTTATTCTCAGATTTTTATATGTTATCATGTTGGTATCTTAATGTATCATATTGTATATATATATATATATATATATATATATATATATATATATATATATATATATATATATATATATATATATATATATATATATATATATATATATATATATATATATATATATTTATATATATATATATATATCATTTGTTATATGTATATAAGTGTCCTCTATATATATTAATATATATATAGAGACACTTATATACATATAACAAATGATATATATATATATATATATATATATATATATATATATATATATATATATATTTATATATATATATTATATCATTTGTTATATGTATATAAGTGTCTCTATATATATTAATATATATATAGAGACACTTATATACATATAACAAATGATATATATATATATATATATATATATATTATATATATATATATATATATATATATATATATATATATATATATATATATATATATATCATTTGTTATATGTATATAAGTGTCTCTCTCTCTCTCTCTCTATATATATATATATATATATATATATATATATATATATATATATATATATATATATATATATCATTTGTTATATGTATATAAGTGTCTCTCTCTCTCTCTCTCTCTCTCTCTCTCTATATATATATATATATATATATATATATATATATATATATTATGTGTCTTGTAAATATATATATTTATGGTGTGTGTGTGGTTCATTTTGTTCTATGTGTAGGTGATGAGATATCGAGAGTGAGAAAGGGATATAGAGAGTGTAGATAGTATTGAGAGAGTTAGAGAGTGAGGGAGAGTGAAGGATTTATGGAGGGGGGAGTTATGCACAATAATAAGCAGTACAGTAGCAGCAATAGCTCTCGAGCTACTGCCAAGGGGGGAGCAGCAGCAGTCCCCACAGGAGACTATATTTCGAGCAGCAGCAGTAGCAGTGGGGACTGCTACTGTAGCAGTGTATGTGGGGGGGGGGGGACAGCCCATAGCAGCCATCTCTTAATCCTTCCATCCACCCATTATTCCCCACATAAATTAGCCCATAGCAGTCCCTTTACCCATTCATTAAATTAACCGCCTTTCATCGAAATCAGTCCCCACATTACCTATCTATTCATTCAATATTCATTCATTCATTGTTCCATCCATCCATCCATTCACCCCTCCATCAATTCACTCATGCATCCATCGTTCCTAAACTCCTACACACATTTATGCCCCACAAATTGATCCCCTAGATGACCTATATAAACCCTTAGTTTAGTGCCTTAGTGTGGTATCTAGAGTGTGGGTTAGGAGTAGAGTTGTGAGATAGTGTTGGTGCTAGTGTTGTGTTAGTAGTGAGTTAGTTAAGTTAGTGTCCTAACTAAGTTAGTATCCTAGTAGACTTATTAGTATGACTAACTTAGACACTAGGAGAGTGTGGGAGAGTGAACTAGGAGGGTTTAGTGGAGTGTAGAGTGTGGTATCTCAAGATACCATAGTGTATCATGACGATACACTAAGGTAATGATGAGATGACCAACATGACCATAAGTTGGACTCGATGTCTAGGAAACCCATATTTCTTGGTAGGTAAACCCTAGATAGGATAGTATCTAGCTACCCTAAGGAGCCTAGGCTAGTAACTTGAGGTTTAGCGAGATTTCCTTTGTAATGGGACAAGGTATCGGGAATACCTTGTAAGGGATAAATGTTAGGATATTAGGTAATATAAGGTATTGGGTTTCTGATTGCTAGATGGGTTAGAAATAGGTTGTCTTGGTAGGTATTGTCACCCCCAGTTTCCAGAAACAGGAGTATTTTTGTCATTTTTTTCATTTTTAATTATTTTGAAATTATTTATTTATTTATTGTAATATTCTGGGGTTATTTGAGTCGGGTTCGAATTTCAGCTCAATCCGACTTGAAACGGGGGCCCGGGGTAGTTTTGACTCTAGTGGACCCACACACTAGTTAGCCATTGCCCACATGTTATTTATTTTAGTTAGTGACTAGGCTAATTTATTTGGGTTAGGATTAATTAGATTAGTGTGTTAGAATGACCAAACTAGCCCCCGACTTAAACCCCCTTTTTAATGTATTGTTAATAGGCTAGAGAGGGGGCATTTTTGACATTTCAAATGGGTTATTTTAGCCATTAGGGCCGGCCAAGAGAGAAGGGATAGCCTTGAGTTCATTTCATTATTTCATTCTTCCATTCTCTCTCTTGTTCTTCCCCAAATTTCTAGAGAGCAACCTCTAGTGATTTTATCTCCAAATCAACTCCTTCTTCCACCAAATCTCCTCCATTTCTTCTCTACTCCATGAAAGGAAGGTGCTAGCCAAGTTTGGAAGGATTCGGAGCTCGTTCGTGTCCTATTGGAATCTCTACGTGTCGGAAGGCTTTTTTCTTTGAATCTCTCTCCCGGAAGGTATAACCTCTCCTCTAAACCATCCCTACATGCATATAGGTCTATTTTTGACCATAGGAATAACCCCCATGGTTGTGTGTCCATTTGAGTCCATTTCGTGTCCATTTGGGCACTTGTAGAGGTGTCCTATGAGTAGGATCGTGTCCTAATGGGAAAAATCCTATTTGGACACTTGTGGAATCATTTGTGTATTAATTTTATGTTGTTCTAATATTTGTTTCAGACTTTATGAGAGATTAGGAATGTGTTTCCCCATGTATCATAATGTATCATATTATCTATATCATATATGTATATATATGGTGATATATATTAATCTCTATATATATGTATATATATTAATCTCTCTCTCTATATATATATATACATATATTAATCTCTATAATATATATATATATATATATATATATATATATATATATATATATATATATACACATTATGGTTATATATATGTGAAAATATATATTATGGTATATAAGTGTGTGTGTGATCTTGTGTTGTGGGAATGGAAATGTGGTCGACAGTGGGAAGAATGGTTATGTGTATATGTGTTGTGTGTAGGAAAGGTGTTTGAGGAAATGATAGAGAGTGGTGGTTTGAGAGTTTTAGTGTATGTGTGTTATATAGAGAGAGTGTAGAGAGGGGGAATAGAGAGTGGGAAGGGGGAGTCTTAGACTGTGCATTCCAGCCTTAGCAAGCTGTCCTAAACACCCATTCACTGCTGCCAAATAGCAGCAGGACAGTCCCCTTAGAACACCATGTTGGCTGTCCTATTTAACTTCAAAATCAGTCCAGATTTCTTCACCATTGCTGTCCTGTTTCCTGTCCACATAACCCCCCCCCCCACATCATGTCCTTTGCAGCCCCCAAATCAGTGCAATACCTGTCCATACATTCCCCAATTTTATGTCTAAATTCAGTCCCTAAGTAGCCCCCTAAACCCAGCTAAATGACAGTCCCTAAACCCCTGTTTTCAGCCCACATGACCACACCATCTCTGACCTATACACAGCCCTCTATGACATCTAAACCTGTCCCCAAGCAGTCCCATGGCACCCTTAAACTTGTCCTAAAATCACATGTTAGCAGTCCCCTAAATTCAGTCCCTACATGGTTGTCCATGTTCAGCCATTCACCATCACTTGACATGCCCCAAATGGCAGCCAACCACAGCCTTAAAACTTGTCCAAAATAGACCCTTGGACTGTCCCCAACAGTGCCTAAAACTAAGCCTATATAGGAGTCCTTAAACCCATACATATTCAGTCCTTAAACCACCAGATTTCAGTCCCTAACATACCCACAAATCAGCCACATGTAGCTGTCCCAAACCTGTCATTTGACTGTCTCAAAACAGTCCTTATTTTGGCCCAATTCAACACCCCATAGGCAGCCTTGTTTCAGCCATAACCTGTCCACATATCAGCATATGGCAGCCCCTATATATGGCCTACAACCTGTCATTATACACAGCCCCTTAACCAAGCCTTGTTCACCCCCAACACAAGCCTATTCAAGCTCCCATTAAACCACTCCATACCAACCTATTCAGCAGCCCAAACTTGTCCTTTAGGAGACCAGTAGCTGTCCCATACACCCCCAATGATTCAGCCCTGTTTAGCCTTAAATTAGCCTATGTGTTAGCCCCAATCCAGGCCCTAAACTCAGCAGCCAAGCAGTCCTAATTAGCCCTATAAAATAGTCCAATATATGCCTATAAGTGTGTGTTTGTGAGAGCTTAAGTGTGTGTGTGTGTGAGCTATTGTATAAGATATATATGTGTGTGTGTTTGTAAGCCTAAGAGTGAACCAAAACCATTTGTGTGTGAGCCTATGTATATATATGTGTGTGTGTATAGGAGCTATAGGTGTGTGTTTGTGAGATTTAAGTGTAAGCTTGTAGTGTGAGAGTATATAGGTATTTGTGAGTGTGAGTGATATATGAGTATAGCTAGTAGCCTATAGGAGGGCCTATATGTAAACCTATAGTTAGAGCCTATGTGTGACCATGTGTAAGTGAGTATGGTATCATGAGTGTTGTATGTGAGTGAGTGTTAGGGAGATGTGAGAGTGATATGTGATATTGGTAAGGTATAGGACAAGGTAAAGGGTAGATAACCAACATGTGGTCTAAGATGACTTAGATGACCTAGATACTAGGATTTCTTGGTAGGTAATATTAGTATAGGATAGTATCTAGCTATCCTAGGAAACCTAGGCTAGTATTCCTAGGTTAGAGAGGTATAGGACAAGGTATTGGTATTTACCTTGGTAAGGTATTGTAGGTTTACCTAGAAATAGGATATTTGAGTTTGGAGTCTAAGATAGAGTTAGAACTTGATTTCCTTGGTTGGTAATGATCAAATATAGTGCTCATAGACTAGTTTTGACGTCGGTTGACCATTTGACCAAAGTCAACAAAAGTCAACCGAGAGTCAAACTTAGCCTTTAAGCGACTAGATTTGACCGGAACCAAACCAGAGTTAACCAGTTGACTGAAAGTCAACAGTTGGTCAACATGTGACTTGTTTGACCTAGGGTTGACTCCGTGTTGACCAGAGTTGACTAGAGTTGACTTTTTGACCAAAAGTCAACTGTAAGTCAACCCTTGACCCAAATTGACCTAGTTTGACTTGGATTGATTTCCTGTGACCTTGTTTGACCTTGATTATCCTAGTGTGACCCAGTTTGGCTCAGTATGACCTAGTATGACCTAGTTTAGCTTGGTGTGACTTAGATTTGACCTAGATTCATTTAGAATGCATTATGATGCATCTTATTATCATTTTTGGACTCATAGTGACTTGTACTGTTCTATAGGAGACAGACACCACTTCTCGGACATTATATTCTCTTCAAACACTCAGGCTATCAGGCGAGTACATTCTCTGACTGTTTCATACTTGTCTGGATTTGCATTCTTGCTCTAGATTACTATACTTGATGCTGATACGATCATTATCACGGATTGGTACTATATGGATCTTCTTCTGAGATGTTATCTCCTTGTATTCACTAAATACATATTATGATGTGTGTTTCACTTACATATTGTATTTATTGAATACCCTTATCATTGTACACTCATTGTGCATATTGTACTCTCATTATCACATTGAGCCATTGTACAAGCCATTGTACAAGCCATTGTTTAAGGTATGGTAACTGAATTGGATCCTTGTGTATTGATTGGGGAGGGAGAGTAGAAATGGTTATGTGATCAATCCTATTGTATAAGAAATTGTATATGTCTATTGTACACCCACGTACAAAGGAGTCCCATTTTATTGTATAACCTAACCCGTTTACATAACCATATTGTACTCTAAATCACAGTTGGCCTACAGTTCTTACTTATCATATTTAGATATTTCCTGTTATCAAATCTCTACTGTTTTTCATATACTTCTTTCTTTCAGCGTTTCCTGTACCTTACTCTATTGCATGCTTTATATTTCCTAACATGATATGAACTGCGTGAGATATTTTGTGCTCGCTCCTGTCCTGACTGGACCTGTTGAAAATATTACAGAGGATGAGGGTGAGGCCTGCGTAGACACCTACTATGGGACAGCTGTAGATGACATGTGTGACCCAGATTTCCAGCCTGATCCACTAGCTTAGAGACTGAGGCTCCCTAGTCTAGGTTCTTCTATTTCTGTATTTTGAGATCTGGATTGTATATATTCTTTCATATTCAGTATTAGAGACTTGTATTGAGTTGGATGTTCTGTTTTGTATGGCAGTAGACACATAGACTCTCTCTGATTGTATCCTGTGGATCATTTTATTCCAGTATTATCTATCTATCTTTTATTTTATCATTCTGCCTTAGATGTGATTGAGACTGTATATTGCTATGTCACCTCCATTCGGAGTGTATATACTGTACAGGTACCTTTATATTGTTAGATGATTAACCTAGGACAGCGTTCTACCGCCGATACTGCGGCGTAGGCTGGGCGTTGTTACGTTCTCGTACCCTCACAGTGGGTGCGGGTCGTGACACGTTTTTAGTGGTGGCCTATGCAGGTCAAGTTTATGTAGTGGTATTCGAACTAGAGTATCACTACAGCCTGCAGTAGGATTAGGATATTTTTGGAGGTACTCAATCACATTAGGGAAAAAACTCTTATCTAATTCATACCATCTCAGTTCTTGCTGATATTGTTTTCCCTTGAATATAACTGTCCTCCCTTGCTATTCGACTCATTCTCAGCAATTGTTTCTTTGATCTGTCTCCAGGATGGTTGAGACGAGATCACATCGCCAGGGCCAGGGGGACGCTGATGAGAGGTCTGCCACCTCTCATATCCAGCAGCCAGCCCCTGGTATCGTAGCCCCAGTCATGCCAGCTGGGGTAGGCATTTCAGCTGCGTTCGGAGGAGCCCCTCCACCAGCAGGAGGGGGTATGTCTCCACCAGTTCGGGGGCAGGACCCAGTCATTCTAGAGGTGCCTTTCCAGCAGTCGCCGCCTACAGGACACGTGGATGTGGCACAGATGTTCGTATATTTCCAGCTGTTCATGGACCGACAGCAGGCCCGACAGGACAGGGGCATGGAGTTGGCCCTTGCTACAGTTGCAGCCCGACCAGTGGTTCAGCAGCCGAAGACACTAGGGATAGAGCAGTTCCAGAAGATGAGCCCCAGAGACTTCCTGGGGACGGAGGGGATTCTATATGCTGACGAGTGGATCGAGCATATAGAGGAGATCTTTCGCCTGGCCCGGATACCGGCAGATCTTCAGATAGAGGCAGCAGCTAGCCGGATGCGAGATCTTGCTCGCATCTGGTATCAGTCAGACCCCAGGGTGGGGGTAGCTGGACAGACTTGGGAGGAGTTCAAGGGCTTTTTCAAGAAGAAGTTCTTTCCAGATTCAGCGCTCAGAGCCTTGGAGTCGCAGTTCGAGAGCTTAGTTCAGGGGAGCCTGTCAGTGGAGGAGTACGCTGGAGAGTTTGGCCGCCTCAGCAGATTCGTGGAGGGTTTGAGTGAGGCGAAGAAGGCCCAGAGGTTCCGGAAGGGTCTGGTCAAGGAAGTCAAGTCCTTGACCAAGGGCAACAGGGATGCCACTTTTGAGGAGATTTTGACGGGAGCCTTATTGGCGGAGGATAATCTTGAGCTTAGGCTCAAGAGGGGGCGAGACCCAGTTGGGGGCAGCAGCAGCGGAGGACCGGCCAAGAGGCCGCACGTTCAGTATCAGTTTCAGCAGCAGTGTCAGCAGTCGATGCCATACATACAGTTTCAGCAGCAGTACCAGCAGCCGAGGGCTCAGATACATCAGCTACAGCCGAGGCCTGTTCAGTATCAGGGATAGAGACATGTGCAGTATCAGCAGGATACCGTGTGCAACTTCTGCAAGAAGCCAGGCTATTGGTGGAACGATTGCAGGAAGAGGCTGGGTATGTGTTTGCTTTGCGGTTCAGCGGAGCATCAGTGTAGAGAATGTCCCAAGAACCCGACACCATTGGCTCAGGTAGCACCAGAAGATGGAGCTCCGGCAGGGCAGCAGAGGGGACCACCATTGCAGACTCAGCAGCAGAGGTTCGTCCAGCATCAGCAGCAGGCCAGGGGAGGCCAGCCAGGGCGAACTTTCGCCATGACAGCCGAGGATGCTCAGGCCGTTGGAGATCTAGTCACAGGTTCCGTTCCTTTGATTCAAATTCTGCAATTACTGCCTTGAAAATTCAATTCCATCTATTCATATCTGTTTCTTCATTGTTGATAAGTTTTGATCCGGTGCTTCATTATGATTTAATTTTTTCTGAGATAAGTCGTATGGGCTAGGTCGCCTCGATTATGAGATTTTAGAATCCTCTAGGGTCATGCTAGCAGGCATAGTGAGGACATATAGTCAGATTATGGACGTATTTCTCGGGTGTAGGAATTTAAGGTTTTTGCTGCCAAGCGCGCGGCAATACGAAAATTTTAAATACCATAATTCTAGAGGTATGTACCATAGTTGAGGACTCTGTGATTATCGTAGCCTTGCTCACTGGCATGACAGAGATTCTGAGTATCATGATGATTGGACAGACGCATACGATTGTCGATTGTATGATTTTCTATGGTTACCTTATTTTAAAAATTTTGGATGATTTTTAAGGTGGATAGACTTATAGCATCTATTTGAGTGTAATCTTAAATTTTATAAATTTAGTCATTTAATTCATGCTTGATTTTTGAGATTTTAATCATTTTAATTTTTAGCCATGACTTGTGATTTCGATATTTACTATTGTTGGTTTTAATTTCGAGGACGAAATTCTTTTAAGGTGGATAGATTTGTCACCCCCAGTTTCCAGAAATAGGGATATTTTTGTTATTTTTTTCATTTTTAATTATTTTGAAATTATTTACTTATTTATTATAATATTCTGGGGTTATTTGAGTCGGGTTCGAATTTCAGCTCAATCCGACTTGAAATGGGGGCCCGGGGTAGTTTTGACTCTAGTGGACCCACACACTAGTTAGCCATGGCCCACATGTTATTTATTTTAGTTAGTGACTAGGCTAATTTATTTGGGTTAGGATTAATTAGATTAGTGTGTTAGAATGACCAAACTAGCCCCCGACTTAAACCTCCTTTTTAATGTATTGTTAATAGGCTAGAGGGGGGGCATTTTTGACATTTCAAATGGGTTATTTCAGCCATTAGGGCCGGCCAAGAGAGGAGGGATAGCCTTGAGTTCATTTCATTATTTCATTCTTCCATTCTCTCTCTTGTTCTTCCCCAAATTTCTAGAGAGCAACCTCTAGTGATTTCATCTCCAAATCAACTCCTTCTTCCACCAAATCTCCTCTATTTCTTCTCTACTCCATGAAAGGAAGGTGCTAGCCAAGTTTGGAAGGATTCGGAGCTCGTTCGTGTCCTATTGGAATCTCTACGTGTCATAAGGCTTTTTCTTTTGAATCTCTCTCCCGGAAGGTATAACCTCTCCTCTAAACCATCCCTACATGCATATAGGTCTATTTTTGACCCATAGGAATAACCCCCATGGTTGTGTGCCCATTTGAGTCCATTTCGTGTCCATTTGGACACTTGTAGAGGTGTCCTATGAGTATGATCGTGTCCTAATGGGGAAAACCCTATTTGGACACTTGTGGAATCATTTGTGTATTAATTTTATGTTGTTCTAATATTTGTTTCAGACTTTATGAGAGATTAGGAATGTGTTTCCCCATGTATCATAATGTATCATATTATCTATATCATATATGTATATATATGGTGATATATATATTAATGTCTCTCTCTCTCTCTCTCTCTCTCTCTCTCTATATATATATATATATATATATATATATATATATATATATATATATATATATATATATATATATATATACATTATGGTTATATATATGTGGAAATATATATTATGGTATATAAGTGTGTGTGTGATCTTGTGATGTGGGAATAGAAATGTGGTCGACAGTGGGAAGAATGGTTATGTGTATATGTGTTGTGTGTAGGAAAGGTGTTTGAGGAAATGATAGAGTGGTGGTTTGAGAGTTTTAGTGTATGTGTGTTATATAGAGAGAGTGTAGAGAGGGGGAATAGAGAGTGGGAAGGAGGAGTCTTAGACTGTGCATTCCAGCCTTAGCAAGCTGTCCTAAACACCCATTCACTGCTGCCAAATAGCAGCAGGACAGTCCCCTTAGAACACCATGTTGGCTGTCCTATTTAACTTCAAAATCAGTCCAGATTTCTTCACCATTGCTGTCATGTTTCCTGTCCACATAACCCTCCCCCCACATCCTGTCCTTTATAGCCCCCAAATCAGTGCAATACCTGTCCATACATTCCCCAATTTCATGTCTAAATTCAGTCCCTAAGTAGCCCCCTAAACCCAGCTAAATGACAGTCCCTAAACCCCTGTTTTCAGCCCACATGACCACACCATCTATGACCTATACACAGCCCTCTAAGACATCTAAACCTGTCCCCAAGCAGTCCCATGGCACCCTTAAACCTGTCCTAAAATCACATGTTAGCAGTCCCCTAAATTCAGTCCCTACATGGTTGTCTATGTTCAGCCATTCACCATCACTTGACATGCCCCAAATGGCAGCCAACCACAGCCTTAAAACTTGTCCTAAATAGACCCTTGGACTGTCCCCAATAGTGCCTAAAACTAAGCCTATATAGGAGTCCTTAAACCCATACATATTCAGTCCTTAAACCACCAGATTTCAGTCCCTAACATACCCACAAATCAGCCACATGTAGCTGTCCCAAACCTGTCATTTGACTGTCTCAAAACAGTCCTTATTTTGGCCCAATTCAATACCCCATAGGCAGCCTTGTTTCAGCCATAACCTGTCCACATATCAGCATATGGCAGCCCCTATATATGGCCTACAACCTGTCATTATACACAGCCCCTTAACCAAGCCTTGTTCACCCCCAACACAGCCTATTCAAGCCCCCATTAAACCACTCCATACCAACCTATTCAGCAGCCCCAAACTTGTCCTTTAGGAGACCAGTAGCTGTCCCATACACCCCCAATGATTCAGCCCTATTTAGCCTTAAATTAGCCTATGTGTTAGCCCCAATCTAGGCCCTAAACTCAGCAGCCAAGCAGTCCTAATTAGCCCTATAAAACAGTCCAATATATGCATATAGGTGTGTGTTTGTGAGAGCTTAAGTGTGTGTGTGCGTGAGCTATTGTGTAGGATATATATGTGTGTGTGTGTTTGTAAGCCTAAGAGTGAACCAAAACCATTTGTGTGTGAGCCTATGTATATATATGTGTATGTGTATAGGAGCTATAGGTGTGTGTTTGTGAGATTTAAGTGTAAGCTTGTAGTGTGAGAGTATATAGGTATTTGTGAGTGTGAGTGATATATGAGTATAGCTAGTAGCCTATAGGAGGGCCTATATGTAAACCTATAGTTAGAGCCTATGTGTGACCATGTGTAAGTGAGTATGGTATCATGAGTATTGTATGTGAATGAGTGTTAGGGAGATGTGAGAGTGATATGTGATATTGGTAAGGTATAGGACAAGGTAAAGGGTAGATAACCAACATGTGGTCTAAGATGACTTAGATGACCTAGATACTAGGATTTCTTGGTAGGTAATATTAGTATAGGATAGTATCTAGCTATCCTAGGAAACCTAGGCTAGTATTCCTAGATTAGAGAGGTATAGGACAAGGTATTGGTATTTACCTTGGTAAGGTATTGTAGGTTTACCTAGAAATAGGATATTTGAGTTTGGAGTCTAAGATAGAGTTAGAACTTGATTTCCTTGGTTGGTAATGATCAAATATAGTGCTCATAGACTAGTTTTGACGCCAGTTGACCATTTTTACCAAAGTCAACAAAAGTCAACTAAGAGTCAAACTTAGCCTTTAAGCGACTAGATTTGACCGGAACCAAACCAGAGTTGACCAGTTGACTGAAAGTCAACAGTTGGTCAACATGTGACTTGTTTGACCTAGGGTTGACTCCGTGTTGACCAAAGTTGACCAGAGTTGACTTTTTGACCAAAAGTCAACTGTAAGTCAACCCTTGACCCAAATTGACCTAGTTTGACTTGGATTGATTTCCTGTGACCTTGTTTGACCTTGATTGTCCTAGTGTGACCCAGTTTGGCTCAGTATGACCTAGTATGACCTAGTTTAGCTTGGTGTGACTTAGATTTGACTTAGATTTGACCTAGATTCATTTAGAATGCATTGTGATGCATCTTATTATCATTTTTGGACTCATAGTGACTTGTACTGTTCTATAGGAGACAGACACCACTCCTCGGACAGTATATTCTCTTCAGACACTCAGGCTATCAGGCGAGTACATTCTCTGACCGTTTCATACTTGTCTGGATTTACATTCTTGCTCTAGATTACTGTACTTGATGCTGACACGATCATTATCACGGATTGGTACTATATGGATCTTCTTCTGAGATATTATCTCCTTGTATTCACTAAATATATATTGTGATGTGCGTTTCACTTACATATTGTATTTATTGAATACCCTTATCATTGTACACTCATTGTGCATATTGTACTCTCATTATCACATTGAGCCATTGTATAAGTTATTGTACAAGCCATTGTACAAGCCATTGTATAAGGTAACGTAACTGAATTGGATCCTTGTGTATTGATTGGGGAGGGAGAGTAGAAATGGTTATATGATCAATCCTATTGTATAAGAAATTGTATATGTCCATTGTACACCCACGTACAAAGGAGTCCCATTTTATTGTATAACCTAACCCGTTTACATAACCATATTGTACTCTAAATCACAGTTGGCCTACAGTTCTTACTTATCATTTTTAGATATTTCCTGTTATCAAATCTCTACTGTTTTTCATATACTTCTTTCTTTCAGCGTTTTCTGTACCTTACTCTATTGCATGCTTTATATTTCCTAACATGATATGAACTGCGTGAGATATTTTATGCTCGCTCCTGTCCTGACTGGACCTGTTGAAAATATTACAGAGGATGAGGGTGAGGCCTGCGTAGACACCTACTATGGGACAGCTGTAGATGACATGTGTGACCCAGATTTCCAGCCTGATCCACTAGCTTAGAGACTGAGGCTCCCTAGTCTAGGTTCTTCTATTTCTGTATTTTGAGATCTGGATTGTATATATTCTTTCATATTCAGTATTAGAGACTTGTATTGAGTTGGATGTTCTGTTTTGTATGGCAGTAGACACTTAGACTCTCTCTCTGATTGTATCCTGTGGATCTTTTTATTCCAGTATTTATCTATCTATCTTTTATTTTATCATTCTGCCTTAGATGTGATTGAGACTGTATATTGCTATGTTACCTCCATTCGGAGTGTATATACTGTACATGTACCTTTATATTGTTAGATGATTGACCTAGGACAGCGTTCTACCGCCGACACTGCGGCGTAGGCTGGGCGTTGTTACGTTCTCGTACCCTCACAATGGGTACGGGTCGTGACAGGTAATGACTAGATGAGGGTAGTTTAGGCTAGTCTTGACCCCCGTTGACCAAGAGTTGACTTTTTGACCGAAGTCAACTTCAAGTCAACGCTTGACCTAAAATTGACCGAAATCAAACCAGAGTTGACCAGTTGACTAAACGGCAACAGTTGGTCAACATTAGCCTAATTTGACCTAGGGTTGACCTAGAGTTGACTAGAGTTGACCAGGGTTGACCAGTTGACCAAAAGTCAACTGTAAGTCAACCTTTGACCCAGTTTGACCTAGTTTGACTTGGATTGACTTCCAGTGACCTAGTATGATCTAGTATGATCTAATATGACCTAGTATGACCCAGTTTGACCTAGTTTGACTTAGACTTGCATATCATGACTTAAATTAGTTTTCTTTTTATTATAAAAACCCTGTTTGACTTATAGTATCTCATCTTTAGGTCTATGATTACTCTGAGCGTCTGTCCACCTTATCAGCTCAGGACCACAGGCGAGTACATTCACTGATAGTTTTTATTGTCTTGATATCTGCTATATCCGATTCAGTTGTAGTATCTTACTTGATTTCCAGACACGATAGTTCACGGACTAGTATATGTTGGATCATGACATGAGATGTTGTTCTTGGATTTTCTTAGTATATTGGTACATTTTTTGTCTTATTTCCTGTACTTATATAGACATAGATTCCTGAGAGGGAGTAGCTACCCTCTTAGGAAATCCCGTGTCGTGACGTGTCATGTCCAGATCTATTATACTATTCAGGGATGGAGAATTATTAGGGGCTATGTGATCAAAGCCATCCTGTCACTATATTCATGTGCTTGCACCACTCTTACCTCACATAGGATGTAGCGAGATCTTATTCATGTGCTCGTTATCCAGGTTGGTCGGCATGACCCTTTCCAGTGATTTTTATGTGATTGTCGGGCCAAGTGGATAGCCTGTCCTGTAATATTTCCAAGTCGATCACATAACGCTCTAATAATTAAAGGCACATTTTATATTTATTTATCATAGGAGGCTAAGTTATGTTCAGGAAAATTGTTACAACCTCGGTCCTTGTTTAGTTTACGGGTTGTAACTTAGTTTTCGAATAGTTCCCAAGTCATCCTATATATTGTCGTCCTATTCAGTACTCATATCCTGTTATATATTTCCTGTTGGTATTTGTTTTGTATTTCATATGTTCTACATGCTCTTATGCTATACCTTGATTGGAGGCTAAGTTCTGTTCGGAAGAAGGGTTACAACCCCGGTCCTTGTTTGGTTTAAGGGTTGTAACTCGGCTTCCGAATAGCTCCCAAGTCTCCCTATATCTTTGTCTTGTATTTCATTATACTGTCTCTTATAGAATTTGTCAATTCATATGGAACTGCTGTTAGTGTTTGTACTTGCTCATTTTCCTGACAGGATACCGTTGATATATTACATATGTTTCTGAGGCAGACTGCTCGACCTACTATGGGGTCGAGATTGATGGAGACTTAGGCCAGGACTGTGGCCTGTTAGTTGAGCCACTAGACATTGCACTCCCAGAGTAGTATCGCTTAGTTAGGTTTGCCTGGACTGTGATCCAGCTTTTGTTTTAGACTGTAGTAGTTATATTTATATTGGGTGACTCAGTGATGTTGTTTGTTTCTATTCGGTTGTATTGGATGTTGAACTTATTTCCTGTTTTCACATCTATCATATTTCCTTTTCATTCTATCTATCTTAGTTTTATCTTGTGATTGAGTTATGCCATATATATTCCTCCGTACGGAGATGACAGGTACCCTTATACTATTTAGTTGTAGTATTTATAGATGACCTATACAGCGTTCTATCGTCGATTCTGCAATGTAGGCTAGATGTACCCACGTGCTCGTACCCCTAATCAGGGTGCAGGTCGTGACACGTTTTTGTGGTAGCCCATGCAGGTCGATGTCACAATTAGTGCAATCTTGTAATGGTGCTCGACTTAGAGTACTAATTACGAGCCTGCGATTAGGACATAGGATCTAGTATATGATAGGAGTTACTCAATCACATTTTAGAAAATTTCTGATCTTTTGATTACCATGACAACTCTTCTTGCATTTGAATTCAATTGTCCTCCTTTGATAATATCTTATCTTGTGCCATATTGATCTCTTGGGTTCAATTCGTCTTCAGGATGACGATCACTCGTTCTCAGGCAGCAGGGCCTAGTGCAGTTCCAGAGAGGTCCGATCCAGTAGGACCTCCACCTCCGGCTACGGGAGTAGCAGTCGAGAGAGTTGCCACCTCAGTTCCTGTCCTTCAGGCGGGAGTAGCAGCGACGGTTCCAGGAGGTCTTCCACCTCCACTTGCGGGACCATTTATAGTCATTTCTGAGACTCTTCTACCGCCACCTCCGCTACCGACGGATGCACAGCAGATGATGGCCCTTCTACAGCAGATGATGCAGACCCAGAGGGCCCAGGACGAGGCACAGCAGCATCAAGCTGACGCATCTCACCGCCAAATAGAGATGTTACGGCAGAGCATAGAGAACTCCCACCAGCTGGCGATGGCAGCAGTAGAGAGGGTTGTACCGGGTACAGTTCAGGGTGCCCTAGTTCAGCAGCAGGGTCAGGGGAGGCCTGGCATATGTCTAGATTTCAGGAAGATGAACCCGAGGGATTTTAAGGGTACCGAGGGTATCCTGTATGCAGATGACTGGTTGGAGGATGTCCAGAGGAGCCTAGAGTTAGTAGAGGTTCCGAGGGGACTATGGGTCACAGCTGCGGTGAGTCAGTTCTTCGACATCGCCTTGATATGGTTTCGCACGGATCCTCGTGCATCAGTGAGAGGTTTGACATGGAAGAACTTCAGGCAGCTCTTTAAGGAGAAGTTCTACCCCGATGTGGCTCTGACAGCTCTAGAGGCCTAATTCGTCGGATTAGTGCAGGGGAACTCGTCGGTGGACGAGTATGCAGTGGAGTTTTTCCGTCTGAGTAGGTTTGTACCAGATCTGATCCAGGATGAGGGGTATAAGGCCCGCAAGTTCCGAAAAGACCTTATTCATGCGGTTCGTACTCATACTTCCGGGTGATGCGACCTTCGAGCAGATACTGATGGAGGCACAGATAGCAGAGGAGGACTTCGGCCTCAAGCTGAAGAGGGGCAGCGATGTTCTTGGTGCGAGTTCTAGTGCGGGGCCGGCGAAGCGCCCTCACTTCCAGCAGAGGCAGATTCAGCAGCAGCCTCAGTTACAGATTCAGCAGGCACCAGCATGTGCCCACCAGCAGGGGCAGGGCCAGAGGCAGACTACTCAGTGCAGCTTCTGCGGGAAGCTGGGACACAGTCGGAAGACCTGTAGGAAGAGGTTGGGCGTATGTCTATACTGTAGGGTGCCCGACCACCAGCTGAAGGATTGCCACGCCCGTGGAATCCGAGGAGGCCAGGACAGAGTGCAGCAGGCTAGGGGAGGCCAGCAGGGGCGAGCTTTCGCCATGACAGTTGAGGACACTCAGGCAGTAGCAGGGCAGATTGCAGGTTCCAATCTTTCGATCTCATTTCCGTATTTGCCTCCTTATAACTGTCTTGAAATTTGATTCCATCTGTTCCTTGATCGTTTGATAAAATTTTGTTCTTGTGATGTGATTTTTCTTCTGAGATAAGTCGTATGGGCTAGGTCGCCTCGATTATGAAATTTTAGAATCCTCTAGGGTCATATTAGCAGGTATAGTGAGGACATATAGTCGGATTATGGACGTATTTCTCAGGTGTAGGAATTTAAGGTTTTTGCTGCCAAGTATGTGACAACGCAAAAATTTTAAATACCATGATTCTAGAGGTATGTACCTTAGTCGAGGACTCTGTGATTATCGTAGCCTTGCTCACTAGCATGACGGAGATTCTAAGTATCATGATTTTGGACAGACGCATATGATTATCGAACTGTATGATTTTAAATTGAGGATAATTTTAAATTTATAATTTTAGTCATTTATTTATTGTCATTTAAATCATGCTTGATTTCGAAGATTTTAATCATTTTAAAACTATTTAAAGCTATGACTAGTGATTTTGATGTTTTGCTAGTGAAATTCTAGAGACTGCTTGACCTAAAGCCTAACCATGTGATTAGGATGTTTTTAATGTCATTTCTGGCCTAAGAGTATTTTGGTCATTTGACCTCTTTGAATTATTTGATATTTATTACATTGGTGATTGTTAATTTTGACTTTTGATAGGAGTGATTTTGTGTTGGTTTCGTGTCCGTATCGGACACGTATCAGTTTTTATTTATAAGTGTTTGATGTGCCTCAAAGAGATTTTTATAGGTGATTTTTTTTAAAAGTATTTGAATGGGATTGATTTCTGCATGTGTTTCCTGTGATTGCTTTATTTTAATTTCGAGGACGAATTTTTTTTAAGGTGGATAGATTTGTCACCCCCAGTTTTCAAGAACAGGGATATTTTGGTCAATTTTCATTTTAGAATATTTTTGAAATTTATTTTTATTATTTATGATATTGTTTTGGGATTATTTTGAGTCGGGTTCGAATTTCAACTCAATCCGACTTGTATCGGGGACCCGGGGTAGCTTTGATTCTAGTGGGACCCACTCATTAGTTAGGCATGGCCCACATGACATTATTTTAGTTAGTGTGTTAGACTAATTATTCATGGATATGGTTGGTTTGATTAGAGACTTAAAACATGACTAAATTAGCCTCAACCTAAAATCTTTTCCTAATATTAATTAATAAGACAAATGGGGGTGTTTTAGTCTTTTCAAATAGGGGACACCTATGCATTTTGGGCCGGCCACCTAGAGGGATAGGGTTGAGCTCTCATTTGTTATTATCCTCATATTTTCTCTCTCTTGTTCTTCCCCAAAAATTTGAGAGGAGTCTCCATTCTTTTCCACCATCAAATCAATCCATTTCTTTATCAATCCCTTTCTTTTCTTCTCTATTTTTATTAAGAGGAGGAGCTAGCTAGATTTGGGGAGTTTTGGAACTTGTTCGTAACCATTTGGAGGTCTCTTCGGGTCGGTGTCGTATCGGGAGGAGTTTCCTTGGTTTTGATCAACCGGGAGGTATAATATCTTATCTATTTCATTCCTACATGCATTTAGGATTAATTTGAACCCATAGGAATGACCCCGATGGTTGTATCTCTATTTGTGTCCATTTCGTGTCCATTTGGAGGTCATAGGAGTGTCCTTTGTGTTGTATTTTGTGTCCTAGTGGGAAACCCCCAATTTTGGACACACGTAGTGTTTGTAATATTGTGTGAATGATGCATGGTGACTTTATTCTCAGATTTTTATATGTTATCATGTTGGTATCTTAATGTATCATATTGTATCTCTTTCTCTCTCTCTCTCTCTCTCTCTCTCTCTATATATATATATATATATATATATATATATATATATATATATATATATATATATATATATATTGTTTTTTTTGTTTTTTTGTTTTTTTATTTTTTTTAACACAAGGAAAATTTTATTGAATGGAAACGGACAAACAGAGAACCAACACAGAACCCAACACCGTGACCCACACGGAACCAAAACAGAGAAACAAATTTGAAATTTGAACGAGCACTACGCCCGGGGAGAGGGGGGCACGTGGCTCACGAACGCGGGTCCCGAGGGGTCAGGTCCACGCGCGTGGCCCATGGGCTGGCTCTTGGCCCGAGGGGAGGGGGCCTCGGGACCCTCACCCGCAGCCAGGGGGAGGGGAGGCGCCTCCGGGGGGAGGCGCGGGCCACGGCGGGCAAGGGCCGTGACTCGGCGAGGGGGCAGGAGCGTCGCCAGGGGCGGTGGCAGACGTGGCGGAGGACCGGACCGCCAGGGGGGAAGGGGAACGTTAAGCTCCTGGGTGGGCGATGCTACGGCGAGAGGAGGAGGATCCGCCGGGAGGGGGAGGGGGCCACCGAGACGAGGAGGGGGAGCTTCGCCAAGGAGAGGGGAGGGGAGTCCACCTCCGGGACGGGGACCCAGGGAGGGAGAAGACGCGAGCGGGGGGGATGCCAGCCTGGATGAAGACCCGGGGAGGCAGGGCGCAGCGGGGGGGGGGGGGAAGTCGGAGGGGCTCCGCGGAGGGCCGGAGGAGGCCACGAAGTACATCAGGCCAGACGGGGGGGGGGGGAGGGCAGCGCCCGCAGGGGCACCCCGACGTTGCGGTAGGAAGAACGGAACGACGAGACAGGGGCACCGCCGTCGTAAGCGCTAGGGGTGGCGACTCGCTCCGATAGAGAGAAGGACCGCCTCCGCCTGGGGGTAGGCGGGGACCCAGAGCAACCCTGAATAGGCCGGGTGTTGCCAGTAAGCGCCGGCCGGGGAAGAGGGAGACGGAGAGGAGGCGGGGGCAGAGGGGTCTGCCGGGAGGGGGGCTCCGCCACGGCGGAGGGATGCACGGAGGGCGAAGGCGCGGAGAGGGAGCCCACGGCCGGGGCGGAAGGGAGCGCGGCGGGGGGGATCTCCGGGGGAGTGGCTGCAGCCGGGTAGGCGCGCGCCAGGGAGGGAGGATCCGGAGGAGGTGGACCAAGCGGAGCGGAGCTGCAAACCAGAGGAGGAGGAGGGACCGAGGTGGAAGCGGCCGGAGGACCGGAGGGTCGCCTCGACGAGGGGGGGCGGGGGATGGGGCCGCAGCCGTGGGGACGGGCGGGGAGGGCGCCACCACGGGCGGGGCGACCACTGCCGGAGGGACAGAGGGCCGCCTCAGGGGGAGGATGGCGGGAGGGGGAGCCGCGGGGGGCGGCGCAACGCCAGGGGCGGCGGCCGGAGAAGACGGAGGGCCGGGAGCAGGCTGCTCAGCGAACTGGGTGACGAGAGAGCGATACGGGGGGCCGAGGAGAAAGGGGGGCGGGGGCGAGCACTGGCACCTAGCGCGGCGACGCCTACGACGACTAGGGCGGCGGCTGCGACGATGGCGAGGGAGAAAGGAGGAGGTGCAGCCGCATCTCGGACAAACGCCAGCCGGGCCCGCCCATCCGAGAGGGAGGCAAGGGGTGGGGAGGAGCTCTCGGTATATATATATATATATATCATTTGTTATATGTATATATGTGTCTCTATATATATTTATATATATATATATATATATATATATATATATATATATATATATATATATATATTATGTGTCTTGTAAATATATATATTTATGGTGTGTGTGTGGTTCATTTTTTTCTATGTGTAGGTGATGAGATATCGGGAGTGAGAGAAGGATATAGAGAGTGTAGATATAGAGAGGGGTATGGAGTAGTATTGAGAGAGTTAGAGAGTGAGGGAGAGTGAAGGATTTATGGAGGGGGGGTTATGCACAACAATATGCAGTGCAGTAGCAGCAATAGCTCTCGAGCTACTGTCAAGGGGGGAGCAGCAGCAGTCCCCACAGGGGACTGCATTTCGAACAGCAGCAGTAGCAGTGGGGACTGCTACTGTAGCAGTGTATGTGGGGGGGGGGGGGACAGCCCATAGCGGCCATCTCTTAATCCTTCCATCCACCCATTATTCCCCACATAAATCAGCCCATAGCAGTCCCTTTACCCATTCATTAAATTAGCCCCCTTTCATCCAAATCAGTCCCCATATTACCTATCCATTCAT
Organism: Iris pallida; assembly: GCA_029216955.1. Lineage (NCBI taxonomy): Eukaryota > Viridiplantae > Streptophyta > Magnoliopsida > Asparagales > Iridaceae > Iris > Iris pallida. Next base: position 17,521,514 of record JANAVB010005598.1, read on the forward strand.
TCAATATTCATTCATTCATTGTTCCATCCATCCATCCATTCACCCCTCCATCAATTCACTCATGCATCCATCGTTTCTAAACTCCTACACACATTTATGACCCACAAATTGATCCCCTAGATGACCTATATAAACCCTTAGTTTAGTGCCTTAGTGTGGTGTCTAGAGTGTGGGTTAGGAGTAGAGTTGTGAGATAGTGTTGGTGCTAGTGTTGTGTTAGTAGTGAGTTAGTTAAGTTAGTGTCCTAACTAAGTTAGTATCCTAATAGACTTATTAGTATGACTAACGTAGACACTAGGAGAGTGTGGGAGAGTGAACTAGGAGGGTTTAGTGGAGTGTAGATTGTGGTATCTCAAGATACCATAGTGTATCATGACGATACACTAAGGTAATGATGAGATGACCAACATGACCATAAGTTGGACTAGATGTCTAGGAAACCCATATTTCTTGGTAGGTAAACCCTAGATAGGATAGTATCTAGCTACCCTAAGGAGCCTAGGCTAGTATCTTGAGGATTAGCGGGGTTTCCTTTGTAATGGGGCAAGGTATCGGGAATACCTTGTAAGGGGTAAATGTTAGGATATTGGGTAATATAAGGTATTGGATTTCTGATTGCTAGATGGGATTAGAAATAGGTTGTCTTGGTAGGTAATGACTAGATGAGGGTAGTTTAGGCTAGTCTTGACCCCCGTTGACCAAGAGTTGACTTTTTGACTGAAAGTTAACTTCAAGTCAACGCTTGACCTAAAATTGATCGAAACCAAACCAAAGTTGACCAGTTGACTGAAAGTCAATAGTTGGTCAACATTAGCCTAGTTTAACCTAGAGTTGACTAGAGTTGACCAGGGTTGACCAGTTGACCAAAAGTCAATTGTAAGTCAACCTTTGACCCAGTTTGACCTAGTTTGACTTGGATTGACTCCCAGTGACCTAGTATGATCTAGTATGATCTAGTATGATCTAATATGACCTAATATGACCCAGTTTGACCTAGTTTGACCTAGTTTGACTTAGACTTGTATATCATGACTTAAATTAGTTTCCCTTTCATTATAAAAACCCTGTTTGACTTATAGTATCTCATCTTTAGGTCTGTAATTACTCTGAGCGTCTGTCCACCTTATCAGCTCAGGACCACAGGCGAGTACAGTCACTGATAGTTTTCATTCTCTTAATATCTGCTATATCCGATTCAATTGTAGTATCTTACTTGATTTTCAAACACGATAGTTCACGGACTAGTATATGTTGGATCATGACATAAGATGTTGTTCTTGGATTTTCTTGGTATATTGGTACATTTCCTGTCTTGTTCCCTGTACTTGTATAGACACCGATTCTTGAGAGGGAGTAGCTACCCTCATAGGGAATCCCGTGTCGTGACGTGTCATGTCCAGATCCATTATACTATTCGGGGATGAGAAATTATTAGGGGCTATGTGATCAAAGCCACCCTGTCACTATATTCATGTGCTTGCGCCGCTCTTATCTCACGTAGAGTGTAGCGAGATCTTATTCATGTGCTCGTTATCCAGGTTGGCCGGCATGACCCTTTCCAGTAATTTTTATGTGATTGTCGGGCCAAGTGGATAGCCTGTCCTGTAACATTCCCAAGCCGATCACATAACGCTCTAATAATTTAAGGCATATTTTATATTTATTTGTCATAGGAGGCTAAGTTCTGTTCAGGAAAAGGGTTACAACCCCGGTCCTTGTTTGGTTTACGGGTTGTAATTTAGTTTCCGAATAGTTCCCAAGTCATCCTATATATTGTCGTCCTATTCAGTATCCACATCCTGTTATATATTTCTTGTTGGTTTTTGTCTTGTATTTCACATGTTCTACATGCTCTTATGCTATACCTTGATTGGAGGCTAAGTTCTGTTCGGAAGAAGGGTTACAACTCCGGTCCTTGTTTGGTTTAAGGGTTATAACTTGGCTTCCGAATAGCTCCCAAGTCTCTCCATATCTTTGTCTTGTATTTCATTATACTGTCTCTTATAGAATTTGTCAATTCATATGGAACTGCTGCTAGTATTTGTACTTGCTCATTTTTCTGACAGGATATCATTGATATATTACAGATGTTTCTGAGGCAGACTGCTCGACCTACTATGGGGTCCAGATAGATGGAGACTTAGGCCAGGACTGTGGCCTGTTAGTTGAGCCACTAGACTTTGCACTCCAAGAGTAGTATAGCTTAGTTAGGTTTGCCTGGACTGCGATCCAGCTTTTATTTTAGACTGTAGTAGTTATATTTATATTGGGTGACTCAGTGATGTTGTTTTTTTCTCTTCGGCTGCGTTGGATGTTGAACTCATTTCCTATTTTCACATCTATCATATTTCCTTTATGTACTATCTATCTTAGTTTTATCTTATGATTGAGTTATGCCATATATATTCCTACGCACGGAGATGACAGGTATCCTTATACTGTTTAGTTGTAGTATTTACAGACGACCTATACAGCGTTCTACCGCCGATTCTACGGCGTAGGCTGGACGTACCCACCTGCTCGTGCCCCTAATCAGGGTGTGGGTCGTGACATTACCTAATAGCCAGGTGAACTATTGTCAGAATAATCGAGCTATTCTTTCTCCTTGCATAATCATCACTTCTTTGTTGGCATGCTCATTTTCCTTTGGTTTGCTTCTTTAATCTATGTTGTAATTGATGATGGGAAATGAACGCCTTTGCGAACTGCAGGAATTGCTCTACCCCCTGTATAAATTCATCCCATACACCGCACATGTCATCAGGATGACGATTGTACATCCATGAACGATACCACAAATAGTAATTCATATCAATTTGAAAATAATTCTGCAAAGGTGGATACACGTTATTCGAATATATTGTCCAAATGGATGCATAGATGGATACACATGAGTATTAGATGAATGTCGTCACGTGTTCAATGTCAGCCCTTCTCTTCAAAGAAAATTTACTTCTACAAGCCTTTTAAGGCTTTCAGAGTTATACAAGATTTTTGAAAAATACTAGAAAATGCCAAGTATTATAATTTTTCCTTTCTAGGATTTTTCGTTCTTTGTTATTTTCTCAATTTTTTACTTCTTTCGTTCTTTATCTTTTCTCCTATTTTTCGAAAATCGGTATAACTCTAAAAGTCTCAAAAAGGCTTACAGATGTAAATTTATTTTTTAGATAAGGGCTGACATAGACACTTGACTTCGGGCTGACACAGATACATACCTAAGTATCTAAGATACCTAGCTAGCACTTACCTACATATCACCTTAACTCTAGGTATTTGCGTATCATGTGGATATCATGTACCATGGTACATGATATCACATTAATACTCTCTTGTATCTTGATACTAGGATACAGTTTCAAATACCCATGACACTAACTATACACACGTTCATAAAAGTACTAACATACTTGATACTTGGATGTTGTTACGTGGTTTTTTGTGAGCCATTCTCTAAAAAGAAAATTTACTTCTGTAAGTCTTTTGAGGCTATCAGAGTTATACTAAATTTCCAAAAAATTCTATAAAAGACTAAGTTCTTCGTCTTTTTTGGTATAACTCTGGTAGCCAGGCTTGCGTAAGTAAATTTAGTTTCCAAAGAAGGGCTCACATGGATACTTGATTTCAGGCTAACACGGACACTTAACATAAGATATAATAATATCTCTGTCATCATGTGTTCCTTCTGAGCCCACAAGGAAAACTTGACCTCTGAGTGTCCAAGCTAGCACTTACCATAAAATACTTAGCAATACATATCTATCACTTACCTACATACCTAGTATCTTGACTCATGTCTTGACACTATACCAATCATAACTATACTTGATACCATATGATTTATATTTCTCTCGTCTTCGATCGTTTTCTATTGAGTTTTAAGCCTAACTTGATTCAATTATCCATATATTTATTCTGAGTCATTTTTTTTGAAATTCAAGATATATATGATTTATATTTCTCTCGTCCTCGATCGTTTTCTTTCTAACCGATCGTTTTATTTTCAAAATTGATACTTTCACTTCAAGGACAGATACTTACACTTTTTGTATCATGGTCAACTTGTTTGAATTTTTAGAAGCTCCTTTTAAATTCTTATGGATATAGTTGGAATAATTTCGATGACTTAAAATGGAAAGACAGATGCGCACTGTCCCCATTTATTTGAATTATGGACACTGCGGGTTCACTGCAGCCAGCAGCGCACTGGGAAGGCATGACCCATAAGTTGAAGTAATTTCAAGTAAGTGTAGGTTATCGAATAATATTAAAACTATATCCAGTTGCCCTATTTTGATTTTTGAGTTGTTATGTCAATATTGGATAGAGTTGATAGAGCATTCAATATCGTATTCTTATTTGAGACACGGAACCAAGGGCTTACTACAGCCAGATGTACACTAGCGAGGCATAAATTCTCGGTAAAATAACTTCGGATATGCTTACAATTTTTGAACATTATAGAGACTACATACTTTTTGGCATAGGACTATTGGTTTTCATGATTAACAATTTTATGGACCCTGACTTGAATTTGATTTAGTTATTATCTTTTTCTTTCTTGAACCTTTCTTTCTTGTCTTTTATTTTCATATCATTATTAGGTTTCCTAGTAATCTTTTAAACCTATTTTGATTTCTTTCCACTAGATACATAATTGTATCTAGATTTGATAATCGTGCCTAAATGATTTGGGTTAAATAGCGGATCGTGCCGAAACAATTTTGATTTGATCATTCATAAACAATTTTGATCACGACTAGACTATCTTGATTATATTTCGATCAAGCCAATTCGTATCTTTTCTTAGATTTTGATTCTATAATCATGCCCGAATGATTTTAGTTAATAGATAATCATGCCTAATTGTTTACAAAAACAAAAAGTTTGATTATAAACTAAGAAAAGAGTACAAGAGTAAAAAAATTTCTAGAAAAGTACAACTATAGGAATCTGATCAGAAGACGATCACTTTATCCCTTGGACGATGCGATGTCGAAGAAGATAGCCTTTGGAGAGTGCTACAGCAAATGCTCAGGAGATTATGATCATTAGTGATCCTTATGAAGTGATTTGGAACTATATTTATAGATTTTAGAGATGACTGTTAAGTAGTTATCCTGGTTGGCGTACACTGTAATTGGCGTGCCATTCATCCCTTTGCACGAACGGTTGGTTTAACTGCTTGGACGCGAGGCATGCTATGATTGATATGCGCTTGGTCATGGGTAGTGTCACAGACACATTTTTTGAGATTAATGGTATGTGTACCACGTTATCTAACTACTTCATGATGATTTGATCAGGTAGCGCCAACTGCTAGGTAGCGCCAGGCGCTACTTGCTGTTTTATGACTTTTTGAATGATATGGTGTCATGGATTACCTCGCGCCAACTGTAGATGGCGCGAGACAGTTGTTCGTCATTTATGACGAATCTGACACGTCTGACAAAATCTTCTCGAGCGCCACGCGCTCGGGATTCGAACGGATTTCTCGACTGACGTGTTGTCAATCATGATGATAACTGTTTAGATTCTCCGAGAAGATGGCCACGTGGCAGACAATGCCACTTGATGACCAGCACCTATTGATGTCCTGCGCCATTTGATGTCTGGCGCTACTTGATTTAATTGCTGGCACTATTTATGAGTAGCGCCTTATGCTGATTGTACTCTTTATGCTTCTACAAGACCCCTTTCAAAGTTTTCAAATTTAAAAAGCTTCAAACTTTGAAATACTTTGAATAAGAAGCGGTTGGCACAGAGCAGTATCATAACCGACCCGACTTTCAGGCGCAGATTGCACGACTGTTACGTCTAAGGCTTGGCTATAAATAGTTGAGAAGAGAGAGAAAATACTATTTACTTGAAATTTCTCTCTCAAACTCTTCTTCTTCAACTTTTGAAGCTTTCAAGCGATCGCAATGGCCCTGAAGAGATCAACCGCTGCCGAAAAGGGAAAGAAAATGGCCGGAGCCACTTAGCATGTGCCCCTACTGAGGGTACCACAGCACATCACGCCGTCGACGTTAATCGAAGAGGCGAACCCAACCTTGGAAGGTAAGAAATTGAATGGAGAAGATGACAGCGGACTACTCGTGCCATTTGCGTATATCACGATCAATAGGCTAACATCGACTGCCTCTTTCAGAGTGTTGGTCGATGCTTTGTGCCATCTGCACTTTGCGTTACCTCTTTCAGAGTGTTTGGCTAAAACAATCATAACCAATGACGCCCTACGCCATTTGTCATATTCTCAACATGTTGCGCCATTTGTCATTATGCGCAAACCATGCGCTAATCGATTGATGCACCATATGACTTGAGAATTGTCTTTTTGCATGCGCTGGCTGAGGACTGGTTTTTCATACCCTGTGCCATCCATGATTGGCGTAGAGTATTTCTTTTGAAGAAACAATCTTTTCAAGATCGTTAACTCTGAATTTTTTCTTTTTTGTAGTTGATCTGAGGGAAGACCTTCATGCCGAGGAACTGGCATCTGCTTTTCGGGTGTCTGAGTACCAGAAAAACTTGTCTTGTGTCCCTTTTCTACAATATGACCTACCTGAGACCCGGAGGGCTGTGTTAAGGTCTCAAGATGACATGACCCTGTTATGCTTGATAAATGGTGAACCCCTTGTAAGCTTAGATCAGGTTCTCCATAAGAAGCCAGTCTTCTTGTTTGGCAAAGCTATCAAGAAAGACTGTCAGCCTAAAGCAAAACGAAAAAAGCGGGTGTATCAAAGCGGGAACAGATTGATTCATCTCACTGACATGACTAGACATCTGTCTCTTTCCTATTATGCTCATGCCAGCTACCCTCGAAATATGGTATAGGACCTAACTCCTTTTCAGCAGGCCAGAGTAGGGAAGATATGCCATATACTAGGTCCTCAGAATAAGGACATATTTTATAGTTCATCGGAGAGAAGTAACTCATTTGAGGGGCTTGAAACCAAGCTGTGTGCCGTCTGAGGATTCATCTCTGATGATCCCAATTAGAATTCCTTTCTTTGTGAACCTGTTTGCTAAGGCTGAAGGAAGGTATCCAGATAAGAATATGCGATTGACAGGTTTAATGAGTCCAGAGAACAAACGCTGGAATCGTCTTTCTTTCTGGACTCTGAACAACTTTAAAGATGAACTGCTGGATTTGGAGCTTTACGAGCCAATTTGCACTACTTCCTGTAGAATTTGCACCAATTCCAACTTGTCTTTAGCCTTGACGGAGAGATACAACAGTAGGATGGACACTTTTGTGACCCCTCATGGAAAGATAGGCTTTGCCCTTCATGAGATACAATATATTTCTCATCTACCAATGGGTGAAAACCCTATGAAGAGTATGTGCCAACCAATGAAGAATTGGATGCTCTAGCCGAGAAAAGCCCGAGAACGGTGGCAGTCTTTGAAGAATTGTTATGCCACTTCATGATCTGTACTGTTCTATACAAGAGCCATGCACAGGGGACATGTTATTTGTCCAAATGGTTGGCATATTTATTTCTGGGCAGCATTCATGAAGATAAGGTACAAGAACATCTGGATTACGATCCTAGCTTCTTCGAGCTGCTCGACCGCAGTACTATCCAGAAGTTGATAGAAAGGTCCCGACATGATGATAAAGAATTGACAGAGGATTGGCGTGGATTCACAGTTGGTACTTCCATCGAGACTTATGTCAGACAAGGTGGAAGACAAATGTCTCGAGAAACGACTCTGGCTGGTTTCTTATCTTTATGGCTGCGACGATTTGTGGTCCCCGAGGCCAGTATTGTTGATAGGATCCATCGCGGTGTACTATTTGCCGCTATGCATTTAGTATTCAGACACAAGATGGACATTCTTTCTGCGATAACTTGCCGATTGAATGCGGGTCTTCGCTCTTTCACAGATACTATGATGACGAATCCCAGTACCCGGGATGATTTCCCCCGTACTGAAATATCGTAGACTTATTTATTTGGCTGGTTGTTGCTACACAACCCCATTTTGACGGATTCGACTCTAGGCATCGTAGGAGGGGACTTCATCAGCTATTTTGCCATATGTCGATGGAAAGTAAACTCCCTTGCCGACTGTCGAAAGCATTGAATATGGGTTCAGAATGGAGGTTCTACTGCGTTCCCCCACCTCATGGAACTGAGAATCTTCCTTATTTGCTTATGGATCTAGAGCCTATGGCTGCTCGTCCGCCACTAGCTGCCTTCATGTGGTTGAAGATGATCAGACCTTCCCTCCTAGTACATCGATTTGGCGGTGAATGTAGTCTGGAGCCGTATCTACCTAGTCGATTTGCCCGCCAATTCGACTACGATCAAATGCATATCGACAACGCCACTACTTGTTTAAAAGCTTCTGGCTATTTGATCGATGACGCCAGAGGATGGAGGTATTATAGTGTCAGGGACCTATAGCTACTTTTTCAATGCCCAATGCTACTCCTAAGATGGGCCCGTGTATGTTATATACATACACGAACTTTTATACTTCGGCCAATACCTTCTTTGAGGGATTCACCCTGTCTAATAGTTTTGTAAGTGCCAAACGATCACGGTTGGGGGCCAGAACCACCCTAGAATTCAGAGAAGCTGAAGAGAATGCTCCTGCAAATGAGCCTCTTGAAGCTACCCTCATCGGCCTCCCTGACGAGGTGAATGAACCGCTAGAAATCTCCCATAAGAAGCGAAAAAAAAATCTCCAACAAAAGGGACTAGCAAAAGACGAAGAGTCGGGAAATCACCTACCCCTATTGTCCCAGCTAAACCTCCTTCTCCCCCTAAGGCTCGTAGGAAAAAGATGAAGGAAGCAGCTGTTATTATTGAACAGCCTGCAGCGAGGACCAGATCCCAGACGCGACAAGCTGAAGCAGGGATTTTCTCTGGGGGAATAGGGACAACCCCTTCTCCAATCCCAAAAGAAAAAAGAGATCAGATGTGCACGATGAGCCTTCTGAATCTGAAGTATCTCCTCCCATGCCGTTCAAGCGCAAAACGAGGAGAAGGCTATTGATAACCGAAGTTGAGCAGCAAGAAACCGTAACTCCGCTTACTTCCCCAGTGTTAGGACGGTCCCCTGGTCGACCAGACTCATCTTTGCCGTTGCAAGACCCATTGTCCCTGAAAGGTGATATTCTCGCCCTTGTAAATATTAATTTGTTGGGCTTTTGTGCTGATATGTATGTTTTTTATTTACAGGAACTCCAACAACAAATATTCTGACTCCAACTGTTACAGCGAATATTCCTTTGGTTCCTTCTTCAGAATCAGCGTCCATAGCGACCACCCTTCCAGTGATTGTACTCGTTACGGCAGGAATAATGTTACCGTCTCCAACCAAAGATGCTCTAGAGATTATGCCTTCTGCAGAGATATTACCTTCGAATGTTTCAGCTTCCTCTATGACCGAAACCTCCATATCCTTTCAAAAAGGCAATGAGATGATAGAGGCACTAAACGATTGTGACTTCAGCAATGATCTGGTCGAGGAAGAAGTGGATGAAAACCCTGAAGCTGAAGATAGCCAAATTGCTGTTGAGGGTAAAGAATACCCTATTGGAGACGAGGGCCATCAAAGCCCTAAAGTCAATAAAGAAGTTGATGCTGAGGAGACCCATATCCCAGCTAAAATTATTGAAATAAGAGAAGCAGAGGTGATAGCAGCTCCAGATGGCCAGGCTGAATCAGCAGCTAGAAGCGGCCACTTCATGTCAGGCGGTTCGGAGGCTGGGAGCAGCCAAACGACTGTCTCTAAAAACACCATGGCGAGGCTCTATACAGAGCGAGATGCCGTGCCTCGTGAGACCCCGTATGCGTTGCCGGGCTCAGGTAAACTTCTGACTTTATTTGCCCTGGCTCCTTTGATGCTGTTTGACATGATATATAATGATTGTGCTTCTTGATTGCAGAGGGTCACGTGGGGACAATGGCTATAGCTCCATTGGCACCTACAGCTTTCATCTTCAGCTGAACTATGACTCCTCTGGATATGGGGACTCAGGTTGGAGAAGGAAGTTCTTCGAGGATGCCAGCACCGAGATCTTCTGGTGCACAATCCGTGATTCCATCTTCTTCTACAAAAGAAGGAGTTCGGACTGAAGTGGCTACTCCTGGTGTATCGGCGATGACAAATATTGTCGTCGACACTTATACCAGTGCTTTCTTTACTTCCTTAAGAACTCTTGTTCAGATGGTCTTGGAGAAAGGCCACCCCTACGAGTCAATAAGGAGAACTGCCTCCTTTATCGTTGAAGCCATCCACAATATTAGTGATCTAGAAAGGGTTAGCTTCTTGGAGCACATCTTGGATGCGCTCAAAGATCCTATCAAATCTTACCAAGATCTGACAAGAGGCAATATCCAGCGGCTCGTAGATGCTGAGTGTGAGGCGATGGCCGAATCCCATAAGGCAGAGTCAGAAGAGTTAGATCGCTCCTCTTTGCTAGACTCAGAAGCATCTGGGGTCATGATCGACGAAGTGTAGCCCAACCTATGTTTTGTTTTGCTGTAGTATTATAGTGACTTTCCTTTTGGAGTAGGAATACGAATAAGAGTTCGCCTTCCCCTACCACCGTTAAGGCCAGTTTTGAAATTGTAGCCCATCTTTTGGATGATGTTCTTCGACTGTTGACTGTAACGACGTAGTTGAAGTCGCCTACTATCGTCATTTTTAGCCTCGCTATCGGACGTAGCCTTTTGATACAATCCTTTTCTAAAGCGGATAGGATGTTCATCCTTCTTCCGGGAGGGAACCATAAAGAATAAATCTTGTGCTGATTCAAGTGATACTTCATCTTGAAGTGGTTGAACTGCTCCTAATGTATGGGGTTCGAAGTTATCCAGGATTTCTAGATAACATCGAGTATGGTAGTTGAGATCAGTATACTGCAAAGGAGATGCTACTTTATTGATAATTATATCATCATTTACAACAGGGCTCTTGATCTTAGTCGATGGCTTGCTAAGATTGATAACCAGAGAAGGAGAAGGAGAAGGAGAAGGAGAAGGAGAAGGCTTGTTACGACGAAGGTCAATAACAAGTGGCTCAGAAGAGGTGAGCTACCTATGTTTCGTCTTCTCAATAAGAGGATGTTTGATAGAAAAAGATAGATGGATGGTCAGAGTTTGAGAAGATGAAGGACGAAAAGTATGTCCTTTGACTGGAATCACAAGGACATCATCTGTATTGTACTTATGATATTCTTCAGTATCCATGGCCAATACGACTTTTATGAACTCTTCTTTGTACATCCTGTAGTCAGTGAAATATGCTTCGATGCCCCGAAAGAGATTAAGCTCAGCCACTTCCTTTCGAACTTTTCCGTTGTCATCTACATATTTGAAGCATTGGTGGAGAGTGGATGGCACAATGTTGTGTTCATGTAACCATGGTCTTCCTAACGAAGCATTGTAGGAGCCATGATTGTCAATCACATAAAAGGTGACCTTCGTATGGAGATTGTCAATTTGAACTTTCAGGCGAATCTTTTCCAGTGGTTCACTTCTTTTGAAATTGAATCCTAGAATAGTCATGATTGTTGTAGAGAGATTATGGACTGGAATCTTTAGTGCATCCAGTAGAGCTTTGGCATAATGCTGAGTGTAGATCCAGGGTCAATCACTATGCGATCAACTTTTATTGTATCGACATACCCCTTGAAATAGAGAGATCGATCATGTCAATTGTCTTACAGAAGCATGTTATCCTGTGTGAAGGTGATATTGGGAATCATCTCCATCACACTATGATAGTGAAAGTAGGGCATAGGTTCCTCGTCTGATTTCTTGAGGAGTATTAGACAAGCGTCAGCTTGCATCAAAGTTTTGCTTAGTGTTTTCCAAGTTTCTCTCGAGAGACGAAGGAGCTCGAAAATTGATAACCTCACCAGAGTATTGGCTAGCTGAGCCAATATATCAAAGTTATATGGCTTCTCCAGTCCAAGAGATGGAGTTTTCTTTAATATTTTATCGAAGAAAACTGGCTATTTGTCTTTGTCGGCCGCTGTTGGTTTGGGAAGAGTCGGTTCCACTGGAGGCAATAAAGCTGATGGAACATTGACAGCATACGAAGAAGATGTTGATGGGGCATCAGGGACTGGAGGTGGAATAACTGCATTCTTTTGTCCCTCTGGATAGTCTCTGAGGTAAAGTCTCCGAGATCTGGTACCGGTCAGGGCTTTCTCTTCTGGAGCTGGTGCGAAGGAAACCATATTACAATTCTTTATTAGAGTCTTGTTTTTCGAAGACTTCTTCTGAAACGACTAAAGATTTGTCCAAAATCCTAAGCCAAAACGAGACTTGTTGTGCTGAAGATGTAGGGAGTGTGGCATCTGCCATCCCGATTATAATTTAATGATATTTTTTTTTATTTGATTAGTTTATATTTAATTTTTCTATGATCATAGGAGTTGTGACTAAGGCCACAGGTGATTTATGACCAGCTTGTGGTCACATGATCTCTAGATAGGGTCTATAAGCATTCTATAGCTATATTATATTTTATTATAATTTTTAGACATTTTTATATATTTTTAAATATTTATTCTATGAGGATTTATATTTATGAATGACTTTCATAATTTATTTTGAGGCCATTTGTGACTATTTTGAGACCCAATATTTTTCTTTAGGCTCTATTAGGTTAAATATATTCTCTGTATTTTTATAGAATTATTTTGATTATTAAATATTAGAAAAACCTATTTTCTAGCACTTCTAGAATTTATTTTGCAAGCATGTGAGTAAAGGTTGACTCCAAATATTTTTCTAGGCTTCATTATGTTATTTTACATTTTCTAGAATTTTTCCATATTTTTTTGGCTATTTTTAATTTTTTTATAATTTTCTGTAATTAAAATTGCTTTAAAAACTGATTTCTGGATTATTAAAAACTCTTTTCCTAATTAATATCCCAGTCAGCAAGGCAGGCCCACCCGTCAGCCACCTGCTGAGAGGGGGGCGGGCTCGCCTGTCAGTCAGCATGACGCTGACTCATCATTCGTTGGAGCTCGGCTCCTTAGCCGACCCTAAGCCAATTGGACCCAAGCAACATGGCCATCTGGCCGTTCATCCTTTTGAGCGGGATGCATGGATGGCTGACATGTGTCGCCCCTAGCCGCTCAACCAACCCGCTGAGCCGACCCAATATATATAAATATATATATTCGGTTCTTTAGAAACCCTAGATTATTGTTTGGCCGACTTTTGGAGTTTGATCCCGGTGATTCCCCGACTTCCCGAAGCGATTCCCGCCAACTCCGACGTGCTTTTTGCATGCCGTTTTTTGTTAGATTTGTATCAAGGTAAGCTTTCTGATTATGTAATTTATTTTCATAAATATTATTCCTAAATTTCTGGAAAATGCGCAGAGTGTCGGTTGTCCGAAACTTGACACGTTTCGGTGTTTTCGAGATTCTGGGAGGACCGGAAATCAAAATCATGAACAGTTTGAAGTTTCGGAAAGATAACACAGAGGTCTATGACATATATTTTTTCCAAAAATTAATTCGTTCATCTAGTATTTTAGTTATTCTGTTGAACTCAGAATTGATCGATTGATCACCGTTTTGGTCACGATTAGCCATAACAGCGATATCTTTTGACCAAAGCGTGATTTTGTGGCACGGTTGATTCCAGCACACTCGTGGCACTGAAATCTACCAAGGTGCACTTTCAAAATCTAGAGTTCATAGTGTTTGACTAGATAGTCAATGACACGTCTCGATTTGCGTGCCATGGTTTCCAAAATTGGGAAACATGACTTTTGATGGCCAAACTTGCATGTTTAGATTATATTCAGATTATTATTAGGTTAAATTAGTTTTTAAGTGAATTATTTTAGAATTAATTATTATTAGATTAGTAACCCAACTAGCCACTATTCCATGAATTTAGAACTAGAACATTAGAATTGATTTTTAGTTTTCGTGCACGGTTCATGGTGCGATATGTGTTATAGGTTGACAGCTCCTAGATCGGCATCCCCTCATCCTCGACTTGTGACTACGGTTTATGCAAGGACCACAGGCAAGTATACCTTGCCGAACATATACAGTATTTACATTATTTTCTTTCTATTGTACTTCTTTCATATGGTTACCTGTTTCCCATATTGTGATTGTTTCGTTATCGACTGTTTTACTTGTTTCTAGATTTACGTGCATGTATAGGATAATCGATATTGCTTGATTATTGGTCTTTTCGTGTTACCCTGTCTCATGATTGAGTTGTCAGTTTCTATATCTTGTTCTTGACTTGACCATTCTTGACTGGGAGTATCTTGCATTGTACTACAGTTGAGACATACTATAGATTGGAAGTATCTTATATTGTACTATGACCTATAGCATATATTGATTGTTTGATTGACTTGATTTGCGACACTATGAATTGGGAGTATCTTGTATTGTACTACGATTTATAGGAGTCTGCTTGACCTTGTATCCTTTAGGAGAGGAGATCGATACTAGAATTGGCTAATCTTGACTGAGAGTATCCTGCTTTGTACGTCAATTGAAACACTATAGATTGGGAGTATCTTGCATTGTACTACAAGCTATAGGAGTTCTGATTGATAGTTAGCCAAGTCTAGTATTACATTTCTACATGACTCATCGTCCTTAGATGTTCTTCTTGTAGTGTTCTTATCCTCCATACATGTTATTTATTGTCATATTAGTAGGCATATTTTATGTATCTTGCTAGTCCTCTGAGGACCTGATGATCTCTTCAGGTAGCTGATTGCACGGAGTTAGTTAGCTGAGCATGTGGTAGTTGAATTCAATCGCATGATTTAGGTATTTTGTTAATGTTATTGATTTACTATCTTTCTCGTGCTTTTATGATATATCCTGCTTATCAGCTTAGCTTTATAGACTCATATTATCCTTGGAGTCTAATCGGACATATATGCTAATGGGCTGCAGATCACGACCCATACTTGTTCATTCTTGTCTTATATATTCTTGTGGATTGAGATACACTATAGGTTACCATATTAGCCATGATACCATGATCTTGACAGCTTATACGTACTCGAGTCGGGCTGGAGTCCGCTTGATACGTAGCTGGCTTGCTCACGCTCTCGCATCCCGAAAAGTGGGTGCGGGTCATGACAGGGAGAGAGGTATAGGAGACCCCTTCCCATTATTCAAGCCGGGGGCTTTCTGCAGGTCATATCCCATTTTTGTCACTAGTTCTCGGGACTATTGACTATATAGATGGAGTGCTAGCTAGTAGTTAACTTTCGGCTTTGGTGTCATTGTTTTGCTAGAAGGAAGTGAAATCGCTACTGGAATGAAGGTAGCATCCAGAGGTGGAAGATGATGACCACCCAGTGAAGTCATATGACATGACTTGTATTTGGTTATCTTTTTAGATTTTGTAGACGAAGCAGGCGTCTCAAAATCAACAACCAAATCAGGATGGATCCACATGATTTTTTCTTTGTCGTTTGACAGAGGGATAAGATCGTCACTTCGTGCTGGTGGAAGGTTAACGATCTCTAGGGTGGCTTTCGGATAGGGATGACTCCATCCTACACAAGTTGAGCAGGAAAGTTATCGAACTGCAGAGAGACGACATTGGCAGTCACAATCTTTTCATTCTGCTGTAGAGTGATCATGCCAGCATTAATTAGCTCCTGGATCTTTCCTTTGAGCACGTAACATTCCCTAGTCAGGTGTCCTATGAACTTGTGATACACACAGTATTTAGGATTGTCAGTTTTACCTACTTCATCTAGCCATTTTGCTTTGGGCAGTTGAAGCTTGTTGCTTTTGATCAGACAATCAAATATTCTCATGATGTCGTCCTCATCAAAGAAATATTCCTTCTTAGGACGCTGTGTTCTCTGTGGAGGTGCTGACGTAGTAGGTATTAACTAACCCACATTAATAGCCAAAGCTTCTTTGCCTTTCACATTGATGGCTAAAGCTTTCTTGTTCTTGCGGTTGTTCTGACGACCACCGCTGTTGAGATGTTCATCTTTATCAAGATTAGGCATCTGGATGCCTAGTTGTTTGAACTTGTCAGCATTGTCTTCGGCTGCCCTGACACTTACTATGAAGGAGGCCCAGTCTTGAAATTGCGTGGGTCCAGTCCACATGTGTGAGGACCCTGATTTTTTAAAATTATTTTTTATAGTATTTCTAATTATTAGGTTATATTGTATATTTAATTAGGATTTTATATGTACTTTTTCGTGTCTTTGATTTTTGGAGCACAAGACATGCCCATCTCTCGAAACGTCCTTCATGAGTTTTATAGTAGACAGTATGACCTTCAATTTGATATATCATGTCCTATCCAAACTTGTCTCCTAGCATTCTTTTAACTTCGTACAACTTTGGGTCAATTTAGGCCATTTGATTATTTACCATAAATCCAGACCTAACTTCCCATGTGAGTTCGGAACTCGATATAGATCAAAAACTTTAGACCCAATATATAGTTTTGACCCATTTTGAGTCTACGACACACATGCCAAGGGGGTGTCACTCAATCGAGTCCCCATGTGCTATTTAATTGCGAATGGCACAAGAGACTTATTAGTTGACTCTTAGAGTTCGATTAAATTAGAAAATATATTTGGACCCTAACCTAGCCAACCCCACCTGGTAGGAAGCCATGTTAGGTTGCCATGACAGTATAATTATTATGGATTTATTTTGGGATGTCATACAGTCAAATAGATTTAAATACAATTTGGTATATATATGATTATATTTATAATAGCCTAAATACTATATATATATATATATATATATATATATATATATATATATATATATATATATATATATGGCCTTAGCCATGGTTAAGTTTTGGAGTACAAGATGACTAGCAATCGTGGCACTGATAGTGCAGTGGCGTGCCTTGACTAGTGAATTAGCCAAAGTAGGAAAGGCCGAGCCATGGCGGTGTCCTAACTAGAAAAACCAGGCCATGTTGTGAGTTGACCCCTATAAATGAATTGATTAGTAATTATTAAGAAATTTGACTTTTAGGAGACTCGGTTGTACCAAACTAGCCCGGGCTTGACCTGATTCAAACCCATGCCCATCTAGTCATACGGGATGTTCAAAGACGTCCATGTAGATATATTTTCACATCTATATATTTCATAGTTTACTTAATGGTCTAATAGTTATTTTCTAATTAATTGATATATATATATATATACATTATATATGTGCTTGCTATTAAGCTACTATTTAATTTATCTGATAACTAATTCCTTTACATTAGCCTTATGCAATAGGATTTTACTATACATATTTGTATGAACCCCTATTATTGCCTTACCTTATTTTGTTATCCTTATTATTTTATTATTATTGTTATTATAATGGTTATTACTTTTGAAGTATAATAAATATATGTATCTCATATATATAGTATTACTATTTATAGTAATATTTTACATTTGAATTATGATAATAGTTAATAAAAGTATTTTTTTGATTTTTGTATTAATAAGAGGATTTATATATGGATATATATAGTTAGAGAGAGAGAGACATATATATATGTATGTATATATATGGTTATATATATGTGGTTTTGTATAAAAAAAAGAAACCAACAAACCCAGTAAAAATCTCACTCGCGAGATGATCACCAAACCAAACCCGCACCTGCAGCCCACCCCCTTTGTTCGATAATAGCAGCGGTATATAAGAGAGGGTGAGAAGAATTTTGGGAAACCCTAGCACTAATCCCTAACCTGAGCCCCAGGCGATCTCGTGCGTCGCCGCCACGGTGGCCGGCCGGCCATGGCAGTGCCGGCGAAGCAACTGAACGTGCGGCAGTAGCAACAGACGTCACAACAGAGGCAGCAGTAGCAGCCTGTCACCTCAACTTCAAGGGGGAATCTCTCTATCATCGTGCATTCGTTTGGCATTTTGATTTCTCAGGTATGTTACCAACATAAACATCTTAACTACCTGACAATTAGTTTTAATAGGGACGGATCTGATTTGACGATAAATCGGATCAAAATCGACAGAAAAAATTGTTCAAACAGAACAGTTTTAGAATTTAAAACCACTGCTTTGGAAGACAGATTTTGATCTGGTCATATAAAATTCCCAAAACTAATTAAAGGCAGTCCTAGACAACCTATAGGGCTCTGCAATCCAATTTACATAACTCGATTTCATTGACTATGCTTCGAGAAATCGGATCCCAAATATTGACAAAAACCCGTTTTCAAAACTGTGATTTTTCAATAAAACTCTCCGGTACAACGTGCGTCCCGCCAAACCGGGCAACGTGGTCACGAACCGAAAGCATCAAAAGGAGCATAACGACTTCGCAGACGTGTGGGCTTTGACGGAATTCAAATTGGTTGCGTGTGTGCGACGAATTTGATGAGTATACGTCAAAATTTACCGTATCGGCCTTTTCGAAATTCTCTAATTACTTTGTGCACGTTCGTCATCTCGAGACGAAACTTGTGCCAGTAGGACCATATCATTTTTCTGGTCCTGTATGCCAAGTTTGGTCCAATTTCGAGACAGTTGACCAGATCGCCGTTTTACGGTGTCACGACCCGCACCCACTTTTCCGGATACGAGACGTGTCCAAGCCAGCCTACGCCGCAGAGTCGACGGTAGAACGCTGTCACGGCCAAGATGCTCAAAATCACAAAATATAATATTTACTGCTCATTCACATTTCTAAATTTATTACAACATTTACAATATTTATAATTAAAGACAATACAAAGTTCTCACAATTAATGAAAATGATACAACTGCTATATATTTCTAGGTTGACCTCAGCATACCCAAGCCTTCCCAATGCTAAGAGTGGTCGCAGCTAAACCTGAAAAATGTTAGTTTCCAGTCAGGAATGGAACGAGTACAATCTCACAACAGAATCAATAAATGACGAAATCCATAAATCTGTAATAATGCTGAGATACTTGATAAGGGATAAACAGGGAATCATGGCAGGAATCATGCGAGTAAAAACAGAAAGACATGGTACACAAGACAAGCAATGACAAAAAAACTGTAATGTAACAAGACTATATCTAACAAGTGATTTGAAATACACTTTCGACATGTAAACGGCTAAGGGGTAAATCCGGCACCCTGCACGTGTCGTGTGTAGCTGCTATCAAGCAAGAATAGACATTTTTGGAATATTTCTGGGTATGTTTACATGTCTACTAATGTACTTCCCCGCCCGGCTAGTACCCATGGATTCAAACAGGTCACGAACACGAAAATATATTGGTCACGAACAACATGCAAGAATCCATAACTACTATCTCGTGTGACAAGCGTGTCAAGAATAAACATGATATCAATGTAAAACAATATTAAATACAAGAAGTATAGAGATAATCAAATACGAAAACTATCAGAGATGTACTCGCCTGAGGTCCTGTGCTGGTAAAACAAACCATCTTGTTGGGTCCAGCATAGTCCAAGCCTAAGGTGGATATGAAGAAGTCCAGAGTAAAAATAAATAGAAATATTGGATTAGTCGTGATCAAGGACAATCTAACCTAAAAGAAGATTTGACGTAGAAAATTTATAAAAATTATATATATATATATATATATATATATATATATATATATATATATATATATATATATATATATATATATATATATATATATATATATATATATATATATATCTTAGAAAATTATTTAGAAAAATATCTATATATTCCTATAAAACTTTTAGGAAAATAAAGTATATATATAACCCTTTGAAGAATAAGTATCTATATATTTTCAAAACCAAAATATTACGAGCAGAGATTTTTGAGCCTACGTAAAATATACTTACTAAAAATACTTATTTATAAAATCTAGAAATAACTTATATAATTCTAGTTCAAAAGTATGTATATGTAAGAGTCTAGTAAAATTTTAAGCCCAATACTATTAACCCAAATAAAATTTATCATACTAATTTTGAAAACTATTTATGTAAAACCTAAATATAAACCAATTATGGTATATAGTCCTAAGGTCCAGCCCCTTTATTTATAAAATATCAAAATATTTCGTAGGCCGAGGCCCAAACCCAGCCAAATAAATTCCCAACATTAAAACAAGCCAAACCTTTAAATATAGATATAATTTTCAAACCCAACCTATATCTAAATCCCACCCAAAGCTCAATCATATGTTCATTTATATATAAACAACTCCAAAATTTAGTTTTATTTAAGATAGAAACTATTAGGCTCATTAACCAATTTAAAATACAAGTCAACTTTAATACTAATGTTTAAAGCCCATAAATATAAACAAGTAATATTAGAGGACCAATGATAAAATATCAGCCAAAATTTTTAAAATAATAGACTAAGACTTTACCATCTTCAAGCGGAAAATCTTGTCAGCCCATATAATATCTAAAGCTCAAAACTAATTGTTTTAGTTATGTGGGCTTAAGACCAACTTTACTTTGGTTTAAACTTGAAGCCCCAAAAATATATATATATACTGTTTACTTAATAATAATAACTAATAACAACAATAATAATAATAATGATAATAATAATAATAGTGGTTTTTATATAAGTATAATAGTAATAAACATGTTGGTAATATAGTTATAGTAAGAGACAGCAATTCTGGAGTTTGCTTCTCCCCATACATGGGGAAGCGGCTAGTAAAGAGAGGAGGTTTTAAAAGGGAAAGAGTGAGAACCATCGAAAGAGGGAGACAAGACAGAGAGAAAGGGGAAATGAGTCGAAACATACCTAGGGTTCCGGCGTGGTCTTGCCAGAGGCGTGCAACAGTCGCGGACTGTCGTCGGTGCGGCGCTGGGTGCTGGCGGCACATGGGACAGCATCTGAGCGTAGCGCACGAATCTCGTCGCCATCGCACAAATTTGACCGCCAAGGAGTAGGAGCGCTGGAAACGGAGGTCGCCGAGCACTCGCGTGCGACGGACAGGGCTCTCATCGGAGCGCACGACGTTCGTCACGGCTTGGGAACGATCGGCCCCGGAGGGGAACGACGGTGCAGGTGGCAAGGAGTCTGGATCATGCTGGGCGGGGCTATTGGACGCGGAGGCGTTTGTCCATTCGAGGATCGACGAAGGGAAGGGGACATTCGTCGGGTTTGCTCGGCCACTGCTGTCGCCGCGTCTAGGTGCGGCGGACGCTGCGGGTGCTCGATACCATACTCGAGGAGGGCATCCGTGCTGCGAGCGGCTCTGGCAGCGACGCCACTGAGCGAGGTGGTGCCGAACATGGTCTCGCCACCTATAAAGATCTAGTGGTGGGGCCAGATCCAAGGCAATGGTGACGACGAGGCACTGGGCCTTGGTCGTGGTGGTGATGGTGTTGTGACAGAGGAAGGGTGGGTGCTGTCAGTGGATTGGTGGTGTTGGTTACTGTGGTGGTGAGCATCAAAAATGGTCGTCTGCTCGAGTTTAAGGAGACAGGGAAGGAAATCGGGGATGTGGTCGGGAAGGCTACGGCGGTGATGGTTCATTGATAGTGGTGGTGTCTATGGGTGGCAACGGGTTTTGTGGACGGGAAGTAGGAGTTGTACATTGTCTACCGGGAAGAAATAAGGGAAATTGGCATATATATATTTGTATAGAGATAAGATCGACTTTTAGAAAGAATTCTATCAGGATTAGGATTTGCCATAGATAAGTATTTATCTTAAACCAAATACAATTATTTAAATCAATATATTCTAATCGAAATTCATTATTCGATAATAATATCGAGCTAAATCTAAATAATTTAATTCGTATGAACTTAATCAAATCAAATAACAAATTTAATGTAATCATAATACATTAGTAGATAGAATATTAACTTAAATCAATATCCAACATAATCAAATAATTTTAAATCATATAAATAAAATCTTGAAATTAAATAATTGATCACTATCATAATTTGAAATAGAAAGGTAAGGAAAATAATATTGATATTATCATTAATTAAATCCTATAATTCAAATCTATGGTCAACCTAATAATTTACAAAATAATAATATATTCTTAAATCAAAACGATAATTGATTACTTTAATAAATAATATTCGATAAAATATATTTTTATTAGTCAAATTCTTATAAAAATGTTTATAATTTTCAAAATTGTTTTTCGAAGTCAATAAGCTAATAACACAATAACGCCAATAATGAATTTTAAGAGAAATATTTTATCTTAAACTAATCATATGGATTTTCTTTTAGAAATACAAAAATAGAAGAAAAATAACGTGTACATGTTTCCAAAGAATCTGTTTCAAAACACAAATAAAAGTAGAATAACTAAATAAATAAAATTTGAAAACACGGGAAGATGAGTTACATGCGGGCCCCACCAACGGGCAAATTTATGCACAGCCCACCAGAATCCAACTTTGAACATACCGTTGGGTTCGTATCATAAAAAAAATCCGTAGACATGTAGTTTGATGACATTAGAGACCATTGACTCTGTCACTCTTTTTGGTACAAAGCGGATCCAACGATGGACACCGTTTTGACCCAAAATTACCGTTTTGCCTCTGTGTCCAGAATTAGACTTAAGGATAGGCAATCCTAGCTAATTTGACTAATCTAGAAACATTGGTAACATCTATTATAGCTTCTGGAGGCAGTTGTGAGACTTGGACTTTCTGACTTGTTGATTGGCGATATATTGTTGGTTCTCCGTGCAACCCTCAGGCAAGTACACCTTACCAAACTTTACAGTACTTGTAATACCCCGCTTCCCATGGTGCATTATGATGATTCATTGACTCGAAGAGTTGCGTTGATCCGATGAGGTATCGATGTGAATCGATACAGAGCATAAGTTCGGTTTGAGCAAGGTATTGACTTGGTTGATCTGGTGTGTAGGCTATACTTTTATGCTGGATTGTAAAGGGTCTACATTGTTGTCTTACTCAAAATAATGTCTGCGAAACCAAATCATCGCCTTGCAACAGATTGTGGCATGGGCGCGGTAGGCTGAATCAGTCGAATAGTTCAATGGAGTGGCTAAGTCAAGAGAGTTAGCCGTACAACCAAGTTATGGAATCGAGTCGCATCAACTCGACAAAACGATAAGGCGTATCGACTTAAGTTGGACAGGTTCTTGACTCTCTCTTCCTATTCCTTCACATCTAATAAAATGTATCCTTGTATGCGTAAGTTACCATTAAGCTAGCGAGCGTGGCTCGAACGGTTAAAAGTCTTAGTATGTGTCGAACATTAAGGTAGGACATTGAACATTGAACAATTGAAGCGACGTGCATCAGGTGTACGGGTCGCGGTAGGGCGGTGATGGTAGAACATTGAAAGGAAAATATTAAGATGTGCATCACGTGCACGACTCCGAGAACATTGAATACTAGGCCTAGAACATTGATTATAGCACTGAGCATGCCCTCGTGCACGGAAGCTAGGAAATGACTAAGTAACTACGGAATTAGGCTATGTGAATAACTTATGAATGGAACGCGTTGAATATAAGTACGAGATGTCTAAGACGTTAGGCATCGTGCATCAATACGGATGTGTTGGGGCATAATGCCGACGGAACTTGAGATAGGGATGGTGGATTATGTTGATGGAACGTGAATATGTTTAGGGAACGAGATTATATTTATGGAACATGAGATTGGTTGGAATGTTATGACTTGCTTTCTATGGCACGTACTGCATGGTCAATGGACTCGGATGGCCCGTGCATGGGTACGGCTTCCCTCGGACGGTTACGACCGGGGCACCGGGACCGTTCGGCCTAGGAGAGAATTATGTATGGTATTTATGATGCACATCATTAGGATGGGTTACGACCGGCCAGTGTTGTGATAAGCTATGATATTAGTAAGTTTGTGATCCTTCAGATACTGGGCTAGCAACCCATATTGGAGCGATAATAGGCTTACACATAAGGATGCCAGGTCTATTACGGTACGAAACACCGTGACCTTCATATAGATAGAGCCGGTGGACTGAGATTAGAGTTGGGTGTAGGGACTGCTACCCTTATGCATATGTCTAAGTATGGTTGGTTGGTTGCGTGAATTGTATGATTGCTTATGTAAAGTTCTAACCATTGTAGGCTAGGCAAAACGGGACGGAGATGAGCACGATCACTATATTTATGTTCATATTATGTCTAACTATATCTGCCGCAGGGACACGGTATTGGACACATTTATGATAAGTTGCCATGCATTGAATATTGCCATAAAACTGATCCTAAGGCTAAATAGAAAGATCACCAATTAATATTGCATGTTTCACTAAATATACTTAGTGTTTGGTTTGGGTGCGAGTGGGTCTTGATCAGTACAGCAAGGACGAAAGCACTAATCCCCCACTAGTTTGCTTGCACGTTCAGGTTATGATTGGCTCGGGGCGAACTTGGCTTGGATGCGCCGAGACATAGAGTCCTTAGCGTTTCAAGAGGAGCTACCGCGTAGGCGTTCGAACTTGTGATATGGAGATGTTCGACCGAAGACTACTTATTGGCTATAAAGAGACATAATGTATGGAACAATGTAATCCTTTGTGAGCTAGAGAGATCATGAGCGTTGTAGCCAATTGGCATGTTAAGTTGGGCGATTTAAAGCCTTTGTAATCTTTAGTTCATTATCAATAAAAGAGATTCTTATTGTATACTATGTTTCCTTCCGCTGCTTATGTTATCAATTTGAGATACACACTATGTGAACCTGTTATCTTGCCTTGTACGAGCGCAACTTCAGGCTCATACGGCATCACGCTCCAGCGAGGACAATAATTCGGGTAAAATCTAGCGAGGATGAATGATTTCCCGGGTCTGGGCGTGACAGTACTTACATGCTTTTTTATACTGCCATTCTTTTATGTCTCACTTGGTACATATTTCTCTCCTGCTTCATATCATGGATATTTTCTAGTTTTACGTGCACGTAGATTATTAATCTTTCTTTTCTCATGTTACTAGCTATATTTTTTTATCGTGTTCATGTCTAGTGATAGTATTGCTTAGCTTCTGTCGTATCCCTTTGATATAATTGAGATGGACTTGACTTGTTGACATCTTGACTTGACTTGACTCGTAGTTCTAGGCGAGGACCTTGTGATAGACGATGACTTTAATTGACTATTCTCTGTTGTGAGCCCCTACTGAGCTGCGATAGAGACTTACTATAGCTTGTGAGCCCCCACTGAGTTGTGATCTATAGGACCGTGAATCTCCACTGAGCTGCGGTTTACTCCAATTTATTCTTAGTCATGTTTATCAGCACGATTCTCGACGGCATGTTATTTTCTTATATTTTATTCTTGTACTACTCTGTAGTCTTTATTTCTTGTACTATTTCCTATCCTTCCTTGCATGTTAAAACTGTTAAAGTAGGCATGTATATTATGTGTCTTGCTAGTCCTCTGAGGACCTGGTGATCTCTCCAGGTATTAGCTGAAGTGATCGAGGTAGAATACATTAGAGAATTGATGATTGTTTCTCAGGAATTTTAGGTATATTTAGTTCATATCTTTTCATACTCGTCCTATATTATATTACTTTGATATTGCTGCTATATAGCCTAGTTTTACAAGCTTTATCTTTCATTAGAAGCTTGTTCAAGATAATTGCATTAGAGTCTGGTCCACTTTATTATATATTATCTTTTCTTGTTACTTGTAGTAACCGGTTTACTAATATCTGACCAGCATTAGTTTACTTGGTTTATACAAGAGTTTATCTTCAGTGGATTGAGATATTTGTAGTTGAATGGATAGATTGCTTTAGAAAACCAGACAGCTTATAAGTATTCGAGCTGGGCTGGAGTCCTCTCGATGCGTAGCTTGCATGTATATGTATCCTAGTCCTACGTATTTTGGGACTGGGGCGTTACAACATGCTGATTATAGGTAACAAGTTTAATTTACAAGTATCTATACTCAGTGCATCTAGAGTACCCAGAGGCATTTTGAGTGCCTCTCGATGGAAGTGCTCAATAAAACGTTCAGCAGTTTCATTAGGCCATTGCTTGATTTTGATAAGGGCCGACATGGTCATGTCATTTGTTCCCTCATAAAAATGTTCCAGGAATATTTGCTTGAATCATGCGAAAGAAGTTATGCAACCATCTGACAAGCTATGATACCAATCATAAGCTGGACCCGCCAAGCACCCAATGTATACTCCATTGAGTAGAGCATCATTCGGTTGGAGCTGATCAGTCATCACCTCAAAATGATTAAGGTACTGGCTTGGAGGCCGTCAAACAGCATGATGGTTGGTGGCTTATATTTGGGTAGAAACAGAACTTCCTTCTACTCTATAGGATAGGATTGTTTAATCCCTAACTTTTACACACCGTCCTTCTGCTTGAAAGCTTCAAACTGATTGTGCAGAAGCTTTACTGCTTCAATAGTGTCCCCTGATGCTTGGAGAGCTTGACTGATTCGATGTGTTAGGAGATGAGACTGCATAATAAGCACCACCCCAGCACCAGAATGACTTGGGGCTGGCATGGTAGCATTGGGTTGGAATCGAATTCGTAACCGACGGAACAGTGTGTTATGCCACGATCACATCATGCATACTTGCCATTATTTCAGCCATGTTCTTCAAGTTGTCCTCTAAAGCGGTGATCCTCTGCTCCTATCTGCCGGAACTAGATGCATCTTGTTCTTCGTTAGTGACATAGGCAGTTACTTTTCTGGCCACCGAAGAAGAGCTAGTAGAAAAGATGGTCCGTTCACAGCCTTCACTATCGGCATCGAAGTCATGCAAAGAACCACCCCCAGGATAAAGAGTGGGAAGATTCTCTTGATTGAGGAAATCCTGATTTGAATCAAGAAGATTCCTTTGACCGATTGTTTCTTGGTCGGAAAGATTATTTTGACCGATTATTTCTTGGTCGGAAGGAAGATTCCTTTGACCGATTATTCCGTAGTCGGAAGAAAGATTCCTTTGACCGATTGTTTCTTGGTCGGAAGGAAGATTTTTTTGACCGAGTAGCTCTCGACTTCTTGATCTGGTATTTTGGTAGACTCCTTCATCGGAGTCACGAATCCGATTAAGGTATTGTTGACAGGGTTGCAGGCTGCATTACGTCTTGGACATTTTCTACCCCTAGTGCTTCGAGATGTCATGTTGACTGAATCGAGTGTAGTTCAAACGGTCGAAGATAGACCGTTTAGCTGACTAGCAGCAACATTTGATTACTATTTCGTGGTGGTGATTACAATGATCTTCCTGATGCGGAGTTATAGATGGACGAGATGGTCCTGCGATCTTCCATTTTTGTACAAAAAGTTCGCGGAGATCTATTATAGTGACAGGATAAGGAGAAGTCAGAGGTACATATTCCTTAATGATGTTAGGAACCTAATTTTAGTTCTTGAGGTACCTTGTTCCCTGTGTGTACAGAGGAGTACTGACTTCATTGGCATAAGTGAGAGGATTCTTGATTTGAGGAACTCACCCTATGCGCAACCTGACATGTGGCACAAATTGTTCTTGATGTATGTTTGATATTGTTCTGTGCTGGTTAAGGTAGGTGCGTATGTCAGGGTTGTGCGCCACCTGACTGTATGTCTGAGACACCCTTAGTTTACCCTACTTTGTTCTTGAAATGTGCAGGGTAGGAAGATCCTAGATCTGGCTTGATTGGCGTTGACCTTGAGGAGTGGGCAAGATGCTCTGTTGTTCTGCGCCACATATTCCAGCACGTTTGGCACAGCATAGATGAGCAGTAGAAAATGGACTTCGAACAGAGTCTAGTTTCTTGGCATTGATTTGATTGTCTTTGCCAAGAGAAGTATACCTTCTACTCAGGAGCGTTCTTGCATTGACTGGCACGGAGGCACAATCAGATGCATTTTCTACCGAGTCAAGGACTGAGGAATGATAAGGAGAGGCCATAGGGCACTTTCCTTTGTTCTGTGCAGGGGCAGTGGTGATTATCTTCTCCACTAAGTTTAGAACTGGAGAGGAAGAGAGATTGGCCATGCGGCACTGTCCCCTGATTGGCGCCTGTGTAGTGATTGGTGCACCCTCTACCAATTTCAGAATTGGTGAGGAAGAAGTGGCCATGTGGCACTGTTCCTTGGTAGGCGCCAGGGCTGTGGCTGGAGCATCCTCTGCCAATTTAAGAATTGGCGAAGAAGAGAAAGTAGCTACAGAGCTTTTCTCTAAGCTTGGCACAGGAGTCATGATTGGTGCACTGGAGGACTTCAGAGTCCAGACAGCGTGCGCCCTATTTTTGGAAGTAACAGTGGTACGCTTGACACCCTTTACACCAATCATGGCTTTATAGGCAGTTTGGTCGACTTGTACGACCAAAGTCTTCTGCATCATATCGACCGACGCAATATCACATTGAGTTGTCACTTTTTCGTCGGAGGAGAAAGTCTTCCCCAGCAGAGTCACCATTTTGTTTGCAAAAATAAAAAGTTTGATTACAAACTAAGAAAAGAGTACAAGAGTACAATTTTTCGGAGAAGTACAACTATAGGAATCTGATCAGAAGATGATCACTTTATCCTTTGGATGATACGGTGACGAAGAAGACAGCCTTTGGAGAGTGCTGCAGCAAATGCTCAGGAGATTATGATCATTAGTGATCCTTATGAAGTCATTTGGAACTCTATTTATAAAATTTAGAGATAACTGTTAAGTAGTTATCCTGGTTAGCGCATACGGCAATTGGCGCACCATTCATCCCTTAGCGCAAACGGTTGGTTTAACTACTTGGACGCGTGGCATGCTGTGATTGATATACGCTTGGTCATGGGCAGTGTTACAGACATGTTCTTTGAGATTAATGACATGTGTGCCATATTATCAAACTGCTTTAGGATGATTTGATTAGGTAGCACCAACTGCTAGGTAGCGCCAGGCACTACTTGTTGTTTTGTGACTTTCTGAATGATATGGTGTCATTGATCACCTCGTGCCAACTGCAGATGTCACGCCCCGATTCTGTAGAATCGATAGTCGTCCCCCGGACGTGATGCCGTACGAACCTAATTTGCGATCGCACAAGGCATAGTCATAAGGTAATCCGAAACACAACATCTAAGAGAGTGAGCACAGACAAATTGAATAACACAATGAGACAAAAACTTTTTATTTTATTGATAATATAAATCATTTACAAACTCCATTACAATCGTGCCGCGCGGACTTTACAATATGACTCAATTACAAAAGAAGTGTCGATGAGATAGCCGTTCCATACATACATCCCTCATTTACAACAAAAGTATTCCAGCCACCTGGATCGGGGGGATGACAAGACATGTTTCTTGGACTTGTAGAGAAGACCAGCAGCGAGGTCTTCGACACGCGATCGAAGCTTCAAAAGCACGAAACGTCGTCTAGCTAGCTGCCACGTTCCTCCTGGTTCCTGTCACCTGCAAAGAGCGAGAGTCAGTACGATCACATATACTGGCAAGTGGCTAATTAAACCCAAGCCCTGTATTTGGTTCAAGCAAATTTATAAAACATGTTAGCTAGCTATTTTGTGATCTTTCTAACCATCCTGATCGATTTGCATGTTAACAAGTTTTGAGGCAAGCAATTATCCAACTTTATCCCGTCTTACGTGCATTGATTCATGCCGTAAAAGGGTATAAAGGTGTAACATCCCAGTCCTAAAATACTTAGGACTAAGTACGTAGACATGCCAGCTGCATTCATACGAAGTATACTCCAATATATGAAAAACCTCGCATGAATACATACGCTATAAAATACAGTAAACTAAGAGTAATCTAATCTCATCCACAAAATGAAAGAATAAAAGATATCATATAATCAACTATAAAATATTTTTCCACTACCAACAAGTAAGGAAAGAAATACATGGAAAATGAAATGAGTTTGGCGAGTGAAGCAAAGATGATCCAAATGCAATCATCCTCGAAGAAATAGAGATGATCATGGCCATGACTCGAATACCTATGAATGACAATAGCACACACCTAGAGAGATAACCAGGTCCTCAGAGGGACGTAACAAGATACAAGAAAATACCATGCCATATAAACTGTGATATATAATAGAAAATAAAGGGATGCATGCAATAGGGTGCCTAACCGTACTATAGTGAATATGTAATAAAGAACAATCCTTCACATATGGGCACTCGGGCTGTATAGCTGTGGCATCGTCCCTTCCTTCGGGAACCAGTCATCTTCGTCCATAACGCTCGATGAACGTCAGAGGAAATCAGTAAGAAAACGTCCATAATGATCCATGAACGTCAGAGAGAATCAGTAATAGTAAGGTGAACCTGCGTCTCCATCGGAGCTTCAGGTTCAATAACAATGCATATGTGGCCCATACATCAAGGAACTGTTCTTTCCACCATATGCCTAGTGGAGTCACATCCATGACTCATATGAACCTCTAGTAACTGCTAAGTCTACTAGCATGCAATTCTATTGGCAGTTACTCCTAACCGTCGCACGCCTCATACATATCGGTGGCCGGTCGACTACGCGGGTACGTATCCTATATATGACTCAAAATACGTGGTAATAGATGTCAAGGCCGTATGAGATATATCAATACCTCACCATCAAATGGGTGGTCACTAGACTAAGTCAATACAAGAGAATAAAACAAAAGCAAGAAAACGACCGATAGAGTCGCTTGCACCCAAGTGTGACTTGGACGCACATTGATATAATACTAACAAAAATAAGTAATGCTGAATATAAATAACTAAAAATAAGAATAATTAAATTACAGAGTAAGGTGGCAAGGTATCTTGCCTGAGGGTTGTGCGAGATGTAGCAAAATTCGACGGTCAGAATCGTCAACACGAAAGTCAAAATCCACAAAGAGCCCCGGATGCTGAAACAAAAATCAAGAACGTGTTCGGTATAAACGATATGTCTAGAAAATGCCTGTCCAAAAGTCCAATTCTGGAACAGGGGCAAAATAGTAATTTCGGGTCAAAACGATGTCCGCCGTTGGCCCCATTTTGCACCGAAATTCATGCCAACGTCTATGGTCTCTAAAGTCGTCAAACTATATGTCTACAGGTCTGGTTTGAGGAGACGAACACAACCGTATATCCAAATTTGGATTCCGACGGACCGTGTACAATTTCGTCCGTTGGATCGGGTCGCGGGCCCGCCAAATAGGCGTTCCAGTCGACCTTCTCAGAATCGGATCAAACTTGGCACACAAGACTAGAATTTTGAAATGGTCCTGTTGGTATAAGTTTCATCTTGATACGACGAACATACACGAAGTTATGGCCATGTTTGTAAAAGGTCGATACGGGGGTATCTCGATGGATACGTACTGATTTCGTCGCGCACAGGCAGCGAAATCAAGTTTCATCAGTTCCCACACGTCGGCAACATCCATAAGCGATTTTCGATGCATATAGTGTGCGACCACTTCGCCGGTTTGTCGAGACGCATGCCGTATCGGGAGAAGTTTTTCTAAATCTTCATAGTTTTATCGTAGTTTTTCTCTAACTTTAACATCAGAAATATTCGCATATAGTGAGTTATAATTGATTCTAAAAGAAGAGGTTTGTAGTTCTATAAGTGTTTTAAAACTCGGTTTTGAAATTTTCTAGAAATTCTTAATAGGGTGCACGAAATCAAAGTCGAAATAAGGGTTCTCTACAATTTTTTCTATTATGCCTTTGGGGCAGTTTTTCGATGACTTCTCGTCGATTTCTCGAATCGATGGGTTCGAGTCAACTGAATCCATCTGCTTGGGTTTCTAGGGGGTTAATCCAGCTACGTATAGAATTTTACGGATCGAGATTTTGCTGAACAGGTAGAGAGAACTCTTATAGGGAAGTAGGGTTCACCGTTGTCGCTTTGCTGCGACTACTGTTCTGATGTGGCTACGGCTGCTTCCGACCTTGCCACGGTGGCTCCTACCGTAGTGGTCCGACATGCTCACGTCAGTCCAGGAGAGGGGCGTACGTGGGATCAGGAGTGGTGGCGAGGTTGTCGCCTAGGGTTTGTAGAGTTGAATGAGAGTTTTTTTCCTCTTGGTTCATATATATAGCTAAGCTATATATGGTTGCTGCTGCTTATAACATGGGTGCTCGAGTTGGCTCACTAGCAATGCTCGGGTTTGGGGGTGTTTTCTAACTCACGAGATATTGGCTCAATATCCCTTGAGTTAGGCCCATTTCTTTTTTTTCCAAAACATATATATATACATACACACTAATAATTTCTATATATACATAAAAATTCCTAAAATCTCCAAAATTATTTCTAAAATATTTGAAGAAATATTTTGTACCATTTTACCTATTATGGTTATACAAGACTATTAAATAAATTATTTAATAAATAAAATAAACAAAGTTGCTAGTAATATAAATACTGTAATCCGTATTTAAACTAGATAACTGTAAAAATATGATAATTTAATAAAATAATAAAATCTTTAAAAAAATTTGTAATACCCTGTACAAAATACCATATATATATATGAAGTAGCAGTTGCTTGCTAATATTATTTATTTATTTATCACAAAATCATAAAATTATTACCAGGCTAAAATAATAAACAAATATTTGCAGAATAAAATTTAACCAAAAATCAGGGACTTTACATCCTACCTAACTTATAAGAATTTCGTCCTCAAAATTAAAATAAAACTTAATATAACAAATAATAAATATAATAAGGCTGAATACGACGAGAGTGTATTAAATCATAAATTGGTTCTCGAAAATATGGAGGTGGTAGTTATTAAAGAATCCAAACTGACAACATATTCTACAATATAGGGTACTCTTTGTCTTGCATGGGTCATAGGTATCCAGTCGTTTGTGGGAATAGGGCAAAATCGCATGGAAAAAAAAATCAATTGGGACGAAAATAGACATCTGTGGTTTTGTTCTAAGGAAAAAAAGTCATATACGTGGTGTGGTTGAAATGGAGCACAATGTGGTGTGTTTGTGTGGAAAGGTATGTCATGTGAGTAGAGTGGTTCGTCTAGTTCATGGGGGCAAAATTTGTTGGAAGGAAATGGCTAGTATTGTGCTCCAATTATCAAGGTCACGGTAGAGGTATCAAGATGATACAGATAGAAATGAACCTTATAAATCGATGATTTATTAGTTCCGTTGGAACCAATCTTTTATTATTTTAAGTCTTGGACTTTTATCTATATTGACTGTACAAGATTCCAAAATCTATCTGAACCATTCTTACTAGGTTAGGGCAACATAGAATAGGTTTCAACCCAAATGGTTGGGCTAATTGTCAGTCACATGGGTTACTAGGTTCCTTAAGCCCAAAATGTGTCCTTTTGTGACTTTTGCGTATAAGTAGCACAAGAGAACTCAATTGGGTGGCACACTAGTGGCACATGCGTAGTGGGCATCGAGTGGTCACAACCATATATTGGGTCAAAAAGGTTTGAGTCGAGGTTGGCTCTCTAACTGAAGTCAGAAAGGACAATGGTATTATGGCAGGGGTTATAACTAGCCATTTTGACCTGAAAGTCGTATCATGAAAATAGAGTACAAGGGGACGTGTTTTAGTGGGACATGATATGTCTACTTGAAGGTGGGCTCGTCTAGGTCTTTTATATAGAATTTGTTGGAGGGTAACAGCTGGTCTCGTGCTCCGAATATCAATGTCGCGGTCGGGGACACCAAAAGATCTAAATAGAAAGTGGGAGTTCATGAGTCACTAATTTATCATCCTAATGAGAACAAATTTGCTTTATTTAGTTGTAAGCTTAGTGAATCCCAAAATGTAGAAGGCTTACAATCTATTCACTCTAGAGACTAGGACATAGTTTTAGGAATAACGAGGTTAGAAAATTTTAAAGTTTTGTGATATCGTACCTCGACTTTTGATAATAAAGAATAAGGCACGATGTAATGGATAATGTGATACGGTAGATATGAATCAAATTCGAGGATCATACCACGAATTCTAATAAATGGAAAATGATTGCGTACCACGATACATGAGTCGATAAAATAGAATAATCTACTCATCCATAGTATACGAGAGTTATCGATAGGGGTAACAAAAAGATCTCAACAACTAGGTCAAAATTTTTTATTTGTGTTAAGTCGGTCAGACTATAGTCATAAGGTTTCTAATAGTGTTGCACGTAGTGCTCCTGCATTGCTGTTGATAATTAGTGAATCGGTATGATGGAGCATTACGCTGCAGATATTGGTAAAGGTGTTGTTCTAGTGCAAAGTCACGTCTTTAATAATAAAATTGTATGCCTATAGTAACACCTGTTGGATCCCTAATCTCATAGTCACGCTAAATGCTTGTCTTTGTTTTGTGACTTTCTGAATGATACGGTGTCATTGATCACCTCGCGCCAACTGCAGATGTCACGCCCCGATTCTGTAGAATCGATAGTCGTCCCCCGGGCGTGATGCCGTACGAACCTAATTTGCGATCGCATAAGGCATAGTCATAAGGTAATCCGAAACACAACATCTAAGAGAGTGAGCGCAGACAAATTGAATAATACATTGAGACAAACTTTTTATTTTATTGATAATATACATCATTTACAGACTCCATTACAATCGTGCCGCGCGGGCTTTACAACATGACTCAATTACAAAAGAAGTGTCAATGAGATAGCCGTTCCATACATACATCCCTTATTTACTATAAAAGTATTCCAGCCACCTGGATCGGGGGGATGCCAAGACATATTTCTTGGACTTGTAGAGAGTCTTCAAAATTCAACATCGAGGTCTTCGACACGCGGTTGAAGCTTCAAAAGCATGAAACGTCGCCTAGCTAGCTGCCACGTTCCTCCTGGTTTCTATCACCTGAAAGAGCGAGGGTCAGTACGATCACATGTACTGGCAAGTGGCTAATTAAACCCAAGCTCTGTATTTGGTTCAAGCAAATTTGTAAAATATGTTAGCTGGCCATTTTGTGATCTTTCTAACCATCCTAATCGATTTGCATGTTAATAAGTTTTGAGGCAAGCAATTATCCAACTTTATCTCGTGTCACGTGCATTGATTCATGCCGTAAAAGGGTATGAAGGTGTAACGCTCCAGTCCCAAAATACGTAGGACTAAGCACATAGACATACCAGCTGCATACATACAAAGTATACTCCAATATATGAAAAACCTCGCATGAATACATAAGCTGTAAAATGCAGTAAACCAAGAGTAATCTAATCTCGTCCATAAAATAAAAGAATAAAAGATATCATATAATCAACTATGAAATGTTTTTGTACAATATGTTAGGCGGAGACAAATCTACTACCAACAAGTAAGGGAAGAAATACATGGAAAATGAAATGAGTTTAGCGAGCGAAGCAAAGACGATCCAAGTACAATCGTCCTCGAAGAAATAGAGATGATCACGACCACGACTCGAATACCTGTGAATGACAATAGCACACACCTAGAGAGATAATCAGGTCCTCAGAGGGACGTAACAAGATACAAGAAAACACAATGCCATATAAACTGTGATATATGATAGAAAATAAAGGGATGCATACAATAGGGTGCCTAACCGTACTATAGTGAATATACAATAAAGAACATTCCTTCACATATGGGCACTCGGGCTGTATAGCAGTGGCATCATCCCTTCATTCGGGAACCAATCGTCTCCATCCATAACGCTCGGTGAACGTCAGAGGGAATCAGTAAGAAAACGTCCTTAACGCTCCATGAACGTCAAAGGGAATCAGTAACAGTAAGGTGAACCTACGTCTCCAACGGAGCTTTAGGTACAATAGCAATGCATATGTGGACCATACATCAAGGAACTGTTCTTCCCACCCCATGCCTAGTGGAGTCACATCCATGACTCATATGAACATCTAGTAACTGCCAAGTCTACTAGCATACAATTCTATTGGCAGTTACTCCTAACCGTCGCACGCATCATACGTATCGGTGGCTGACCGAGTACGTAGTACGTATCCTATATGTGACTCACAATACATGGTAATGTAGGTGTCAAGGCCGTATGAGATATACCAATATCTTATCATCAAATGGGTGGTCACTAGATGTCACAACCCGCACCCGTTTTTTTTAAAACGGATATGAGACGTGTCCAAGCCAGCCTACGCCGCAGTATCGGCGGTAGAACGCTGTCACGGCCATGAAGATCAAAATCACAAATAATGCTCATTCACATAATTAATTTAAATTACAATGATCACAAGTTTTACATTTGTAGAAAAATATAAACTTGTACAAATAAATGAATGACTACAACTCAACTATCTAGCTAGTCTCTAGGCTTTTGTCTGCAAGTATTTCCGTCACTCCCCAAGCTAAGTGAATCCACGGCTAACCTGAAAAATGTTGGTTTTCAGTCAGGAATGGAACGAGCACAATTCACTGAATGCAATTTCAATAAATGAAAATGACTATAAAACATAGGTTAGACATCAATCATGAGTTTTAAAAATAAACAAAAAAATGAAAAATCAGTAGCAAATAAATAAACAAAATACCATCCCAATCGTAGAAGTACCTTTGATATGTGATCGGTCTGGGATACTACACCGCACGGTCTACGATGTCTACTTGCATGAAAAATAAGCATTGTCTACGATGTCTACTTGTAGAAAAATAAGCACTGTCTACGATGTCTACTTGCAGAAAATAAGCACTATCTACGATGTATACTTGCAAAAAATAAGCACTGTCTACGATGTCTACTTGCAAAAAAATAAGCACTATCTACGATGTCTACTGCATGAAAATAAACACTGTCTACGGTCGGATCACACATCCTTGGTACTTCTCATTCCCGACTCAACAATTTATAATAGAGTATAAAAATCACATAACCAATGGCCAATCAATGAAATATAGTAAAGATCAATATCGAAATGCAGACAATAAACTGTACTCGCCTGTGGTCCTCTGCTAGTAAAACCGACAATCTGAACATCTCAATGTGCCACAATAGTCAAAACTCGTACAACAGTCCCCGGATGCTGAAATAAACATTACCAATGTTCTCAGAATAGTCAAAATAGCTAGGATTGCCTGTCCTTAAGTCCAATTCTGGACACAGGGGCAAAACGGTAATTTTGGGTCAAAACGGTGTCCGTCATTGGGCCCACTTTGCACCGAAAAGCGTACCAGAGTCAACGGTCTCTAAAGTTGTCAAACTACATGTAGTGCCCCGTCCCGCTCAGTCAATCGGAGGAATCGAAATGCCGACGGCGTTTGGACTTAGCCTTGCAACGGCTGCTCGAAGACATCGCTCGGTCGAGGCGACCGCTCGCTCAGGTAGGGTAGTTTCGGTGAACTTGCCTCATCTTAGCCTTCACATAATAAATCGCATGTTTTCAACTTGCACAAGTAGGCTTGATAATAAAAGAGACTAACCCACATAGCTAAAGGGAATAATCCCGACAGGTCGAATTGAGTTAGAATATGGAATGGTCCAACGGTCGGCTTAGAGTTGGTGCACGGCGTGCTTTGAAAATGACACTCGATCCTTCGTCCCGTGGCTTGGGAGAAGGAAAGTTGGTTGAGTCGGCGAAGTTATGAACATAACCTAAGTCATAGGCGTCGCCGGCATGAATGCTTCATAAAGCATGCATGGTCCTGTCGTCCAAGGCTTAGCATAGCCTTGGCTTGCCCCATGAGTTAAGTTGCGTTGTACAGCTTGTGCCATAAGTCTAGGCACCCAAATGACTTGGTCGTTTAAAGTTGAACGCGTGCACGACACGTTCCATCGAGGCAAGGCTTGATGCGGCCTTTGCTCGTTAAGTTGTAGGCTTGAGTAAGTTAGGCAAAGTTATGTCGGTCGACCTAAGTAATTCGAAGTGCTGTCCCGCTCATTCTGCAGTTGTCAGGTTAAATAGTCCTACGATCCCAAGGCCCGTCATATAAATTATGACTTGGGCGATAGCGTCGCGTAGAACGGAAGTCGGTTTGAGGCACGATGCACAGACCTAGTGTTAAGGCAGGAACCACGGTTGATTGAATGAGTTTTGGAGGAAGGACTATCAAATAGGCATTGAGTTGAATGAAATGATATGGTAACATGGAAAGAATGCTCGCGACCGTGGGTCGTTGAAGGGTGTCAAATTTAGAAAGAAAGCTCGCGACCGTGGGTCGTCGAGGGGTCTCAAATGATAGCTGGTTTGATATTGGTTTTGAAAGAGATGGTAACATTGGAAGAGGAATGACTGTGTGAGATGTCAGTTTGTGTCGAGTCTTGCATGGTCATTGGACAACTTGTCAACAAGGAGGAGTTTCCACGCGCGACAACCCTGGGCGCCATGGGACCGCAGCGTTCCGGAGGGAAATACGGTATAGCCGTAGCCAGACGAACCGCTCGGGTCATTCAGGAACTTTCAGCGGGGCTAGCTACTTGCGCCGAAAGGGTCGCCAAATGGCAAGGCTATAGTCCAGGATAGCTTGTGATGTTAGTGACAAATTCATATAGATGGGTCGGCACGGGCCGCAATCCGCGTGTGTGCCTTTGGATTGAATCAGTTGGATGTGTGTACAGTTAGAACACAAGGTTTGGTCCTAAGATGTGGCATAAACATAGGCGACGTGCTTCGGCACAAGATGTGGCATAGAGTTCTAATTTGTCGGCATATAAGTTGCATAAGTAGGTTTGAGTTGTCTTGAGTTTAAGTCAGAAAATGCCGTAAGGCAAAGTCGGTCGAGTGACACTCCGTCCAGAAGTCTTGATTGGGTCAGTTGGTGATTGAAGTAGAAAGGGCCGCGAGGCGGCGATATGATTGAGTCTCATTGAGTTGCGAGGCACGGTGTGATGGATTTGTAAGCACGGTCACACGAAAATGGAGCTTCATCGCATAGTTGCGTCTCTAATTATGGCCGTAAGGCAAACACGACTTGATAGGTTAACGTTGTTGAGTTAACATTGATGTTGCGAGCACGGGATGGTCTAAAGACACAAAATAAGCAAGGCGTCGGTCATAAAACTGATCCTAAGGCAAGACTAGAAAGACAATCGATAAGAAATGACTATGTTGTACAAAGTAAAATAACGTGTCGGGTTTGTATGGGTGGGAGAGGAGCTCATTCCACCAGTACAGTTGAGTACTGACACCCACATAGTTTACATGTGCAGGCACAGGTAGAAGCTCGTGGCGCGGAGCTCGCTTGGATGCATCGAGGCATGGAGTTCCTTGGCGATTCGAAGCGCGCGGCCGCATGAAGTAAAAAGACTTATACGGGACATAATGTATGGACGTCGCCTTCCGAAGCTTCCGCTGGATCAAGACTTGTATTTGAGAGATGAGAGAGAGCTGAGTGAACTTGTAATGTGAGATGAGTGAGCTTGAGTGAGCTTGAGAGACTTGTAATATTGGCCTTGCGCCCTAATGTAATCTTTACTTCAATATCAATAAAAAGAGTGTTTTGAAATGACTTGTGTTTTGTTCTAAATTTTGCTGCTATTATTCAATGTCTCTGCTCGGGACTTCTGTGCGACGATTCCGTCGCAGCCGCTGTAATCGGCCGTTATGGAACCCGCCTTGCATGAGCGTAATTTAGGCTCGTGCGGCATCACGCCTTAGCGAGGACGATCGCTCCTACGGGAACGGGGCGTGACATAATGGTATCAGAGCACGGCTTTACGTTCTTGGACTATCGATTGAATTCTTTAACTCGTTGTTTCCGCAAAACTCTGAAATTACTTCCGCAAGTTGATATCGTTGGTGCGCTCTCTCTCAATTGTCCCACGGGATGCCCATACAATAAGTCTATCTATTTTGCAAAACATAGGAGAACAGTTTTTGACAACAAAAAACAAAAAGATGGTTCGCGTAAGCACGGTTGGCTAAGTCGGGCTGGGCATATACACCAAAGTTGCGTCGACCTTAGAAAAGTCGAGTACGGGAATTGAATTGTGTCGGACGAGAATGAGTTGAACTCGATTGAGTAAAGTGAGATAACTATCGATAGGGGTACTAGCGAGCGACGATAATGTCGATGCGATATAGATGAGCGTGCTTGGAATTCGGGGAATAGTTCGAACGGGATTTGAAGAAGTGGATTTTGGATTCGAATGATAAGTTGAGGATTTGTTGAATGACTTCATCCCTGAGTGGTGTATGCGATAGCCTCAGGGATGTCAATCGATTGATTAAGGAAATTGATATTGTGAATGATTCGAGGAATAATGATCGAACTTGAATTGAATGTCGAGGGGATTATCCAGTCGGACGATAGCATCATTCGTACGACTCAGAATTCGTTGTAAACGAAGATCGTCAAGTTACGTATATCGTCGATGGTATTGAGGCGTATCAAAGATGATATGCGATAACTCAGGGGTACTCTGACTCGGCAAATGACGATCGTGCAAGTGTTATTGTTCGGTTGGATACAATACTTAGGATTTTGACCGAGATGAATGTTGGATAAAAATGATTGTGTCTTGATGGTTGCGCAGAAAACCACAACGTCGACGATCTTATCTTGTGGAAGCGCAACTCTAGCCTCGCCCATGCGTTGCGTCGGGTTTGGGGCGATCGTTCCGCGTGAGCGCTGGCATGGTGATTCAAATCGTGGGAATGATCGAACTCGGAAAATCAGGACGCATTAACGTTGATTGTCTCGACTTATTGGCTTGATGCGAAGGTGGACTCGAGGATTGTAGGACTTACGATTGGCGAATGAGTAAAACTTGAGGATTGAGTAGGTCCAATCCGCGCATCGAGAATGAATTAGTCTAGACGCAAAACAAGAGTTACGTCCCGATGAGGATAATTATTCCGCGGGAGCGTGCATGGTGATTCATGCCCACCGTGGATAATCTGACTCGCGTGAGATCGGGGTGCAACGTATTGTTAAGTCATATGACCTTGTGATCGATTTCGTAAATTGGGATAAACGACTTAGGGAATGTAAAATGTGAATTATGGTTTAGTGATGAATTATGTCATAGCGTGCTTGAATTGGAAGGATTGATAGGCGGATTATATCGAACGTGTTCGAAGAGATGGACTATACGAAGATGGTTTGTTGAACGAGTGAGATTAATACGTTAAGGAATTGGTTGAAACGTAAGTTGTCATAGGATGGCTTTGCTGAATAACTCGGACCCCGTGCGATGAAATATTGGGATGTGTGTAGGCAATCTATGCTCGAAGTTTAGAAATCGGAGTGATGCAAGCTTGGGTAGAAAACCCCGTACTATCAACTTGGTTTGACCTTAGGATGGGGTCAGTGTTGATATCGTTGTTTGGGAACTATGATTCCAATACTGACGGAAAGACATAGCCTAGCAGTTAGGCAAACGTTCCGGTGCGGAGCGATAGGAATGGTGAAGGCACCACTCATGAGGCTCGGTTGACATGCATGTATATCAAGGATGCTTGAATGCGTGTACGATCCGACTCGAGTGGTGATGGCGGGATTCGCTATCACGAGGCTTGGTTGAAATGCATGTATTTTGGGGACGCCTAAGATATGTGCACGATCCATACTAAGTGATACGTTGAATTCAAGTAATATTTGAGGAACGAGGAAGTATCGAGGATTTTGAGATCATAAGTTTTGATGAAAGGATTGAGGGTAGCACGAGCGTGGCTCGAATTTGAGTAAGGCATAGGAGAATTGTGTGCGAGAGTTCTTGAATGTTGAGTAAAGTTATAAGTCGATAAGTGTACTCAGTTAGTTTCGAGGACGAAACTTTTTCTGAGTGGTGTATGATGTAGTACCCCCGTCCCGCTTAGTCAATCGGAGGAATCAAAACGCTGACGGCGTTTGGACTTAGCCTTGCAACGGCTGCTCGAAGACATCGCTCGGTCGAGGCGACCGCTCGCTCAGGTAGGGTAGTTTTGGTGAACTTGCCTCATCTTAGCCTTCACATAATAAATCGTATGTTTTCAACTTACACAAGTAGGCTTGATAATAAAAGAGACGAATCCAAATAGCTAAAGGGAATAATCCCGACGGGTCGAATTGAGTTAGAATATGGAATGGTCCAACGGTCGGCTTAGAGTTGGTGCACGGCGTGCTTTGAAAATGACACTCGATCCTTCGTCCCGTGGCTTGGAAGAAGAAAAGTTGGTTGAGTCGGCGAAGTTATGAACATAGCCTAAGTCATAGGCGTCGCCCGCATGAATGCTTTATAAAGCATGCATGGTCCTGTCGTCCAAGGCTTGGCATAGCCTTGGCTTGCCCCATGAGTTAAGTTGTATTGCACAGCTTGTGCCATAAGTCTAGGCACCCAAATAACTTGGTCGTTTAAAGTTGAACGCGTGCACGACACGTTCCATCGAGGCAAGGCTTGACGCGGCCTTTGCTCGTTAAGTTGTAGGCTTGAGTAAGTTAGGCAAAGTTATGTCGGTCGACCTAAGTCATTCGAAGTACTGTCCACTCATTCTGCGGTTGTCAGGTTAAATAGCCCCACGATCCCAAGGCCCGTCATATAAATTATGACTTGGGCGATAGCGTCGCGTAGAACGGAAGTCGGTTTGAGGCACAATGCACGGACCTAGTGTTAAGGCAGGAACCACGGTTGATTGAATGAGTTTTGGAGGAAGGACTATCAAATAGGCATTGAGTTGAATGAAATGATATGGTAACATAGAAAGAATGCTCGCGACCGTGGGTCGTCGAGGGGTCTCAAATGTTAGAAAGAAAGCTCGCGACCGTGGGTCGTCGAGGGGTCTCAATGATAGCTGGTTTGATATTGGTTTTGAAAGAGATGGTAACATTGGAAGAGGAATGACTATGTGAGACGTCAGTTGTGTCGAGTCTTGCATGGTTATTTGACAACTTGTCGACAAGGAGGAGTTTCTATGCGCGACAACCCTGGGCGGCATGGGACCGCGGCGTTCCGGAGGGAAACACGGTATAGCCGTAGCTGGATGAACCGCTTGGGTCATTCGGGAACTTTCAGCGGGGCTAGCTACTTGCGCTGAAAGGGTCGCCGAATGGCAAGGCTATAGTCCAGGATAGCTTGTGATGTTAGTGACCAATTCATATAGATTGGTTGGCACGGGCGGCAATCCGCATGTGTGCCTTTGGATTGAGTCAGTTGGATGTGTGTACAGTTAGAACACAAGGTTTGGTCCTAAGATGTGGCATAAACATAGGTAACGTGCTTCGGCACGAGATGTGGCATCGAGTTCTAAGTTGTCGGCATATAAGTTGCATAAGTGGGTTTGAGTTGTCTTGAATTTAAGTCAGAAAATGCTGCAAGGCAAAGTCGGTCGAGTGACACTCCGTCCAGAAGTCTTGATTGGGTCAGTTGGTGATTGAAGTAGCAAGGGCCGCGAGGCGGCGATATGATTGAGTCTCATTGAGTTGCGAGGCACGGTGTGATGGATTTGTAAGCACGGTCACACGAAAATGGAGCTTCATCGCGTAGTTGCGTCTCTGATTATGGCCGTAAGGCAAACACGACTTGATAGGTTAACGTTGTTGAGTTAACATTGATGTTGCGAGCACGAGATGGTCTAAAGACACAAAATGAGCAAGGCGTCAGTCATAAAACTGATCCTAAGGCAAGACTAGAAAGACAATCGATAAGAAATGACTATGTTGCACAAAGTAAAATAACGTGTCAGGTTTGTATGGGTGGGCGAGGAGCTCATTCCACCAGTACAGTTGAGTACTGACACCCACATAGTTTACATGTGCAGGCACAGGTAGAAGCTCGTGGCGTGGAGCTCGCTTGGATGCGTCGAGGCATGGAGTTCCTTGGCGATTCGAAGCGCGCGGCCGCATGAAGTAAAAAGACTTATACGGGACATAATGTATGGACGTCGCCTTCCGAAGCTTCCGCTGGATCAAGACTTGTATTTGAGAGATGAGAGAGAGCTGAGTGAACTTGTAATGTGAGATGAGTGAGCTTGAGTGAGCTTGAGAGACTTGTAATATTGGCCTTGCGCCCTAATGTAATCTTTGCTTCAATATCAATAAAAAGAGTATTTTGAAATGACTTGTGTTTTGTTCTAAATTTTGCTGCTATTATTCAATGTCTCTGCTCGAGACTTCTGTGCGACGATTCCGTCGCAGCCGCTGTAATCGGCCGTTATGGAACCCGCCTTGCACGAGCGCAAATTAGGATCGTACGGCATCACGCCTTAGCGAGGACGATCGCTCCTATGGGAGCGGCACGTGACACTACATGTCTACGGATCCAGTTTTTCGATACGAACCCAACCGTATGTCCTAAGTTGGATTCCGGCAGGCTATGCACAAAATTGCCCGTTGAGTCGGACCGTGGGGCCCGTAAAATGGCGTTCCGATTCAACTGTCTCAGAATCGGACCAAACTTGGCATACAGGACCAGAAAAATGATACGGTCCTGTTGGCGCAAGTTTCGTCTCGATCTGACGAGCATGTACAAAGTAATTGTAGAATTTGCAAAGTGACCGATACGGTGAATTTCGACGGATACGGGTCAAATTCGTCGCGCACACACGACCAATTTGAATTCCGTCAAAGCCCACACGACCACAAAGCCGTTACGTACCTTTTGATGCTTTCGGTTCGTGACCAAGTCGCCCGGTTTGGCGGGACGCACGTGGTATCGGAGGATTTTCAATATTTTAAAAACATATTTTTTTGTAACTTCACAATCCAATTACTCATTGTACTGTGAACGAAAAATTAATCTATCTGAAGGGTTTTGTTGTCCTATATGCTGTCTAAATAATTGTTCAAATAGAATTCTAAACTGGTCAT
Source organism: Iris pallida (assembly GCA_029216955.1). Classification (NCBI taxonomy): domain Eukaryota; kingdom Viridiplantae; phylum Streptophyta; class Magnoliopsida; order Asparagales; family Iridaceae; genus Iris; species Iris pallida. The sequence goes on from JANAVB010005598.1 coordinate 17,566,114, forward strand.
TGGTTTGACCAGAATCGGCCTCCCAACATGGGCGTTTGGACTGGATTTTACTCTATTTTCGGTCAGAGTTTTGATCGACTTTGTGTCGATCCTCTGGGAAATCTAGCGCGATTACAATTGAACTAATTGAAGAACATCAAAGCTATATATGTTGTGTTCATACCAGAGAAAGCGGCTCGTCAAAAGATCGAGCGATCCAGCGGGAAATTCGTTGCGAAGTTGGGCTTCCGACTGCCCCCGCTGCTGCTCTGTTGTGATGTCCGCGCGCTCCCGACGGTCCGCCGGCGGTCGACGGCGTGACCAGGCCGTTCGCCTGAGATGGCCGTCGCTGCGGATGCGATGGTCCAGTTAGGGTTCCTCCCTCCATCGACTTCTTGATTTTATATACATATACTGTGTCGAACAGAATCGAGGGGGGGGAGCTTTGTGCTTGGGCTGGACTTGTTTGCATGGGCTGGGTTTGGGCACTTGTGCTCGGGTCTGGGGATTGAGCTCGGCCTGGAAATTTAAGCGTGGGTTTGCATGGGGTTGTTTGCAACTCAAGGGTTTTGGTCCACTGAATTGATTTCCATTATTTAGCCTATATATATATATATATATATATATATATATATATATATATATATATTATATATATATATAATATATATATATAATTATATATATATGCCATTGTATATATATATACAATAAAAATATATATATCTATGCCATTGAATATTTATATATATATATGTATATATCTTATACAATATTCTCTATAAAATCTAACATAAACCTCAAGGCTATCTATTCCTAGGGTAGACCTTATCTACATATATATATTTATTTATGACTATATATAATAATATTTAATCGACAAAAATACTATAACCAATAACAATAAAATAATATTATATATAATAACCTCAATAAAATAATAAATAAACAAAATTCAATAAAACAACAATGGTGTATATATACCATTATGCGCAGTCAAATAATCACCAAAATGCACAAAGACCCATCTTATACAAATGTTATTAACTATCGACTAATAATAATATTTATGATATTTAAATACGAATACCTGCAATATTCATTAAATCATTAAAACGAAATACAACCCCCTCATTCCAATTTTCATCAACACGAATGTCATTGGACGTGCCGCATGACTCCTCGGTTGGGCTCAGTTCGGGTCCATTCCAGGCCAAAATGGTATAACCGATTTCCTAACTCAATAATATAATTAATAAATAATAATCTTCGGTAAGGGTTAAATCGCAACTTAGCATAGTTTTCCTAGTTAGGACGTCACTATGGCTCGGCCTTCCCTACCAGGGCTAATACACTAGTCAAACCACGCCATTGCACTATCCGTGCCACGATTCCTAGCCATCTTGTACTTCAAAACTCCACCATGGCTAAAGTCCTCTATCGTAATAATTAATTAAATAATTATTTATAAAATTCTAAAATCACTATTAAATCCAAATAAATAAATAAAATATTAACAAAATTTTGGGAAGAGGGGTTACAAATCTACCCACCTTCAAATAATTTCGTCCTCGAAATTTAAAGGAAGAGTCAATAAGCTATGATAGAAGACGGTTTCTATTAGCTATCATATATTCTCATGGTCATTTCGTACTATGAATCCTTGAGAATTTCTACCCACCTTTGGTCACACCACTCCCTCAAATCTCATGTCACTAAAACTTTATAATCATCCAACTAATTTCTAACATTGCTACCAATAAATATCTACTGCTATAGTATCTATAATCCTCTTCTATTTATCAAGCAACCCAAAAATTTAACAAGCAACAAATTCATACAAGTAGCTAAGAATTACTGATAAATTCTAATAAGCATGACTATTCGTCGCGTTGCATAGGAAGGATAGGGTGATAAGGAAGAATAATCGAAAGCAATATGAAGTTTCCAGAGCGGTAGATAGCATCCAATGATGCAGGCAAAAGAAAGTCTATGAGCCTATGGCTTATTTGCTAGAGTGGGCTACTCTAGCCCAGTCACTTGCTAAATCGAAGAACCCTTCGTTTCTTAGAGGGGCTTGCAATCCATGTAATACAGAAGTTCCGTCCTCAAAATTTATTTTAAACAAGTTCCCATAATAGAATAGAATTTGAGAAATCAATATTGTGATCTTTCCCGTGGTTATTTAAACACACGAGCAAGGGATGAAACTGCAATACAAGATTGTATCGCAATTTTTAGGTAGTTGAAATAAGGGTTACGAATGACTTTGCATTCTAAGAGAGGGAGACTACGTAATAGGTATAGGGACCTATTTCAAAAAGTTTGGTTTATAGTCCAAATATGGTGGTATGTATGGATGGATTTTAATGGTTCTTAATGGGCTCCCTAATTGGGCATCAATCGTCGGTTGGGTGAACCTTGGACTTCAATCTATATTGATTGGACAAGATCCCAATGATAAAACTATTTCTACTTGGTTAGAATAACCTAGAATAGTTTTCCACCAAGTGATTGAGCTAGTTGCCAGTCGGGTTGGTTAGCTAGGTTCCTAAAGCCCAAAAATGTGTCTTCCATGACTTTTGTGTTTAAGTAGCACAAGAAGACACAATTGAATGGCATACTAGTGACATGTGCATAGTGGACTTCGAGTAGACCACAATCATATATTGGGTCGGATAAATTGAGTCAAGGTTAAGACTCTAGTGGAAGTCGGAAAGTATACCGGTATTATGGTAAGGGTTATAGCTTGTCTTTTGACCCGAAAGTCGTACCACAATAATAGAGTACAAGGGAACGGGTTTGAGTGGGACATAATATACCTAGATGAAGGTGGACTTGTCTAGATCTTACATGAACTTTGTTGGACGGTAACAGCTGGTCTCGTGCTCCGAATATTAATGACACGGCCGGGGACACAAAACAATCTACATGGAAAGTGGGAGTCCATGGGGCACTAATTATCATCCTAATGGAAATTATCATAACCAATCGGTGATCCTTGTATATCCTAAAATTTTTAGAAGGCTTACTTTCTACCCACCTTAGAAATAAGACATAGTTTTAGGAATAATGAGGTTAGAAGGATTCCAAAGTCCGAATATTGTACCCCGACACTTGTTAATGAAGAATAAGGCACGGCGTAACGGGATACATTAGATATAAGTCAAGTCAAGGGCGTTCCTTACTAAATGGAAAATAAGTGTGTACAATAACCCATGGTCGATAAATAGAATGATCTACTCGTCCATAGTATACAAGAGTTATCTACGGGGTAACCAACTCTAAGGCACATCATTCGAAAAGATTTCTAACAACCAAGTCGTGTATTTCTATTTGTGTCAAACCTGCCAGACTATTATCACAAGGGTTCTAGTTAAACCAAGCTTCAAACAAATGATTAGAGGCTCACAACATTTGGTCTATGGAGAATAGGTAGTCTCTTAGGTTGGCATTTGGTCAAGGAAAGATCCTAACCATTCTCGGACTCCAATGACCAGAAGATCATGATAGTAGGTTTAGGGTCGCAGAGAGGTAACATAAGGCAAGGTTCTAGTCACCTGGCTGGCCGATGGTAGTTACCCTTGTGTATACAACCATCATAGCCGTGGGGATACCCTGTATCTCTCTAATTATAAGCTTTCGTCTTTCCAAATCAGTGAAAGACAAAACAATAGGGTTCAAGGGAGATGTCACTAAACACAAGTACGTGATTCAAAGGCGGATGTATAATTCAAGAGGAATTGTCAAAGAAGTCGCGGATGAGATCCTAGAGACATCTATATCTCAATCCACGTAAGTAAATCAGAGAAAAAGCGAACCGAGTGCACTACGGTTGATCAGACCGTAATACTTCGATTCTACTTAGACAATATGTTAGTAGGCGTCCCCAATAACATATGTCTTGAATCAAGCTCGATAAAAGAGTAAGCTTGTAAAACTAGGCTGTAATAGCAGCATTGGTCAAGATAGTCAAATACGAGTATGCGAGATTGTTTGAAAGGAGGCACAAGTATTCAAGTTTCGTGAGAATCAAAACCTTACCTGGAGTTCTTGCTTATACGGTCATTCTATTATCTTCTTACTCATAAGACCTTGGTCAACTAATGGGTTATGGACCTCTAAATTTTATATTCTGGGTAAACCTTTTAGCGTCAATCAATGTCCTCGTCAATAGGTCACAAGGACCACGGAATGCTAGATCGGGAGACGTGCTACCCAACTTGCAAAACTTCCACTAATATTGGCTTTGGATCTTAGGGGACATACAGGGCACTGCCTATCCTCTATAGTATCCTAAACTTGTAATCATGTTTGAAGTCATTTCACCGAGGATTATGCCTCGCCCGTATACTCTGGCTGTGGTAAACCCTTGGTTTCGTAACTCAAACATGATACAAAATCGAACACTTCTTAACTCTATCCAATAATGACGTAAGGGTAATCACGATCAAAAGAGGACCACTAGCCATAGTTTTAGCAATATTCTATAACCTATATTTTCTTAAACTAATTTCAACTCTACGGATCGTGCCTCGCCAGTGCGCTGCTGGATGCAGTGAATCCATAGTCTCCATAATCCAAATAAATAGCGACAGTGCGCTGTTGTCCTGCCATTATGAGTTAACTACATCCCTTTAACTAAAATATGTAAAAATTCCTGGGCTTCTAGGGATTCAAACAAGTCGACTATGTATAAGGCATAAATATTTGTCCTATCAGTCGCAATCTTTAAATAAAAGATTTAATCATGGAGGAAAGAACTGGAGACAAAAGGATTACAAACATTCTAGATCTATTCTATGTGTATTCAAACCTTTGAGGAAAACTTTGAATCAAAACTAACTTGAGGTTCATCTATGGATAACATAAAATAATAACTCTTAGGGCAAAAATAGGAACTAAATAGGCAATTTGACTAAGATGTGAGGATGATATCTAAGAGGCAAAGAGAAGGAATTAATCAATTTATCAGGGTTAGATCATTAATACTAGGAAGCCATGTCTCACCAAGTGAATAATCTATCCACATTGGATCATATCGTCATATCAAGAGGTAATAGTGTACCTATAAGGATCTGACACTCTATCAAAATTACTAACTCCGGATCTAAATTTCATGGCCTAGACTACCCATCGGTAAATTTGTTTAAGGGACTCCTAGTCCTAGTCATTCTAGTAAATTAAATTAATCCTAATTCGTGAATGAGAGCATTTCCTTGTCGCAGGCTCGCAAGAGTACGCTAACTTAAGTACTATCACGAGTTTGCATGATTTGCAAAACTGACCTGTATGGGCCACCACAAAACTTGTCACGACCCGTACCCCTTTTTTTTTAAAACGGATACGAGACGTGTCCAAGCCACCTACGCCGCGTATCGGCGGTAGAAACCTGTCACGGCCATGAAGATCAAAATCACAAATAATGCTCATTCACATAATTAATTTAACTTACAATGATCACAAGTTTTATATTGTAGAAAAATATAAACTTGTACAATAATGAATGACTACAACTCAACTATCTAGCTAGTCTCTAGGCTTTTGTCTGCAAGTATTCCCGTCACTCCCCAAGCTAAGTGAATCCATGGCTAACCTAAAACATGTTGGTTTCCAGTCAGGAATGGAACGAGCACAATTCACTGAATGCAATTTCAATAAATGAAAATGACTATAATTACAAAGGTTAGACATCAATCATGAGTTTTGAAAATAACAAAAAGACGAAAAATCAGTAGCAAATAAATAAAAATACCATCCCAATCGTAGAAGTACCTTTGATATGTGATCGGTCTGGGACACTATACCGCACGTCTACGATGTCTACTTGCATAAAAAATAAGCACTGTCTATGATGTCTACTTGCAGAAAAATAGCACTGTCTACGATATCTACTTGCAGAAAATAAGCACTGTCTACGATGTCTACTTGCAGAAAAATAAGCACTGTCTACGATGTCTACTTGCAGAAAAATAAGCACTGTCTACGATGTCTACTGCATGAAATAAATACTGTCTACGTCGGATCACACATCCTTGGTACTTCTCATTCCCGACTCAACAATTTTAATAGAGTATAAAAATCACATAGCCAATGGCCAATCAATGAAATATAGTAAAGATCAATCGAAATGCAAACATTAAACTGTACTCGCCTGTGTCCTCTGCTGGTAAAACCGACAATCTGAACATCTCAATGTGCCACAATATCAAAACTCGTACAAAAGTCCCCGAATGCTGAAATAAACGTTACCAATGTTCTCAGAATAGTCAAAATAGCTAGGATTGCCTGTCTTTAAGTCCAATTCTGGACACAGGGCAAACGGTAATTTTGGGTCAAAACGGTATCCGCCGTTGGCCCGCTTGCACCGAAAGCATGCCCAAGTCAACGTCTCTAAAGTTATCAACTATATGTCTACAGATCCATTTTTTGATACGAACCCAACCGTATGTCCAAAGTTGGATTCCGGCAGGACATGCACAAAATCGCCCGTTGAGTCGGACCGTGGGGCCCGCAAAATGGCGTTCCGATTCAACTATCTCAGAATCGGACCAAACTTGGCATACAGGACCAGAAAAATGATATGGTCCTGTTGGCGCAAGTTTCGTCTCGATCTGACGAGCGTGTATAAAGTAATTAGAGAATTTGTAAAGTGACCGATACGGTGAATTTCCGATACGGGTCAAATTCGTCGCGCACACGCGACCAATTGAATTCCGTCAAAGCCCACATGACCACGAAGCCGTTACGCACCTTTGATGCTTTCGGTTCGTGACCAAGTCGCCCGGTTTGGCGGGACGCACGTGGTATCGGAGGATTTTTAATATTTTGAAAACATATTTTTTTGTAACTTTACAATCCAATTACTCATTGTACTGTAAATGAAAACTTAATCTATCTGAAGGGTTTTTTGTAATGCCTGTGTTCGTATTACATATTTTGGGATACGTATACGTATTTTATTCTGTATTGCCTGATTCCTTGTTTAGTTTCTTCTTGGCTTGGCTTGGTTTACTCTCGGTTTGGGTTGGCTTGGTTCGGCCGGCCCAATGCTTGGTTCATCATGGGCCAAGGGTGGAACCTTAGCCTATGCTTCTCCTTCATTTCTACCACAACCCCCCCTCTTTATTATCCCCACCAACCTTCTCTCTCCTCCATAATTCTCATTTACTTCTCCTTCCCCACCATTACTTTTCTCCACCAACCAAGAACACCATAGGCAAGTACAACTTGCTTCCCAAGAGAACTCCTTTTTGATGGTTTCATTAGCTTCTCCTCATGATTCTAAACCACATTAGAACTTGTCATTTTCCATTTTGAGGCTTTAATTCTTGTAGATCTAGAGTCTTGCTATTTTGGATTTTTGGTGGTTTTGATCTATCAAACTTCCTTGTTTTCAAGTTTTGATGGTTCCATGTGGTAGAGAATTTCATTCTACCCAATTTTGACCTTTAGAAAGTTGGATTCGGACTTGTTTTTGACCAAGATATGACTGTTGAAGCTTAGATTCAACTTTAGAGTTCTTGCTGTTCTTGCCATTTGGAGAAGACGTGAACAGTGAGCTAGCTTTTTAGCTTACGCCACTGAGCTGTACGCTGCTCTTTAGCGAGCGTACGCTAGCCTTGGTACGCTGCTCTTTAGCGAGCGTACGCTAGCCTTGGTACGCTGCTCTTTAGCGAGCGTACGCTAGCTTTGATACGCTGCCTGTTGGCAGCGTGTCTTTTGCGTACGCTAGCATGAGCGTGCCCTAGACCCTTTTGAACGCTAGCTCAAGCTTACGCAGTCTTGAGCGTACGCTAGCTTGAGCGTACGCTGACCTGTAGCTTGAGCGTGCCCTTGTGTACGCTGACCCTTGCGTACGCTTCCTATTGGAAGTGTATGGACCCTTTGGTACGCTAGCTTGAGCGTACGCTGACCTGTAGCTTGAGCGTACGCGTGCCTTGGTACGCTAGCTTAAGCGAGCAAGGTGTACGCTGGCCTGAGCATAGTTTGACCTGAGCGTATGGCCTTTGGCTGACTTGGTCTCATGTCAGCGTGTTAGATTTGGTTTTATTTCCTTAAGCTTGGCTCTTTTATAGCCCTGTATATGATATTTTATTAGATATTTTACGCCCATTTATATTCTTACGCCTTTTGTCCTGAACTTGATAATTGCGAATTTACTTGATATATTTGGAATTGACAATTGAGCCTGACCTGATAGTGACCCGTAGTGGTGCACTCCTGACATGAGTAACCTGACATGACCTGATAGTGGCCCGTCGTGGTGCATCCTGACAGTACACTTGGCATGATAACCTGACATGATTTTCTTGATAGCTGTTGCGATGGCTACCTGACATGACATGACCTGTATAATTAACCTGGACACCGTGGGCGATTGTGCTTGTATAAATAAACCAGTCCTGTCTTGCATCATGTCTAGATGGGACTCCTGAGTACCACGGTCAGGATACCTATTGAAATAAACTAAGGACTAACAACTAGATTAATACATTAGTCATGAAGAGATTTCCCAGCTACAGGCAATCCCGTTACCTGGGCACGCCTTCGGATCTGTAGCCTGCCGTCGAGTAGGGCATATTTCCAGCACACTGTCATGTGTTGCTCCCTTCAAGCTACCTAAGGGTACATTCGTTTCCTGGACGATGTACCCACCTGAATTTAACTCTAATCTTTTAACCCGGGGAACCTGAATGGTCTGCAGGGCTTGTGGCTGTGGAATAATCTCACTGCATCTTGTTAGTAATTAGGCTTGTGACAACCCTAGTTAGTTAAAGTATCAAGCCGTAATTCTTGCTTGGCCGTGAAGTGATTGGACGGAGTCTAACCAGTCTAGTCCTGCCCTGATCATGTCCAGATCATTGAATGACCAGAATGCTTGTATTTATTTTACCGATAAATGGTGAGAATTCTAAGCTCTGTTCAGACGAAGGGTTACAACCTCGGTCCTTGTTTGGTTTACGGTTTAACCTGGTTATCTGAATATTCCATGGTTATCTCGTCGTATATCATCCTGGTTATTTTCTTTATTTCCAGTTCTTACTTTTATTTATATCTTATGCTGATTGCTGGTTTTAGTTCTTAAGTAAAGCCTCCTTTGTGGCACTTGCTCTTTCTGGGGTCTGACCTAGCTGGTTTTGTATGGCCAGATTTCGGAGCAGCTCCAGAGGATCTACCGACCTTCCTGCCAGATGGTGACACTAGAAGGAATCCTGGCAACGAGTGGGTTATTTTTGGCTCTCCCACTCTATTGTAAAAATATTCTTTTGAGGCGTTTAGCCGACGAGCACCTGTTTAGCTCGATTGCACTTACTTACTGTCTGCCTACGGGCTGTAACATGATTAACATATCCTAGGGTTGATCATGTATGACTAAACTCTTGCTAGTCCTAACATTTTGTAACGACTAGCTTCATGATCAACTGAATATGTAATGTTTGGGACGCCTTACTATTGTATATTTAATGATCATACATCTTGTGACTTTTACTTACTTGCTTGTGATTGAGACACTAGACTTGTTCATGACCTTAAGAGACTGCTGGCTTGTAGATAAACCCTCATGTATCCTAGACAGCCGTGACCGTATAGCGAGATGGATCCCATTTCATATACGTAGCTGGCTATGTCTGCCCCCGCTCTCCAGTATTCTGGTTCTGGGGCGTGACATGGTTTAGTGTGGCCCATGCAGGTCTTGTAAATCAAGATATGTGAGGGTTTACCGAATAGATGTCTCAATCAGTATTCGTCCTTGATCTCTGCTCATATCTTCTGAATCCCTGGATTTTGTCCTGATCATATGTTGTATCGTTGATCTGTCCTGGTCCTTCCTTATTGTTCCCTATGTCGTCTTCTTCAGCGGCATTGTTCGTAGTCCTACCGACCAGCAAGGCGGAGCACCTCCCGCGGACCAGCAGCAACCTGGAGATCAAGCCCAGCATTCCGGAGTAGCCTCCAGAGTCGTGCCTTCTGACGGAGAACCACCAGTCCAGCCAGTTTAGCCTGTCGAGCCTGATGATGGCACTTTGGTAGGTCTCGTCAGGACCTTAATAGCTTCTCAAGATCGTCGTGGAGATACATTGCAACAGCAGTGGCGGATGCTTTGACCAGAGGCTGTCATCCAGGGAACAACGCGGCCAACAGCTTCAAGCGCTTGAACCCTCCATTCTTTGACGGTAGTGAAGATGCTATCGCAGCAGATATATGGCTTCAGGACACGAGGTGTTCTAGAAGCAGCCAAGACTCCAGAGAATGAGAAGGTAGCCGTGGTGCGCCTGCAGTTGTTAGATCTTGCCCGCAGCTGGTGGGCAGCGCAGGCCGTTGGATTAGCACACCTATTGCTTGGGCAGTGTTCAGGAAGAGATTCCAGACCAAGTACTTCGATGCCGTGGCTCGGTATGATCTGCAGACGAGGTTTACCAATCTGAAGCAAGGAGGCAGGACGGTCGACGGATATGCGGCTGAGTTTTTCTAGACTCATCGGTTTGCTCCCACCCTGGTGGCAACCGAGTATGATAGAGCCCAGCGGTTCCAGCAGGGACTTCACCTGGAGATCTTGTTAGCAGTTGAGCAGTTTGAGCATCAGACTTTTGATGCAGTCTTGAGAGCAGCCCGGAGGCATGAGTATACCTCCCAGAGGATTGTGGATAGGACCGGAGGTCGGAAGAGATCTCACGGCCAGATGAATCAGTCTTCAGCCCCAGCCCCGGCAGCCAGGGCCTTGACTATTGGAGCTCCGAGGCGGGCGGCCTTAGTAACGTCGGTTCAGCATTCTACTCCGACGTACCCTCAGCAACAGAAGCAGAAGCAGTCTTCCGCAGTGGGATGTTTTCATTGTGGGAAGCCAGGCCATGTGGTGGCAGATTGTCGCAGGACACAGGGATTGTGTCTGGCTTGTGGAGCACCAGACCATAGGGTTGGATCCTGCCCGAATAAGGGTGGTTCATCATCGTCCAACCTTTCTAGCTCTTCGGTGAGAGGGCCAGCACCGGTCCAGCAACAGCAGCAGTACCCATTGCTGAGGCCCTTGCCGCCTCAGACCCAAGTGTTCCAGCAGCAGAACCCCCAGCAGTATGTTCAAGCCCAAGCCCAGAGTCAGAGCAGACAGCGAGGATTTCAGCAGAGGGGACCAGCACCCCGAGGGCACGGTCAGGCTATGGTGATGACCATGGAGGAAGGATTGGCACCAGGAGAGGTAGTGGCAGGTACTATTCTCGTCAACTCCTTTCCAGCTTCAGCTTTATTTGATTCTGGTGTATCGCATTCTTTTATGTCTGTACGATTCGCGACACGGGTAGGATTGGAGCCCGAGTCATTATCAGTAAGCTTAATATACTTACTGGTAACGGACTTGTGGGAGTAGATAGAGTGTTTTCCTCGTGTCGGATCGTAGTTAGCGGTAGAGAATTCCCCGCTAGATTAATAGAGTTTTCGATGGCCGATTATGATATGGTCCTAGGGATGGATTGGTTGAGGAACCAGTATGCTAGGATAGACTGCCATATTGGTAGGGTTATTTTTAGCATTCCAGGCAAGCCGGAGTTTTCTTTCTCTCGAGGTGAGGTTGAGTCATCTCCTCCAGTATTGCGGATGGCAGTAGCACAGTTCAGTCGCCCAGGATAGTGGATGAGTTCCCAGATATTTTCCCAGAAGAACTTCCAGGTATGCCTCCGGAGCGGGAGATCGAGTTCACTATAGACTTGATTCCCGGAACAGCCCCAGTGTCAGAGAGAGTCTACAGGATGGCACCGTCAGAATTGGAGATATTGTATAATGATTGAAGAGCTTAGAACCAAGAGATTCATTCGTGCTAGTGGATCGCCTTGGGGAGCCCCGATGCTTCTTGTGAAAAAGAAGGATGGTACGTCCAGGTTATTATTATCGTACCTTGAACTCAGTGACAATCAAGAACAGATACCCTCTTTCGAGGATAGATGACTTGTTTGATCAACTCAAAGGGGCATCAGTATTCTCGAAGATTGATTTGCGCTCAGTTATCACCAGATCAGAGTCAGAGAACAGGACATCCCGAAGACGCTTTTAGATCGAGATATGGGCATTGGGAATTCTTTGTTATGCCTTTTGGAGCAACCAATGCGCCGGCAGTATTCATGGACCTCATGAATCGTATCTTCATGCCTTACTTAGATCAGTTTGTGATTGTGTTCTTGGATGACATTCTGATCTACAGCAAGAGTGAGGCGGAGCATGAGCAGCATCTCCGTATAGTTCTTCTTCAGATCCTTAGAGAGCACTAGTTATATGTCAAGTTCAGTAAATGCGAGTTCTGGCTCGATCGTATTCGTACTTGGGTCATATCATCACCAGAGGAGGAGTAGAAGTGGATCCCCAGAAGATTGTGGCTATTGAGTCATGGCCAGTGCCCAGCACAGTTGTAGAGGTTCTTAGTTTTCTTGGATTGGCCGGCTACTACCGGCGGTTTGTTTCAAATTTTGCTCGGATTTTAGCGCCATTGACCTAGTTGACCCGCAAGGATACGCAGTTTGCTTGGACAGCAGAGTGTCAGAGTTCTTTTGAGCAGTTGAAGCGAGGCCTGATAACAGCTCCTATTCTCACGCTTCCAGATGGAATCGGAGGATTCTCAGTGTATTGTGATGCTTCAGGCAGAGGTTAGGATGTGTTCTGATACAGCATGGGAAGGTAATAGCTTATGCGTCACGACAACTTCGTGATCATGAGAGGAATTACCCAACCCATGACTTGGAGCTGGCAGCAATGTGTTTGTACTTAAGTTGTGGAGGCACTACTTGTTGGAGACAGGATGGAGATTTTCACCGACCACAAGAGCCTGAAGTATGTTTTCACCCAGAAGGATCTTAACATACGTCAAGAGGTGGCTGGAGCTTCTTGTAGATTATGATGTTAACCTACAGTATCATCCTGGAAAGGCTAATGTTGTTGCAGATGCATTGAGCAGGAGAGCGGGTTTATTTTCTAACAGCGCAACCAGAGCTGTTAGCCGATCTTCAGAAGATGGGTATAGAAGTTGTTCTCCCTTCCAGTGTAGCCTTGATGGCCAGTATGCAAGTTCAGTCCACTATAGTCGAGAGGATCCGGATGGCGCAGTCGACAGATTCCAAGCTTCAGCGACTCAGAGCAGAGTGTGAGGCAGGACGAAGACCAGAGTTATTCATCATGAGGATGGTACACTTCGACATGGTAAGCGTCTTTGTGTACCCAGCGGAGATATCCGGCAGGAGATCATGTCAGAGGCGCACAGTTCGCAGTATTCCGTCCATCCGGGCAGTACGAAGATGTACCGTGATATCCGGCAGCATTTCTGGTGAAATGGCATGAAGCGGGAGATAGCTCGGTTTGTCTCTCGGTGTTTGGTTTGCCAACAAGTTAAAGCCGAACATCAGAGACCGGCTGGACTTCTTCAGCCCTTGCCGATTCCAGAATGGAAGTGGGAGCATGTGACCATGGATTTTGTGACTGGACTACCTAGGTCCCCAGCTGGTAGAGATGCTATCTGGGTTATAGTTGATCGGCTCACGAAAGTGGCTCACTTTCTTCCATTCAGAGTTGGTCAGTCGACAGCTCAGTTAGCAGAGATGTACCTCAGGCAGATTGTCAGATTGCACAGTGTGCTAGTCAGTATCACCTCGGACCGAGATTCAAGATTTATGTCGCACTTTTGGCGTAGCCTGCAAGAGAGCTTGGGAACTCACCTCCAGTTCAGTTCAGCGTATCACCCGCAGACAGATGGGCAGTTGGAGCGCACGATCCAGACTCTTGAAGACATGTTACGGTCTTGCACACTTGACTTCGGTGGTTCATGGGAAGATCACTTGCACCTGGTAGAATTCTCGTACAACACAGTTTTTCAGGCCAGTATCCAGATGGCACCGTTCGAGGCACTGTATGGTAGGAAGTGCAGATCCCCGCTAGCCTGGGATAATATTAGAGAAGGCAGATGCTTGGTCCAAAATGATTGCCCAGACAGTTGAGGTGGTCAGGAGTCCGAGATCATCTTCGAGTTGCCCAGATCGCCAGCGCCATTGGGCCGATTCTCATCGACGCCCTCTCGAGTTTTCGGTCGGCGATCATGTTCCCTGAGGATTTCGCCTAACCGTAGCGTCATTCGTTTTGGCGTACGGGACAAGCTTAGTCCTAGGTATATAGGACCGTTTGACATTCTGGAGCGAGTAAGATATGTATCCTATCGTCTCGCTCTTCCACCGTCGCTAAGCGAGGTGCATGACATGTTCCATGTATCCCAATTACGACGATATATTCCGGACCCGAGCCACATCCTGGATCATTCGGAATTGGTTGTTGGTACCAACCTTTCGTATGAGAGAGGCCCGTGTCTATATTGGACCGGAGAGAGAAGATCCTCAAGAACAAGACTATCAAGTTAGTCCGAGTTGCTTGGGGTCATCACTCTTTGGGGGAGTCTACGTGGGAGCATGAAGAAGATATCCGATCGCGGTATCCCGACTTGTTTGACTCGTGAGGTATAATGTCTTTCTTATGCCTCCTGCCTTCGATTCCTTGCTTGCATGAGTGATTGTCTGCCTAGTTTATAGCTTGCATGTGATTAATGTAGCTTGTCATTGCTCCTCTAGCCTCTTGATTAAATTTCGAGGACGGAATTCTTTTAAGGTGGATAGAGTTGTAATGCCTGTGTTCGCATTACGTATTTGGGATACGTATACGTATTTTATTCTGTATTGTCTGATTCCTTGTTTAGTTTTCTTCTTGGCTTGGCTTGGTTTACTCTCGTTTGGGTTGGCTTGGTTCGGCCGGCCCAATGCTTGGTTCATCATGGGCCAAGGGTGGAACACCTTAGCCTATGCTTCTCCTTCATTTCCACCACAACCCCCCCTCTTTATTATCCCCACCAACCTTCTCTCTCCTCCATAATTTTCATTTACTTCTCCTTCCCCCTCCATTACTTTCTCCACCAACCAAGAACCCATAGGCAAGTGCAACTTGCTTCCACAAGAGAACCCCTTTTTGATGGTCATTAGCTTCTCCTCCTTATGATTCTAAACCACATTAGAACTTGTTATTTTCCATTTTGAGGCTTTAATTCTTGTAGATCTAGAGTCTTGCTATTTTCGGATTTTTGGTGGTTTTGAGCTATCAAACTTCCTTGTTTTCAAGTTTTGATGGTTCCATGTGGTAGAAAATTTCATTCTACCCAATTTTGACCTTTGGAAAGTTGGATTCGGACTTGTTTTGACCAAGATATGGACTGTTGAAGCTTAGATTCAACTTTAGAGTTCTTGCTGTTCTTGCCATTTGGAGAAGATAGTGAACAGTGAGCTAGCTTTTAGCTTACGCCACTGAGCTGTACGCTGCTCTTTAGCGAGCGTACGCTAGCCTTGGTACGCTGCTCTTTAGCGAGCGTACGCTAGCCTTGGTACGCTGCCTTTAGCGAGCGTACGCTAGCCTTGGTACGCTGCCTGTTGGCAGCGTGTCTTTTGCGTACGCTAGCGTGAGCGTGCCCTAGACCCCTTCGTACGCTAGCTCAAGCGTACGCAGTCTTGAGCGTACGCTAGCTTGAGCGTACGCTGACCTGTAGCTTGAGCGTGCCCTTGTGTACGCTGACCCTTGCGTACACTTCCTATTGGAAGTGTATGGACCCTTTGGTACGCTAGCTTGAGCGTACGCTGACCTGTAGCTTGAGCGTACGCGTGCCTTGGTACGCTAGCTTAAGCGAGCAAGGTGTACGCTGGCCTGAGCATAGTTTGACCTGAGCGTATGGCCTTTGGCTGACTTGGTCTCATGTCAGCGTGTTAGATTTGGTTTTATTTCCTTAAGCTTGGCTCTTTTATAGCCCTGTATATTGATATTTTATTAGATATTTTACGCCCATTTTATATTCTTACGCCTTTTGTCCTGAACTTGATAATTGCGAATTTACTTGATATGTTTGGAATTGACAATTGAGCCTGACCTGATAGTGACCCGTAGTGGTGCACTCCTGACATGAGTAACCTGACATGACCTGATAGTGGCCCGTCGTGGCGCACTCCTGACAAGTACACTTGGCATGATAACCTGACATGATTTTCTTGATAGCTGTTGCGACGGCTACCTGACATGACATAACCTGTATAATTAACCTGGACACCGTGGGCGATTGTGCTTGTATAAATAAACCAGTCCTGTCTTGCATCATGTCTAGGATGGGACTCCTGAGTACCACGGTCAGGAGTACCTATTGAAATAAACTAAGGACTAACAACTAGATTAATACATTAGTCATGAAGAGATTTCCCAGCTACAGGCAATCCCGTTACCTGGGCACGCCTTGGGATCTGTAGCCTGCCGTCGAGTAGGGCATATTTCCAGCACACTGTCATGTGCTCCCTTCAAGCTACCTAAGGGTACATTCGTTTCCTGGACGATGTACCCACCTGAATTCAACTCTAATCTTTTAACCCGGGGAACCTGAATGGTCTGCAGGGCTTGTGGCTGTGGAATAATCTTACTGCATCTTGTTAGTAATTAGGCTTGTGACAACCCTAGTTAGTTAAAGTATCAAGCCGTAATTCTTGCTTGGCCGTGAAGTGATTGGACGGGTCTAACCAGTCTAGTCCTGTCCTGATCATGTTCCAGATCATTGAATGACCAGAATGCTTGTATTTATTTACCGATAAATGGTGAGAATCCAAGCTCTGTTCAGACGAAGGGTTACAACCTCGGTCCTTGTTTGGTTTACGGGTTGTAACCTGGTTATCTGAATAGTTCCATGGTTATCTCGTCGTATATCATCCTGGTATATTTTCTTTATTTCCAGTTCTTACTTTATTTATATCTTATGCTGATTGCTGGTTTTAGTTCTTAAGTGAAGCCTCCTTTGTGGCACTTGCTCTTTCTGGGGTCTGATCCGCTGGTTTTGTATGGCCAGATTTCGGAGCAGCTCCAGAGGATCTACCGACCTTCCTGCCAGATGGTGAACACTAGAAGGAATCCTGGCAACGAGTGGGTTATTTTTGGCTCTCCCACTCTATTGCAAAAATATTCTTTGAGGCGTTTTGCCGACGAGCACCTGTTTAGCTCGATTACACTTACTTACTGTCTGCCTACGGACTGTAACATGATTAACAGATCCTAGGGTTGATCATGTATGACTAAACTCTTGCTAGTCCTAACATTTTGTAACGACTAGCTTCATGATCAACTGAATATGTAATGTTTGGGACACCTTACTATTGTATATTTAATGATCATACATCTTGTGACTTTTACTTACTTGCTTGTGATTGAGACACTAGGCTTTTCATGACCTTAAGAGACTGCTGGCTTGTAGATAAACCCTCATGTATCCTAGACAGCCGTGACCGTATAGCGAGATGGATCCCATTTCATATACGTAGCTGGCTATGTCTGCCCCCGCTCTCTAGTATTCTGGTTCTGGGCTTCCGACTGCCCCCGCTGCTGCTCTGTTCTGATGTCCCCGCGCGCTCCCGACGTCCGCCGGCGGCCGACGGTGCGACCAGCCGTTCGCCTGAGATGGCCGCCGCTGCGGATGCGATGGTACAGTTAGGGTTCCTCTCTCCATCGATCTCTGATTTTATATGCATATACTGTGTCGAACAGAATCGAGGGGGGGAGCTTTGTGCTCGGGCTGGACTTGTTTCATAGGCTGGGTTTGGGCACTTGTGCTCGGGTCTGGGGATTGAGCTCGGCCTGGAAATTTAAGCGTGGGTTTGCATGGGGTTGTTTGCAACTCAAGGGTTTTGGTCCACTGAATTGATTTCCATTATTTAGCCTATGTATATAGATATATATATATATATATATAATATATATATATATATATATATATTCTTTATATATTATATTATATATAAATATATATATATATATATATTATATATATAAATATATATATAATAAAAATATATAGAATATATATATATATATATATATATAATATATATTATATATATAATATATATATATAAAGAAAATATATATATTAATATATATATATATATATATATTATATATATATATATATATATGCCATTGAATATATTTATATATATATGTATATATCTTATACAATATTCTCTATAAAATCTAACATAAACCTCAAGGCTGTCTATTCCTAGGGTAGACCCTATATATATATATATATATATATATATATATATCTATATATAAATATATTTATAATATATATATATATATATATATATATATATATATATATTTCATATATATATATATATATATATATATATATATTTATGACTATATATAATAATATTTAATCGACAAAAATACTATAACCAATAACAATAAAATAATATATATAATATAACCTCAATAAAATAATAAATATAACAAAATTCAATAAAACAACAATGGTGATATATACCATTATGCGCAGTCAAATAATCAGCAAAATGCACAAAGACCCATCTTATACAAATGTTATTAACTATCGACTAATAATAATATTTGATATTTAAATACGAATACCTGCAATATTCATTAAATTATTAAAACGAAATACAACCCCCTCATTCCAATTTTCATCAACACGAATGTCATTGGACGTGCCGCATGACTCCTCGGCTTGGGCTCAGTTCGGGTCCAGTCCGGCCCAAAGTGGTATAACCGGTTTCCTAACTCAATAATATAATAAATAATAAATCTTCGGTAAGGGTTAAATCGC
This sequence comes from Iris pallida, assembly GCA_029216955.1. Classification (NCBI taxonomy): domain Eukaryota; kingdom Viridiplantae; phylum Streptophyta; class Magnoliopsida; order Asparagales; family Iridaceae; genus Iris; species Iris pallida. The sequence continues at coordinate 17,584,760 of JANAVB010005598.1, forward strand.
AACTTGGCATAGTTTTCCTATTAGGACGTCACTATGGCTCGGCCTTCCCTACCAGGGCTAATACACTAGTCAAACCACCCATTCCACTATCCGTGCCACGATTCCTAGCCGTCTTGTACTTCAAAACTCCACCATGCTAAAGTCCTTTATCGTAATAATTAATTAAATAATTATTTATAAAATTCTAAAATCACCATTAAATCCAAATAAATAAATAAAATATATTAACAAAATTTTGGGAAGAGGCATTACACTAGACTAAGTCAATGCAAGAGAATAAAACAAAACAAGAAAACGACCGATAGAGTCGCTTGCACCCAAGTGTGACTTGGATGCACAGTGATATAATACTAAGAAAAATAAGTAATATTGAATATAAATAACTAAAAATAAGAATAATTAAATCATAGAGTAAGGTGGCAAGGTATCTTGCCTGAGGGTTGTACGAGATGTAGCAAAATCCGACAGTCAGAATCGTCAGCACGAAAGTCAAAATCCACAAAGAGCCCCGGATGCTGAAACAAACATCAAGAACGTGTTTGGTATAAAAGATATGTCTAGGAAATTGTAACGCCCCAGTCCCAAAATACGTAGGACCAAGTACGTAAACGTGCCAGCTGTATTCATACGAAGTATGTAGGTCTCGTATGAATACATAAGCTATAAAATACAGTAATCCAAGACAAACTAAATCTCATCCAAAATGAAAAGAATATAATATAAAAATCAACTCGAATGTTTATGATACAATCGTTGGGCGGAGACAAAGTCCACTACCAACTATCTCAATGAAAGAAATGTACAAGAAATCGAGCGATAAAAATGGCAAGACGAACCAAGCGCAATCGTCTTCGAAGGAATAGAGAAGACCACGGCCTTGGCTAGAATACCTGCGGAAGACATGAACACACACCTGGGAAAAACCAGGTCCTCAGACGGACGTAGCAAGATACAGGAAGAACATGCTAATATGAACCGTCAGAATAATAAAATAATATATAAAAGACTATTCTAGAAACAAATATGCAAAGGAGATTCTAACCGCCTAATGTGCAATTTAGAGGACAACTTTCATGCGCATGGGTGGGATTTTAGGCTCATGTGTACGTAACTGGCATCCAGTCATCTGTATCCGGTCGTAACGTCCAAAACGTCAGAGGGTATCTGCAAATAATCGCCACAGTTCCATCCGGAGACTGTGGTTTACCTGTTTGGCTTCCCATACGCACTAGCGACTGTCCTCCCCCAATATATCCCACATTGTTCAAGTCATGTCCATGGCTCGTCCAGTTTTGTAACTGCTTGAGTCTCTAAAACCCTAATCATAGCAGTTACGAATATCTACCGTCACACAACTTTAGAGATAGCTAGTCAATAAGTCGTGCCCTTAATAAAATGCCTCAAACCGTGTAGTGTAAGTGTCATGGCAAGCGGAGATATAAAAATATCCCGCAATAGGAGGGTAGTCCGCTAACACTAAGTTAACATGCATATAGTAAAGTAAAACGACTAATAGAGTCGCTTGCACCCAAGTGTGGCTTGGACGCGCAGTTTATAACAAATAAAAATAACAAATACAAAACAAGTAAATAAATGCTGAAAATAAATAATATGACAGTTAATTAGCAAGGTATACTTGCCTGTTGCGACGCCTGGTGAGCTGTCTGGTGTGGTGCGATAATCCAAAAAGTCCTTGACGTGGTTGCAGTTGACGCACAAATGATCGTGTTGGCACAAAATAGTCGTACATGCCAAAAGTACGCAAGATGATCTCAATCGATGGGACGGACCGTGCCATTGAGTCTAGAACATTCAGTTTAGCTAGGAACGATATGTAGAAGTCCAAACTCGAAAGGAAATAGGAATTTATACGATTTATCATGGGCATGATTCGATAATCGAAGAAAACTTATAAAAATATTTAGAACTATTTATGGAAATATTTACAATATTTTAGAAACTATATTTTATTAATCAAAATATTTTAAATAAATGCAAAAAAATATCTTTTAGACCAAAACTCAATTTTGTCAAGTATATATTAGGTCAAAATCATCTTTTGGTAATTATATAGAAATACTATAAAATAACTTAATACTATATTCTAGGTAACTACATGAAATATTTAGAGAACTATTTATATAATTAGATATTTTTTAATATATAACAAATTAGCAATCTTTGTTAATAACTATAACAATAATAATAATCTTAATATTTAATAATAATCACAAATCATTATATTAATAATAACAGAAAAAGAAAAATAAAAAAATATTTATATATATAATAAACAAATGACAAAAATTAATAATAATAATAAAAATAATAATAATAATAAATTATAATAATAATAAATAATTCTTACAATAGAGTAACAGTACCACTGTACTGCTGTTCTTTAAAGTAAGGAAAAAAAAGGGAGTGGAGAGAGAATGAGTAGGGTGAGTCGACGGAAGTGGTGAGGAAATCGGAGCGGAGCGACGAGCGACAGTCGGCCGGTGGCTCGGGGCGAAGGCGGAGGAAGAGCGCGGCTGTGGCGCTCCGGAGGCGAGGGGAGGAGCAAAGGGGGAAACAGAAGGCGGATGGTCGGTGACGAGGGGGTGGGTCCATAGGCGGCAGTGAGGTGGCGCAAGGGATTTGGCGAGGGAAGCGGCGGTCCGGGGAGTAGCGCGGCGCCTGGCGCTCACACGCGCGGGCGGTGGCGCTCACACGCGCGGGCGGTGGCTCGCCGGTTGGGTGATGGGGAACTGGGCAGGGTCGGAGTTAGGGTTTCGTCGAGGGGGAAGATGGCGAGCGGCTGATGCGGCGGAGGAGGAAGGGCTCGCGGCTCGAAATTCGAAGGAGGAGGAGGAGAGGCCAACGGGTTCGAGCGGAGGGGCTAGCGGGCGGACGCGGCGGCGCTTCGCCGGTGCGGAGGCGGGAAGAGGCCGGGTGGCGAGCTATGGGGGTTTGTGTGAAGTCGGCGACCGGGCTGTTCGGATCTCCGGTCGGAGGTACGGCGGTGGTCTGCAGCCTGGGTGGCTCGGCGGACCAGAGGGCGACGCGCGGGCAGGTTTGGCTTTTCTTCCTTACACTTTGGGTTTCGTAGTGGGATGTGGACCGAAGCCGTGGTGGCTGTGATGGTCGAATTTTGGGGTATTTGTGTGGTAGTTTTTGACGTGGTGGCGTTGGTCGGCCATACCGGTCGTGGTGGCTGGGACTGTGGGATTTTTGGTCGTAGATGACGACTACGGCGAGGTGGTTGTCGGTGATAGGTTGATGGTGGTGGTAATGGTGGGTCGACGGTGACGCTGTGGCGGTGTTGGTTTGATGGCCGATGGAGGCGGCCGTGTCGGGGACAGGGATGGGGGTTGCTGGTTGTAATGGTGATGGCTGTCGAGTTTGGGTTTGATGGAGTCGGCCAGGGTGACGGGGGTTTCCGAACGGGGAAGGGATGAGCCAAGGAATAGCCTAGGATTTTTCCTATTTGGTTGTACGTGTCGAAATTGTTGACACGGAGGGGGAATAATGTATGTGTAAAAAAATGGAATAAGACTATGGATATGGGACACGGACACGATGCACGACACATTTTGGTTGTGGAATTTGTGGAGGAATATTGTGGAAAAAAATATTGGAGGAGTACCTGCCTATTTATAGGATATGGGAATTCCCAATTGGATAGAATTAGGAAAGATTTAAACCCAATTAGATAATTCATCTATTAATTTAAATCCATAATCAAATCCAAATTCAAATTAAATCCAATTTTTATCTAATTTAAATTCATCTTTTATTTTAAAATCAAATAAGGTAACTCAACTTTCAAACATAGATATTAATTTAATTATTTAAATAGATCCATAAAATCAAATCAAATTTAAATCGCCATAATAATTCAAAAAATATATTTTCCAAAATACCTATAATATTAATTTCAAAAATAATAAATATTAAAAAAATAAACTAATAAAATATTTATGACATATATATGTATGTACAAAGAATATTATTTACTATTAATAACTGTATAAACCAAAAGCTTTTTATAAATAAATTTATAAACTTAAAACGATAGGTAAAAATAATTATTATATATATTATTTTGAAATGATACAAATAGAAAAATATTTTTAAAAGAAATATGTACGCTCGTACATATTCGCACTTGTCGAGCAATTTCGAAAATCAAAATTTCGTGCGTGACGTACAATACGACTATGCGACGTACAATACAAAATTTTAAATCAGTACCAAAATTTTAAAAAAAAATACAGTAGAAATTTAGGGGTTTTACATCCTACTCAACTTACGGGAATTTCGTCCTCGAAATTAAAAATAAGTAGGGGGTTGAGAAGGTACAAGGGTACGATCAAATCGTTGGGCGAGGCAAGGAAACAACATTTAACACAAACATGCATTAGGAAATCGTGATTTAGATAAATACGAAAATAATGCACGGATATGGTAATGGATGAGGGTCGCTAGCTAATGCAAGATAGAGAAGGATTTAAGGGTTAGGTAATGAAGGTAAAGTAATTAGAGAGCAAGGGTACATGGTTCCTTAGAGTGAAGTTACGCATCTAGGTTTAGGGGTGGTTAAGGAAATAATTCTAGTCATTTCTAAATTTCAAATGATTTGAGATCATGATCAAGGGTCGAAGGATAGGCCAAGTAACTCGAGGCGAGGTTGTAAACACATGGCTTGGTTGATGGCTAACTATAACTATCATGGTCATAGGGGAACACTTGGTTTCTATCTATCAAGTACGAGTGTTCTGTCCTTCCAAATTAAGTGAAAGATAAAAACGAATAAGAGTTCGAAGGAGATGTTTATTGAATACAAACACGTGGTTCAAAGGCGACTGAATAATTTTCAAAAGAGATTTGCCAAGGCAGACGTGGATGAGATTCTAGAGAGCAAGCTTAACTATATCTCCATCCACGTATAACGATAAATAAAAGCGAACCAAAGTGCACTAGGTTGATCAGACCATCATGCACCGGTTCTGACTAGACAATATGTTAGTGAGCGCGCGCTCAATAGCATGTGTCTTGAACAAGTTTGATAACGGTTAAACTTGCAAAACTAGGCTATAATAGCAACATTTAGTCAAAATGGTAAAATATAGGCACGTGAGATAAATATTGAAAGAGACTATAATTAGTTCGAACTACTTAAGAATCTAAGTCTTGTTTGGTGCCTGTACAGTCGACCTATAGTCTCTTTGTCCAAGTCTTTGGTTGACTAGATGGGTTAGGGTCCTCTAAATTCTAGAACCTAAGTGAAATTGCTAATATAGGTCACAAGGACAAAGGAATTGCTAGGTCATATGGCATTCTACACAACTTACAAGAGTTAAACTAGTAAGGTGATGAAACAATGGGCCACGTCCACCTAGTATGGGTTACCTTATTAATCTCTATTAAGCACGAAAGGAGGGCACGAATCACGATAGAAAGGATCAAGCAAGATACAACTCGAGGAGTCAAGCGAGAAGGTGGTCAAGTATGTGGATGAGAACCTAGGCTCTAATCCTATACGCAGGCTTGCTTTGTACGGTAAAGTAACCAAACAATTTATCTTGACCTGCATGGGCCACCACAAAAACATGTAACGCCCCAGTCCCAAAATACGTAGGACCAAGTACGTAAACATGCCAGCTGTATTCATCCGAAGTATGTAGGTCTCGTATGAATACACAAGCTGTAAAATGCAGTAATCCAAGACAAACTAAATCTCAACCACAATGAAAAGAAATATAATATAAAAATCAACTCGAATGTTTATGATACAATCATTGGACGGAGACAAAGTCCACTACCAACTATCTCAATGAAAGAAATGTACAAGAAATCGAGCGATAAAAATGGCAAGACGAACCAAGCGCAATCGTCTTCGAAGGAATGGAGAAGACCACAGCCTTGGCTAGAATACCTGCGGAAGACATGAACACACACCTGGGGAAAAACCAGGTCCTCAGACGGACGTAGCAAGATACAGGAAGAACATGCTAATATGAACTGTCAGAATAATAAAATAATATATAAAAAGACTATTCTAGACACAAATATGCAAATGAGATTCTAACCGCCTAATGTACAATTTAGAGGACAACTTGTATGCGTATGGATGGGATTTTAGGCTCATGTGTACGTAACTGGCATCCAGTCATCTGTATCCGGTCGTAACGTCCAAAACGTCAGAGGGTATCTACAAATAAATCGCCACAGTTCCATCCGGAGACTATGGTTTACCTATTTGGCTTCCCATACGCACTAGCGACTGTCCTCCCCCAATATATCCTACACTGTTCAAGTCATGTCCATGGCTCGTCCAGTTTTGTAACTGCTTGAGTCTCTAAAACCCTAATCATAGCAGTTACGAATATCTACCGTCACACGACTTTAGAGATAGCTAGTCAATAAGTCGTGCCCCTAATAAAATGCCTCAAACCGTGTAGTGTAAGTGTCATGGCAAGCGGAGATATAAAAATATCTCGCAATAGGAGGGTAGTCCGCTAACACTAAGTTAACATGCATATAGTAAAGTAAAATGACTAATAGAGTCGCTTGCACCCAAGTGTGGCTTGGACGCGCAGTTTATAACAAATACAAAACAAGTAAATAAATGCTGAAAATAAATAATATGACAGTTAATTAGCAAGGTATACTTGCCTGTTGCGACGCCTGGTGAGCTGCCTGGTGTGGTGCGATAATCCAAAAAGTCCTTGACGTGGTTGCAGTTGACGCGCGTATGATCGTGTTGGCACAAAATAGTTGTATATGCCAAAAGTACGCAAGATGATCTCAATCGATGGGACGGACCGTGCCATTGAGTCTAGAACATTCAGTTTAGCTAGGAACGATATGTAAAAGTCCAAACTCGAAAGGAAATAGGAATTTATACGATTTATCATGGGCATGATTCGATAATCGAAGAAAACTCATAAAAATACTTAGAACTATTTATGGAAATATTTACAATATTTTAGAAACTATATTTTACTAATCAAAATATTTTAAATAAATGCAAAAAAATATCTTTTAGATCAAAACTCAATTTTGTCAAGTATATATTAGGTCAAAAAATATTTTAAATAAATGCAAAAAAATATCTGTACTGCTGTTCTTTAAAGTAACGGAAAAAAAAAGGGAGTGGAGAGAGAATGAGTAGGGAGAGTCGACGGAAGTGGTGAGGAAATCGGAGCAGAGCGACGAGCGACAGTCGGCCGGTGGCTCGGGACGAAGGCGGAGGAAGAGCGCGGCTGTGGCGCTCCGGAGGCGAAGGGAGGAGCAAAGGGGGAAACGGAAGGCGGATGGTCGGTGACGAGGGGGTGGGTCCAGCGGCGGTAGTGAGGCGGCGCAAGGGATTTGGCGAGGGAAGCGGCGGTCCGGGGAGTAGCGCGGTGCCTGGCGCTCACACGCGCGGGCGGTGGCGCTCACACGCGCGGGCGGTGGCTCGCCGGTTGGGTGATGGAGAACTGGGCACGGCCGGAGTTATGGTTTCGTCGAGGGGGAAGATGGCGAGCGGCTGATGCGGCGGAGGAGGAAGGGCTCGCGGCTCGAAATTCGAAGGAGGAAGAGGAGAGGCCAGCGGGTTCGAGCGGAGGGGCGAGCGGGCGGACACGGCGGCGCTTTGCCGCTGCGGAGGCGGGAAGAGGCCGGGCGGCGAGCTGTGGGGGTTTGTGTGAAGTCGACGACCGGGCTGTTCGGATCTCCGGTCGGAGGTGCGGCGGTGGTCTGCAGCCTGGGTGGCTCGACGGACCAGAGGGCGACGCGCGGGCAGCTTTGGCTTTTCTTCCTTACTCTTTGGGTTTCGTAGTAGGATGTGGATCGGAGCCGTGGTGGCTGTGATGGTCGGATTTTGGGGTGTTTGTGTGGTGGTTTTTGACGTGGTGGCGTTGGTCGGCCACACCGGTCGTGGTGGCTGGGACTGTGGGATTTTTGGTCGTGGATGACGACTACGGCGAGGTGGTTGTCAGTGATAGGTTGATGGTGGTGGTAATGGCGGGTCGACGGGGACGCTGTGGCGGTGTTGGTTTGATGGCCGATGGAGGCGACCATGTCGGGGACAGGGATGGGGGTGCTGGTTGTAATGGTGATGGCTGTCGAGTTTGGGTTTGATGGAGTCGGCCAGGGTGACGGGGGTTTCCGAACGGGGAAGGGATGAGCCAAGGAATAGCCTAGGATTTTTCCTATTTGATTGTACGTGTCGAAATTGTTGACACGGAGGGGGAATAATGTATGTGTAAAAAAAATGGAATAAGACTATGGATATGGGACACAGACACGATGCACGGCACGTTTTGGTTGTAGAATTTGTGGAGGAATATTGTGGAAAAAATATTGGAGGAGTACCTGCCTATTTATAGGATGTGGGAATTCCCAATTGGATAGGATTAGGAAAGATTTAAACCCAATTAGATAATTCATCTATTAATTTAAATCCATAATCAAATCCAAATTCAAATTAAATCCAATTTTTATGTAATTTAAATTCATCTTTTATTTTAAAATCAAATAAGATAACTCAACTTTCAAACATAGATATTAATTTAATTATTTAAATAGATCCATAAATTCAAATCAAATTTAAATCGCCATAATAATTCAAAAAATATATTTTCCAAAATACCTATAATATTAATTTCGAAAATAATAAATATTAAAAAAATAAACTAATAAAATATTTATGAAATATATATGTATGTACAAAGAATATTATTTACTATTAATAACTGTATAAACCAAAAGCTTTTTATAAATAAATTTATAAACTTAAAACGATAGCTAAAAATAATTATTATATATATTATTTTGAAATGATACAAATAGAAAAATGTTTTTAAAAGAAATATGTACGCTCGCACATATTCGCACTCGTCGAGCAATTTCGAAAATCAAAATTTCGCGCGTGACGTACAATACGACTATGCGACGTACAATACAAAATTTTAATTCAGTACCGAAAATTTAAAAAAAAATACAGTAGAAATTTAGGGGTTTTACAGAAATACCTTTCCAAAAGTCCAATTCTGGAACAGGGGCAAAATCATAATTTTGGTTCAATATGATGTCCGCCGTTGGACCCGTTTTGCACCGAAATGCACGCCAATGTCTATGGTCTCTAAAGTCGTCAAACTATATGTCTACGGGTCCGGTTTGAGGAGACGAACACAACCGTATATCCAAATTTGGATTCCGGCGGGCCGTGTACAATTTCGTCCGTTGGATCGGGTCGCGGGCCCGCTAAATACGCGTTCAAGTCGACCTTCTCATAATCGGACCAAACTTGGCACACAGGACTAAAATTTTGATACGGTCCTAATGGCACAAGTTTTGTCTCGATACGACGAACATACACGAAGTTATGGCCAAGTTTGCAAAAGGTCAATACGGGGGTATCTCGACGGATACATACTGATTTTGTCGCACACAGGCAGCAAAATTCAGTTTCGTCAGTTCCCACACGTCGGCATCATCCATACGCGCATTTCGATGCGTATAGTGTGCGACCACGTCATCCGGTTTGTCGGGGTGCACGCCGTATCGGAAGAAGTTTTTCTAAATCTTTATAGTTTCAATGTGGTTTTTCTCTAACTTTAACATCAAAAATATTCGCATATAGTGAGTTATAATTTATTCTAAAAGAAGAGGTTTGTAGTTCTATATGTGTTCTAAAACTCTGTTTTGAAATTTTCCAGAAATTCTTAATAGGGTGCACGAAATCAAACTCGAAACAAGGGTTCCCTACGATTTTTTTATTCTGCCTTTAGGGCAGTTTTTCGATGACTTATCATCGATTTCTCGAATCGATGGGTAGTCAACTCAATCCATCTGCTAGGGTTTCTAGGGGTTAATCCAGCTATGTATAAAATTTTACGGATCGAGATTTTGCTGAACAGGTAGAGAGAACTCTTACCGGGAAGTAGGGTTCACCGTTGTCCCTCTACTGCGACTACTGTTCTGATGTGGCTACGGCTGCTGCCGACCTTGCTACGGTGGCGCCCACCATGGTGGTCCGACGTGCTCACATCATTCCAGGGGAGGGGCGCGCGTGGTATCAGAAGTGGTGGTGAGGTTGTCGGCTAGGGTTTGTAGAGTTGAATGAGAGTTCTTTTTTTTTTTCTTCTCTTGGTTCATATATATAGCTAAGCTATATATGGTTGCTGCTGCTTATAACATGGGTGCTCGAGTTGGCTCACAAGCAATGCTCGAGTTTGGGGGTGTTTTCTAACTCTCGAGATATTGGCTCAATATCTCTTGAGTTAGGCCCATTTCTTTTTTTTATTTTACAAAACATATATATATATATATATATATATATATATATATATATATATATATATATATATATATATATATATATATATATATATATATATATGCATACAGACTAATAATTTCTATATATACATATATAAAAATTCCTAAAATCTCAAAAAATTATTTCTAAAATATTTGAAGAAATATTTTGTACCATTTTACCTATTATGGTTATACAAGACTATTAAATAAATTATTTAATAAATAAAATAAACAAATCTGTTAGTAATATAAATACTGTAATCCGTATTTAAACTAGATAACTATAAAAATGTGATAATTTAATAAAATAATAAAATATTTAAAAAAATTTGTAATATGCTGTACAAAATACCATATATATGAAGTAGCAGCTGCTTGCTAATATTATTTATTTATTTATCACAAAATTATAAAATTATTACCAGGCTAAAATACTAAACAAATATTTGTAGAATAAAATTTAACCAAAAATTAGGGACTTTACAGAAGGTCACTGGCAATGTCAAGCCTTCATGGACTATAGCTGGGTTAGACGGTGACCTTTTTGCGGCAGATAGCGAGCCCTATGCGAAAGTTCCCGAATCACCTATGCCGATTCAAGGTTGGAGCTTGCTACAACTCGTTCCTCTCGGGCCGAATCGGTTCCTTGGCCTAGGCAACCATTCGAGAAAACTACACCTTATGTATAAGTTGTCCCATGACCGTTTTTGCAGATTGATGAAATATTCTATCTTTTTACTAGAACCTTTAACTTTTTCTTTTAGGTGTGAAACTGCCCCTTTCTTTGTCTTAGTCATTTATGCACTTTAGCCGTATCGTTGCGATAAACGTTAATCGATTCATCCTTTGGTTTACATAGGCTAAGTAAATAAGGCATGAGAAAGCATGTATCAGTTTTCAGACAAAGTAGTTCGATAACAAGTGTTACGTGAAGAATCGTGCTATGATTTCATTGATTCTACACTATGGCGACAAGCATTTCTTTTGTGTTTCATATTATTTTTGAAACAGAGGGTCGAAGCGAAAAAGGTCAGCCACTCACCTTAGTCTTTGGTTCAGGCGAGGGGCTGGTTGGCTGCGCTGATGTCGCCTACGCGATCACCTGAAAACGCATAAGCAACTGATTAGAATACTGTATTATTTAAGAATTCAATATGAATACGACTTCAAAAACGCAAGCCATAAAAACCATCAAAAATATTTATGAAAATACATTCATGAAAACCAAAGCCAAAGCCAAAGCAGGTGCGACATAAAAAATTAGAGCAACGGGAGGTCTCTCCTGACTCAGCAACAGAGCCAATCCTTGAGGTGCAACCAGCTGAATATGGGACTTGATTCCGAAGAAGCCTTTCCATAACGAGAAAAGGATCTTAATTCAATCATGTTCGACCGATTCGGCCGATTTCGATCTATCGGTCCTGACTCAATCGGTAGCGACAATGTTCCTTTCTCGTGTACCCCATGGGCAGAAACAGTGCACGATGTAGGGACGGGACACTACACCATAACCAACTAATAAAAAGTTTCATCCTCGAAACTTAAGAATATAACTTATCTCTAAGAGAACAATGAAAGAAATTTCTTCTTCATCTCCGATTCGAGCTCCCAAGTCCATTCTTCAACCGAATGGTTGCTCCAAAGTACACAGACGAGAGGGATCGCTTGATTTTGAAGCAACTTATCCTTGTCTTCCACGATTTGGACCGGTGCTTCAACGTAGGATAAGTCCCCCTTTAGCTCCAGCTGACTAAAATCTACCACGTGGCTTGGGTCATGCACGTACTTTCGCAGCTAAGAGATGTGGAAGATATTATGCACACCCGCTAGCACTGGCGGCAGGACAATCCGATAGGACACTGGGGTAACTCGCTCGAGTACTTCGAACGGACCAACGAATCTCAGACCCAACTTTTTTTTTGCACCAAACCGGGTAACTCCTCGCATAGGCGACACTTTAAGAAATACGTAATCGCCTTCTTTAAACTCGAGGGGTCGACAATGAACATCTGTGTAAATTTTTTGTCGACTCTGTGTGGTCTTTAATCTTTTTCCGAAATGAGCCAAACTTTTTACACATTCTGTTCCACCAGTTCCGGGCCAAGAATCTGCCGCTTTCTGACTTCGTCTCAACAAATGGGTGATCGTACTTTCGTCTGTACAAAGCTTCATACGGTTCCATTTGAATGCTGGATTGATAGCTATTATTGTATACAAATTCGGCCAGAGGAAGATGAAATTCCTAACTCAACTTGAAGTCAATTGCGCAGAGCCGTAATATATCTTCGAGAATCTGATTTACATGCTCCATTTGGCCGTCGGTCTGGGGATGGTAAGCCGAGGTAAACTGCAACTTGGTACCTAGAGCCGACTGAAGGCTACTCTAGAAGCGTGATAGAAATCGTGCATCCCGATCAGAGACGATGGATACCGGGACTCCGTGCAGCCGTACTATCTCGTTAAGATAAATCTGAGCCAGACGATCAACGCTCCAAGTGACTTTAATGGCAATAAAGTGCGCTGACTTGGTTAGTCGATCGACGATGACCCAGATGGCATCATTTTCCTGCAGCGTCTTCGGCAGACCAACAATAAAATCCAAGTATATGTGCTGCCACTTTCATTTTGGAATCGCCAGATTCTGTATCTCTCCACCCGGTCTCTGATGCTCAGCTTTCACATGTTGACAGGCCATGCATTACGATACGAAGAATGCTACATCTCTTTTCATTTCGTGCCACCAGAAGTTTGTGCGGAGGTCCTTATACATCTTTATGCTACCGGGATACAAGGTGTACTTCGTATAGTGTGCCTCCGACAATTTCTCCTTTCTAAGTTCCGAATTATAGCCTACCCTTCAATCGAAAATTGTCGGTTTCATCTTCTGCAAAGTCGGTCATCCTACCCGTCGAGATTAGCTTCCGTATTTTCTTCAGGTAAGGATCGTCTTTCTGAGCAGTCTTGATCTTTTCTTGCAAGCTCGGCTCTAACTTCAACTGCGCCAACTGTACATTCCTGAATCAGACTCGAAGTTTGATGTCCATCTCTTTTAGATTGCGTAGCAATCTGCGGTTGATGGATAGCGAGGCAATATACTTCCGACTCAGAGCGTCCGCCACAATACTTTCCTTTTTCGGTGTATAGTCAATAGTCAAGTCGTAATCGTTGATCAGTTCAAGCCAACACCTTTGCCGTAAGTTCAGTTCCTTCTATGCGAATAGATACTTGAGGCTCTTGTGATCAGTATAGATCATGCGCACCATGCCATAAAGATAGTGCCGCCATAATTTCAATGCGAACACAATTGCCGCTAACTCCAGGTCATGAGTAGGGTAGTTCTTCTCATATGGCTTTAGCTGTTGGAAAGCAAAAGATATCACCTTGTTCCGCTGCATCAGAACACACCCCAAGCCCTGACCGGACGCATCGCTGAATATCTAGAAACCCTCAGACCCTTCTGGAAGTGCGAGTATCGGGGCCGAGACGAGCCGTTGCTTTAATTCCTGGAAGAAAGCTTCACAGTCGTCTGACCATTCAAATGTGACTCCTTTCTGGGTGAGGCGAGTCAGAGGCGATGCGATCTTCACGAAATCTTTCATGAAACATCGGTAGTATCCCACTAAGCCAAGAAAACTTCGAATCTCGCTGATGGACGCTGGTCGTTTCCAATTGACAACGGCTTCAACTTTCTTTGGGTCAACTGTAATACCTTCATCTGAAATGATGTGTCCGAGGAATGCAACGCTGCTCAGCCAAAATTCATATTTGCTTCGCTTCACATACAACTAATTTTCTCGAAGGGTCTGAAACACGGTCCGTAGATGCTCAGCGTGTTGCTTCCTATCCTTCGAGTAGACAAGTATATCGTTGATAAAGACTACTACAAACTTATCAAAGAAAGTTTCAAACACCCGATTCATTAAATCCATAAAAGCAGCTGGGGCGTTTGTTAGGCCGTACGACATTACCAGAAATTTGTAATGGCCGTATCGAGTGTGGAAGGCTAACTTCGGCACATCGTCCGTCTTGATCTTGAGTTGATGGTAACCCGAACGAAGATCAATTTTAGAGAACACCATAGCTCCTTACAGTTGATCAAACAGGTCATCTATATGGGGCAATGGGTATTTGTTCCGGACGATAGCTTTGTTCAGCTCACGGTATTCGATACAAAGACGCATTGAGCCATCCTTCTTTTTGACGAATAGTACGGGAGCTTCCCATGGCGAGATGCTGGATCGTATGAATCCTTTGTCGAGCAACTCTTGCAATAATATTTTTAGTTCCTTTAGTTCTGCAGGGGCCATTCTGTATGGAGTCTTCAAGATCGGCCGGGTGTCGGGGAATATGACGATGGTGAACTCGATCTCTCGATTAGGTGGCATACCGGGCAGCTCGTCCGAAAATACATCTGGAAATTCTACCACAACGTCGGTCTGACCCGCGTTTGTACCATCCTGTCGTATGTCTCGAACGGACACTAGATAGCCTTCGCATCCGGAATGCAGCATCCGTCATACAGATATTGCTGAGATCACCATATAGGTCAGCGATGTCTTATCACACGAATAACAAAATTCAGGCACTCCAGGTATACGAAAAGTGACTGTCTTCCTGGCATAGTCGATGGTTGTATTGCACGAACCGAGCCAATCCATCCCCAGAATAATGTCGTAGTCCTTAATATCTAGAATTATCGCATCAAGACTGACCCTTTGACCACCTATACAGATGATTCCATCTTTGCAGACTAAATTTGCAAGTAGTGGTGCACCCAACGGTACATTAACACTAAGATTGAGGCCCAGCGGTGTCACGGGAAATTTGTGCTCGACGATAAAGTCTGCCGATATAAAGCTATGCATAGCACCTAAATCAAACAGTACACGAGCATGTTTGTTATTAAAATACAGTATACCTGTCACGACTGTGTCAGATGCGAATGCTTCATCTCGAGTCATGGCATAGACGCAGCCCTGGGTATTAGGGTGACGGTCTTGGCTATTTTGTTGTGCAGTCTGTGAGCCCGAGGTGCTTGGCCCCGATTTTGATGTTGGTGGTGCTGTTGCGGTGAGCGCTGGTTCGACGCACCTTCAGGGCAGTTGCGTACGACGTGCCCTACTCGACCGTACCCAAAACATGCTCCACATTTTATTAACCATTCGTTATCTGTATGCCCCACCTTGTGACAGAAATTGCAGACTACCCGATCCTTTTCTTGGTTGCCGCCTCCGTTGCTACGGTTTGGACGCTTGTGTGCATTGTTGCCTCCTGCATTACTATGACATTTGTTATTGAAATAAACAACGCCAGTAGTGGCAGGAGGATACTGAGGCTCTAGACGGAGGGCGTGATTGAGTGACTCGCCCATAGTCTCTATTCAGGCACCAAAACATGGGTGACAATAGAGGGACGCAGTCCCACTTTGAATCGTCGAGCGTGATTTGCAGTGGTAGGTAGGTACACTCCAGCAAATTTGGCCAGTTTGTTGAATTCGACCACGTACTGTCGAACAGTCATATTTTCTTGCTTCAACTGCATGAATTTATTTTCTTTTTCCTATCGCATGGCTGCAGAAAGATATTTGGTCTCGAATGCTTTTCTGAATGTAGCCTATGAGATCGCCGTCGTCTCGTCTTCACGTCGAATTGCATGCTTTTGCATGGCCCACCAATTGTGCCGTTCAATCGAAGTAGGAGTGGAGCACACACTACTTTTTTCGAGTCTTTAACACCCAGAAGTTCGAATTTGTCTTCCAGTTCCTCCAACCAGTCGATCGCCACGGAGGGATCTTCTGTACGTTGAAGGAAGTGCGACAACTTTTTGAATATTGACACGTCGGAGGTAGAAATTCTCGATGCCGTAGGTGAGAGCACGGGTACCTCCGGTTCAGCTTTATTAGATCGAACCACAGGCTCAGTCACAGCAGGCATCATCGTTGAATTGTTGTTGACCATAACTGACTAAACTATTTGTTGAAGTGTATTAAGCTGCTGCTGCTGCAATTTAAATTGTACCTCAAATCGATTCTTAAACTGGGTCTGGTGAGCCTCCGTCTGCTGTCGATGGAGCTCAGCCTGCCTTTGCTGTATTTCAAGCATCTGCAACATCCGTTGCATCGGGTCGTCGGAAGATTCGGCTATAGTAGGCATCATCCCCGTTTGGTTCACGGAATGCTTGGGCCTGGAACTACTCGAGCCGCTGGAAGCACTCGCCTCGTCCTCTACCCGAGGTCTCGCAACTGCAGGGAAAAGAAAAGCAACTCTCGTTAGTTTCAGAAAATGTCCTGAGTTCAGCGTATGGAACAACTCATCTCATCAACACGAGGTCAACGGTTCGGGACTAGAAACTCGACACTGGAGGCCAAGGATGTAAAGCCATGCTCTGATACCATTTTGTCATGCCCCGATTCTGTAGAATCGATAGTCATCCCCCGGACATGATGCCGTATGAACCTAATTTACGATCGCACAAGGCATAGTCATAAGGTAATCTGAAACACTACAAGAAAAAAGCCTTATTATAACGTTTTTAAAATCTTAATTATAACATTTTATGAAAAAATGTTACAAGATTTGAAAATAGTGTATAAATATGACGGTTTCATGTCAGAAATGGCCTTTTATAATACTTTTTAAATATAAACGTTATTTACAATACTTTATATTATAAATGTTATGTAATATTTCTAATCTTTCCCCAAATCCCGACTCTGCTGCTGCTTTTCATTTCACCAAAAAAATCCCCCCGAGACCCACTCTGCCCGTTAATTTTTTGTTTCATAAAAAAATTCCCCCATCAGAACCTCTCATCTCTTCCTCCAAACCAAAATTTCCTTTCCACAATCTCTAAAGCTCCTAAAACCAAACCCTAATCTTCCATCATCTCCCTCGTATCGGACGTCGATTCTGTGTCCGATTAATCAGGACTCCCTTCTCTTCTCTTCTGTTTTTCTCAGTTCATTTAGGAGCGATCGAGAGAGGGGCGACGACTCTGATATCTCACCTAAGAAGCTGGTCCGTCGGCACGGCTCTGACTCCGATGAAGATGGAAATAGAGAGCGCTAAGCCCAAGCAACAACAGCCTCCATTGGCGCCACGGTCGGCTTTCCTACCAATCCTGCGACCTCTAATTCCTATTGCAGTGTGAGTTTGCATTTGACCTCAATTTTGGGGGTTTTTTTATATCATTGATTGTTAGGTTTTTTATCGATTTTATAGGAATAATATGAATCGAGGGTTTTTAGTGATGTGTTGTTTGATTTCAGCTTCCAATTTTTTTACTTATTTTATTCATAGTTGGAGTTATGACTCTCGTTTTCCCAGCTCTGACCGTAGACAAGGACGGGTCTCTCTCATCTCATTCTCTTACAAATTTCTATGGTTTTATAGAGAGAGGAAAAAACCCTAATTTTTCTCTAAATTCCACTTCAATTAGGCTTTTCATAGATAGAGTTCTTCTCCAAGATGGCCTCCGCAATAACCCAGTACTCCTCCTAAGAAGGAATATTCCTTTGACGAGGACGATATCATGAGCATATTTGATTGTCTGATCAAAAGCAACAAGCTTCAACTGCCCGAAGCAAAATGGCCAGATAAAGTAGGTAAAACTGACAATCCTAAATACTGTGTGTATCACAGGTTCATAGGACACCTGACTAGGGCGTGTTACGTGCTCAAAGGAAAGATGCATGAGCTGAATAATGCCGGTACGATCACTCTCCAGCAGGATGAGAAGACTGTGACTGCTAATGTCGTCTCTCTGCAGTTCGGCGACTTTCCTGCTCATTTTGTGCAAGATGGAGTCATCTCTATCCCAAAAGCCACTCTAGAGATCGTCAACCTTCCACTAGCACAAAGTAACAATCTTGTCCCTCTGTCAACAGATAAAGGGTAAATCATGTGGATCCATCCTGATTTGGTTGCTGATTTTGAGACGCATGTTTCGTCTATAAAATCCAAAAATACAACCAAATATAAGTCATGTCACATGACTTCAATAGGCGGTCATCATCTTCCACCTCTGGATGCTACCTTCATCCCAGCGGCAGATTCACTTTCTTCTTCTGGAATAATACTACCAATACCAGAAGCTAATTACCATCCAGTATTCTATATATACAGTCATCAGTCTCGTGAACTGTTGATAAAAATAGGATATGACCTGCAAAAAACCTCTGGTTTGAATGATGGAAAAGGATCTCCTATACCTCTTTCTCTACACGTTCAGTACAACCAGTCTCGTATTGGCCTGCAATTTTGGACAAATCTTTTATCTTGCCAAATGAAGTCTTCCAAAGGTAAGACGCAAACAAAGAACTACAATATGGTTTCCTTCGCACCAGCTCCAGAAGAGGAAGTCCTGACCGGTACCAGATCTTGAAGGCTTTATCTTAGAGACTATCTAGAAGGACAAAAGAATGCCATCATTCCTCCTCTATTCTCTGAAGCCACACCAGCATCTTCTTCTCCTATTGTCAATGTTCCATCAGCTTCATTGCCTCCAGTGGAACCAATTCCTCCCAAACTAATAGCGGGTGACAAAGGCAAACATCCAGTTCACTTCAATAAAATATTAAAGAAAATTCTACCTCTTAGACTTGAGAAACCGTACAACTTCGACATATTAGCTCGGTTAGCCAATACTTCAGCGAGGTTATCAATCTTCGAGCTCCTTCGTCTCTCGAAGGAAACTTGAGAAACACTGAACGAAGCTTTGATGCAAGCTGACGCTTGTCTAGCACTCCTCAAGAAACCAGAGGAGGAACCTGTGGCTTATTTTCACTATCATAGTGTGATGGAGCTGATCCCAACATCACCTTTATGCAAGATGATATGCTTCTGGAAGAAAATTGACATGATCGATCTATCTATTTTACGGGGTATGTCGATACCATGAAGGTAGATTGCATCCTAATTTATCCCGAATCTGCACTCAGTATTATACCAAAGACTCTACTAGATGCGCTAAAGATCCTAGTCCATAATCTCTCTACAATGATCACTACTATTCTGGATTCAATTTTGGAAGATGTGAACCACTGGAGAAGATTCGTCTGAAAGTTAAAATCGACAATCTCCGCACGAAAGTCACTTTTTATGTGATTGACAATCATGGCTCTACAATGCTTTGTTAGGAAGTCCAAGGTTGCATGAACACAACATTGTGCCATCCACTCTCCACCAATGCTTCAAATATGTCGATGAAAACAGAGAAGTCCGAAAGGAAGTGGCTGATCTTAATCCCTTTCGGGGCGTCGAAGCATATTTCACTGACTCCAGGATGTACAAAGAAGAGTTCATGAAAGTCGTACTGGACATGGACACTGAAGAAGATTAGATGGACAATACAGATGATATCCTTGTAATTTTGGTCAAATGATGTACTTCTCATCCTTCATCTTCTAAAACTCTGACCATACATCTCTCCTCTCATGCTAAGCATCCTCTTGATGAAAAGATGGAGCATAGGGAGCTTACCTCTTCTAAGCCTCTTGTTATATACCTTCGTCATAACAAGCCTTCTCCTTCTCCTTCTCTACCTCTGGTCATCAATCTTAGCAAGCCATCGGCTAAGATCAAGAGCCCTATTGTAAATGGTGATGTAATTATCAAGTAGCATCTCCTTTGCAGTATACTGATGTCAACTATTATGCTCGATGTTATCTAAAAATTCTGGATAACTTCGAACCTCTTACATTAGGAGCAGTTCAATCTCTCCAAGACGAAGTATTACTTGAACCATCACGAGATTCATTCTTTCTGGTTCCCTTCCAGAATAAAGATGAACATCCTATCCTCTTCAGCAAAGGATTGAATCAAAAGGCTATGTCCAATAGTGAGGCTGAAAATAACGATAATGGGCGACTTCAGCTACGTCGTTACAGTCAACAATCAAAGAACATCATTTAAAAGATAGGCTACAACTTCAAAACTGGCCTCAACGATGGCAGGGGAAGGCAAACTCCTATTCGTATCCTTGCTTCAAAAGGAAAGTCACTACAATTATACAACAAAACAAAGCATAGGTTGGGCTACACTTCGCAGATCATGACCCCAGTCGCTTCTGAGTTTGACAATGAAGAGCGATCTAATTCTTTCGACACTGTTTCATGGGATTCAGACACAGTATAGGGCACGTCCATCGAATGACTCTATCTTCCAATATGGTAACTGCCCAGTTCTCGAAAGACGACGATGACTTTGCCGAAGCCCCTGAATATGATCCTTGGACACAAAGGATGGATACTCAATGGAAATTTTGCTTCGAGCAATGTGAGACACCTACCGAAGATCAGTTAGTTCAAGTCGATGTCAGAGACAAAGCCTCTCCAAGACTAATCTTTATCAATAAAAGCCTCCCTGAAGTGGATAAATAAGAACTGATTCAACTTATTAGGGAATACATTTTGCCTGGAGCTATGTAGACATGCCAGAATTGGATCCCCAGATTGCTACCCGCAAGCTCAATATTCTACCGAACGTAAGGCTAATCAAGCAACAACAGCGTCGATTCTGACCTGACATGATGGATGCCATAGAAGCTGAAGTCAAAAAGCTCATCGCCTATGACTTTGTTAGAAAAGAACAACATCCTGACTGGGTGGCTAATGTCGTCCCAGTTATGAAGAAAATAGGAAAGGTCTGAGTCTGCATTAACTTCAGAGACCTTAATAGAGCTTGTCCCAAGGATGAGTTCCCTCTACCGATTACTGATGTCATGATCCTTACGGGTTCGAGCGGATGTCTTTTATAGACGGATTCTCCGGATATAATCAAATCAGGTTGAATCCCGAAGATAAAAAAATATACATCTTTTCACACTCCTCTAGGAGTCTACTGCTACACAGTCATGCCATTTGGTCTTAAGAATCTTGGTACAACCTATCAGTAGGCCTCGAGCACTATCTTTCGAGAACATTTACGGAAGACAGTTGAATGCTATGTTGACGATATTGCTGTCAAAAGTCGTCTAAAGGAAGATCATATCCAAGACTTAAGAACTATCTTTGATCTAACATGCCAACATCAACTCAAGATGAATCCCACCAAGTCATTCCTGGGAGTCTCTAGTGGTAAATTCTTAGATTCATTATTACCTCTAAGGGTATACACGTTGACCCCGAGAAAGTCAAAGCCATTCAAGAGATGCATCCTCCACGCAACCTAAAAGAGATACGAGGATTCTAAGGACGGCTTGCATATATCAGGAGATTCATCTCAAATCTCTCTGGACGCTGTAGACCATTCACTCAAATAATGAAGAAATGTGTGTCTTTTATTTGGACTGAAGAATGCCAGTAAGCTTTTGAAGACATAAAATGGTACTTGATGAACCCTCCAGTTCTAGTACCTCCAGCCACATGAATACTTTTCCTGATGTATGTCCGGGCAATGGATCAATCCTTGGGTGCCTTGCTAGTCCACAAGAACAAAGAGGTTCATAAACAAGCCATCTATTATCTCAGGCGCACAATGATCGATATTGAACATCGATACAACCCGATGGAAAAAGAGTGTTTAGCCTTAATGTTCGCTGTCCAAAAATACGATATTATATCATGAGCTAAACCATTCAAGTCACATCTAGAGTCAATCCTCTTCGAGTCTTGATGAAGAAGCCAAGTACACTCAACTCCAGACTCGCTACATGGGCCATACTACTCGCACAATATGATATGGATTATGTTCCATAAAAGTCTATAATGGGACAAGCCTTAGCTGACTTTCTGGCTGCTTATCTAATTCCTGAGACATCTAAACTCTATGATAAAATTTCTGATAAAACTGTGCAATCTAATACGACTTCAGAAGGAATCTTTGCATAGCATCTATTCTTTGATGGTGCATCCAGAATCAGACCTAAAGGCACTATCGTCGCTGCAGTCGAAATCGTTCTGGTATCTCCAGAAGGATTGGCTATTCAAAGAGCTTATTCTTTATATGAGTCATGCTCCAACAACGTTGCTGAATACAATGCTCTACTCATCGGTCTCCAATTAGCCAAATAGTTAGATATTGAGTACCTTGAAGTATATAGAGACTCTAAGCTGATCGTCAATCAAGTTATAGACACATATGAAGTTCAACATCAAGATCTCGTGCCATATCATGAAACAGTAGTCAAGTTGGCTTTACCATTCATAGGTTTCTTTATTGAACATGTACGTCGGGCATGTAATACAGAAGCTGATGCACTTGCCAATCTAGCAGTAGTATTAGTGATCCCTGTAAAAAGATAACAGATGATCGTTATCACTAATAGGGAGTTATTCTGCATAAAAATAATTTGCATCTGGGATCCAATAATTCAATCGAGGCCTACACTACAAGTGAAGATTGGAGAGCTCCTTTCATCGACTTCATGGTACATGACATCCTACCTGAAGATCCAAAAGAAGTAACTACAATTCGTCGGCGATCACTCCGATTATATTACAATCATACCTCCAAAACACTCTATCGATAATCATATGATGGTATGCTTCTACGCTGTCTTGCGGGAGATAAAGTAAAGCAGATACTATGTAAAGCTCACAATGGTGTCTATGGTGCACATCAACCTGGTCCTAAGCTATAAATCGAATTCGATGTATGGGATACTATTGGCCAACCATGGTGTCAGATGCCATCGAATATTCAAAGAAATGCTGAGCATGTCAAATCCATACAGATTTCATTTATCAACCTTCGAAATTTCTCCATCTGACTGCAGCATCATGGCCCTTCAAAGCTTGAGGCATGGATGTTATTGGTCATGTTAATCCACCTTCATCTCGAGGACATTGGTTTATCTTAGCTATAACCGATTACTTCTTAAAATGGGCCGAAGCTATACCTTTAGCTAAAGTCAAGACAAGTAGTGTCATCAACTTCATCAAGCATCATGTGATCTATAGATTCGGCATCCCTCAGCAAATCATCCATGACAATGGACCGCAGTTCATCAGTCAGAAGTTCACTCGATTCTGTGATGACAACCGGATCAACAATGTCGCTTCTACAGTCTACAATCTCACAGCTAACGGTTTGGCAGAAGCATTCAATAAAACAATTATCAAGCTTCTCAAAAAGTTCATTCTACCAATAAACGGAATTGGAGCAAAAATTTTGAAGAGTATCTATGGGCCTATCGCACTATCATACGCACTCCGATCGGCTGTACACCTTTCTCTCTGGTGTATGGATGCGAAGCTATTTTTTCGTTGGAGATTCAGATCCCTTCATTGAGAATAGCCATTGCCAATGAACTCACAACAGAAAATAATAATCGTCTTCGACTTCAGGAGCTTGAAGCACTTGATGAGAAACGACTACTAGCTCAACAACACATCGAGCTATATCAAGCCCGTATCTCAAAAGCCTTCAACCGTAAAGTCAAAGTACGAGCATTTCAAAAAGGCAAACTAGTCCTTACTGTCAGACATCCTATGACAATGACACACATGAGAAAGGGGAAGTTCGAACTAAAGTGGGAAGGTCCCTACGTTATAAGCAAAATTTTCTCAAATAGAGCTTATCAACTGTCAGAAATGGATGGTCGAATCGCCATGATGCCTATTAACGGCAAATTCTTGAAAAAATACCATGTTTGAAAATATGTACTGTATTTCCTAACAAATATTGTACATATTTTAAATCTTTGAATCCCTAATGGAATCTATCCAGATCTTATTCAGTGACAAGAAGCTACTACATCAAGGTAGGAAACATTGAAAACAAGAAAGATGCCTTATTCATTTGCCCGAGAATAGCCATGCTAGGGCAGGTACCACTCCCTTAACCATCATGCATAGCAAGGCCCTAACTGATTAAGGTCATCCACATGAGCTGGGTGATTATAGCTCCCGTTGCCACTGGCTCCTGAAGCCGATTATTCCTTTACGGGAACTATGACTTTAGGAATTATTTGTCACGACCTGCACCCGCTTTTCGGACGCGAACTCGTGAGCAAGTCAGCTACGTATCAAGCAGACTCCAGCCCGACTCAAGTACGTATAAGCTTTCAAGATCATGGTATCATGGCTAATATGGTATTCTACAGTGTATCTTAATCCACGAGAATATATAAGACAAGAATAAACAAGTATGGGTCATGGTCTGTAGCCCACTACCATATATGTCCGATTAGACTCCAAGAATAATATGAGTCTATAAAGCTAAGCTGATAAGCAGAATATATCATAAGAGCACGAAAGTTATAGTAAATCGATAACACTAACAAAATACCTGAATCATACGATTGAAGTCAACTACCACATGCTCAGCTAACTAACTCCGTGCAATCAGCTACCTGAAGAGATCATCAGGTCCTCAGAGGACTAGCAAGATACATAAAACACGCCTACTAATATGACAATAAATAACATGTATGGAGGATAAGAACAATGTAGGAAGAACATCTAAGGACGACGAGTCGCATGGAAATGTAATACTAGACTTGGCTAATTATCAATCAGAACTCATATAGCTTGTAGTACAATGCAAGATACTCCCAATCTAAAGTGTTTCAATTGACGTACAAAGCAGGATACTCTCAGTCGAGATTAGCCAATTCTAGTATCGATCTCCTCTCATAAAAGGATACAAGGTCAAGTAGAATACTATAAATCGTAGTACAATGCAAGATACTCCCAATTTATAATGTCGTAAATTAAGTCAATCAATCAATCAATATATGCTATAGGTCATAGTACAATGTAAGATACTCCCAATCTATAGTATGTCTCAAGTCGAGTCAATCAAGCAAATATCAAGATAAAAGCATCGGCTATAGGTCGTAGTACAATGTAAGATACTTCCAATCTATAGTATATCTCAACTGTAGTACAATGCAAGATACTTCCAGTCAGGAATAGTCAAGTCAAGAACAAGGTGTAGAACTGGCAACCCTATCACAAGACACGATAACATGAAGTAGACTAATAGACAAGCAATATCGAATATCCTATACGTATACGTAATCTAGAACAAGTAAGACAATCAAGGAAAAACCAATCACAATATGGAAATCATGTGACAATATGAAAAGGAATACAATATAGAGAGAAAAATAATATAAATACTGTATATATTTGGCAATGTATACTTGCCTGAGGGTTGTACGGAGAACCAACAATATATCGCCAATCAACAAGTCAGAAAGTCCAAGTCTCACAACTGCCTCCAGAAGCTATAATAAATGTTACCAACGTTTCCAGATTAGTCAAATTAGCTAGGATTAACTGTCCTTAAGTCTAATTCTGGACACAGGGGCAAAACGGTGTCCGCCGTTGGACCCGTTTTGCACCGAAAAACGTGCCAGAGTTAATAATCTCTAAAGTCATCAAACTACATGTCTACGGATTCATTTTGATGATACGAACCCAACGGTATATCCAATTTTGGATTTCGGCAGGCCGTGCACAAAATCGTTCGTTGAATCGGATCGTGGGGCCCGTGAAACGACGATCAGATCAACTATCTCATAATTGGACCAAACTTGGCATACAGGACCAGAAAAGTGATACGGTCCTGTTGGCACAAGTTTCGTCTCGATCTGACGAACGTGCACAAAGTAATTGAGAAATTTGTACAAAGACCGATACGGTAAATTTTGACGGATACGCATCAAATTCGTCGCGCACACGCAACCAATTTGAATTCCGTCAAAGCCCACACGTCTGCGAAGTCGATACGCACCTTTCGATGTTTTCGGTTCGTGACCACGTCGCCCGGATTGGCGGGACGCACGTCGTATCGAAGGTTTTCGTGATTTTCAGAACATGTTTTTCTTAATTTTTATCTATGAATAACTTCCAGTATAATACCTTAAAAATGATTCTACAAAAAGGAGTTCGATCTCGTATAGGTTGTCTACATGTCTGTTTAAATGGATTTTCAAAAATGTTAATGGTTTGACGAGGATTCGTTCGTAAACAGGGGTACATCGACTACTTAATGTCCTGTTTTGAACAAGATTTTGGCCAATCTTGGTGTCGAGTTTCAACTTGATTCTGATTCGATTTGAGTCAAAACTATCCAATGGGATCGAAGCCCTATAGGTTGTGTTTCCAACACACATTTTGGTTTAGAAAAATACGCAGAGACGAGGAAGAAAACTCACCAGGAAGTGGGGCTTCCAGGCCTGTTGTGGTTGTTCCCGCACCCTGCTGCCGCCTCCGTACGCGTGCGGGGGCTGCCGTCGCCGGCCAGCGGCGGCTCGTGGCGGCGCACGGAGGCCAGGGGAGGGTCGCCCAGGTGCTACGGGGTGGCGCGGCTAGGGTTTACGGTTTGCGCGAACTTCTCTCTCTCTCTCTCTCTCTCGTATATAGATACGTATATATATATATATATATATATATATATATATATATATATATATATATATATATATATATATACGTATCTAGTTTATATGTATATATATATATATACATATAAACTATATATCTATACATATATACGTATATTTCCTATATATGCATAAATACTCCAAAAAGTTCAAAATAAATCTTAGGAATATATTCTCATAGTGTTGGGCTTATACTAAAATGTATACATACAATCATATTTATTTCATAAATAATCTAGAATATTAAATGATATATTTTTATTATTATAAATCTAATAACAATATAAATAACAATAATAATGATAACTAATAAGGAAAATCTATAATAAGTGTACATACAAAATATGTAGTCTAAATATCTCAACATGCATAATGGTAAATAGGGAGGTATTTATCCTATTTCTAAAAATAGAATATCAATTCAGTAACAATAAAATATATATTATATATATGTATATAAATCCTTTATATATGAAATGCCTATTTGGACAATCAAAATTAATAAATGTAATATGTACGTCTACATGGACGTCTTGGTCTCACTATAAGATTACATGGGCTCGGTTTCGGTTCGGGTCTGGTCTGAGCTAAACCGACACAACCGGGTCTCCTACAAGTCAATAATATAATTAATAACTAATTAAATCATTTTATAGGGGTCAAGTCGTAACTTGGCCTGGTTTTCATAGTTGGGATATACTTATGGCTTAGCCTTCGCTACCCTGGCTAATATACTAGTCAAGGCACGTCACTGCACTATCCGTGCCATGATTCCTAGTCGTTTGGTACTTCAAAACTCAGCCATGGCTAAAGTCATCTACCGTAATAATTAACTAAATAATTATTTATAAAAAATCTAAAAATCACCAAAATATTTTAAAAAATTTCGGGAAGGGGAGCTACATTATTTCTTCCTTAATAGTCATCGGTTCCTCTTTAATGAAAGGAGATAGCACTTCCTCTTTGACAGTGACCTCAGCTTTTGGCGTGATCGTAGACGCTGTAGAAGGCAAAAGAAAACAAAAGTTAGAATTATAAGAGATTATCCTTATAAAAATTAAGTGATTTTAACTCTACATAAATCTCACAAATAATAGAGTACCAGTCCTCAGCCAACACATGCAATTCTCAGGCCAGATGACACATCTGGTCAACTAGCGCATGATCTGTACATAATGAGAGATGATGCATCACATCAACTAGTGTATGGTCTGTGCATAATGACGGACGGCACAGCATGCTAAAAATATGACAGATGGCACATGGCATCATTAGTTATGATTTTTTAGCCCAACACTCTAAAGAGGTGGCACAATGTGTAGATGGCGCAAAGCATCGACCAACACTCTGAAAGAGGCGGTCAATGTTGGCCTTGGTCGCGCTTCACGCGAATGGCATGAGCAGTCCTATTGTCGCCTTCTTCGTTCAAGTCCCTTACCTTCCAAGGCTGGGTTCGCCTCTTCGGCTCTCGCCGATGGCGTGATGTGCTATGGCACTCTCAGTGGCGGCACATGCGATGTGGCTTCGGCCACTTTTTTTTCTTTTCGGCGGCTTTGGATCTCTTCGGTGCCACTGAGATAAAAGTTTCGAAGGTTGGAGAAGAAGAGCCCAAGAGAAGAAAATTGCAAAGTAAAAGTATTTTTCTCTCTCTTTTCGACTATTTATAGCCGAGGCCAAGCTGTAACATTCGCACGATCTGCGCCTGAAAGTCGGGTCGATTTTGATACTACTCTATGCCAACTACTTCTTATTAAAAGTATTTCAAATTTTGAAGCTTTTTAAATTTGAAAACATTGAAGAGGGTCTTGTAGAAGCCTAAAAAAATACACTCAGCACCCTGAGCTACTCATAAGAAGCACCGACATTCAGATCTTCAAGTGGCGTCAGCCATTAGATGGTGACAGACATCAGATGGCACCATACATCAAGTGGCGTTACCCGCCACGTGGACATCTTTGCGGAGAAGCTAAACAATTATCATCATGACTGACAGCACGTCAGTCAAAAAAATCTGTTCGAATCTCGAGCGCATGGCACTCGAGAAGATTTGGTCAGACATGTCAGAACCGCTATAAATGATGAACAGTTGTCTTGCACCATCTGCAGTTGGCACGAGATGATCATTAACAATATATCAATCAGTAGCACCATTCAGCAAGTAGCACATGGCGTCATCCAGCAGTAGGCACTATTTGATCAAATCATCTTGAAGCAGTTAGATAACTTGGCACACATGCCACTAATCTCGAAGATCGTGTACGTGACACTGCCCATGACCAAGCGCATATCAATCACATCATGCCACGCATCCAAGCAGTTAAACTAACCATTCGCGCCAAGGGGTAAATGGCGCACCACTTACAGCTTGTGCCAATCAGGATAACTACTTAACAGTTATCTTTAGAACTCTATAAATAGAGTTTCAAATCATTTGTAAAGCATCATTAATGATCATAATCTCCTGAGCACTTACTGTAGCACTCTTCAAAGGCTTTGTTCTTCAACATCGCATCGTCCAAGGGATAAAGTGATCGTCTTCTGATCAGATTTCTACAGTTGTACTTCCCCAGAAATCAATTGTACTCTTATACTTTCTTTTTTTCTAGTTTGTGAAGGAACACTTTTGTTTTTGCAAACACATACTAGAAGCAAGTGGATCCTCGATAGCGGATGTTCATGGCACATGACTGGTGATGCATCTTTATTCGCTACGCTATCGATGAAAAATGAAGGATATGTAAAATAACTTGAGAGGTGATATAATTGGAAATGGCACTGTTGGTATGTCTCCTTACCCAGTAATAAAAGACGTTTGTCTAGTTACAAAATTGAAACATAACTTACTTAGCATAAGTCATTTGGCAGATAATGGTTATGGCATCAACTTTGTAAAAGACAAATGTACTATATATGATATGTCATCTGGTAATCCCATATATAAGGGGATTAAAGAAGACAACATTTATGTTTTCTTTCTAGAGAGTACTAACAATGCAGGAAGGTGCCTAGTAGCAAATAATAACGAAAGTTGGCTATGGCACATGAGGCTAGGACATGCTAATATGGATACTATCTCATGACTTAGGACTCCCCGAAATAACATTTAAGAGAGACATGGTATGTACTGATTGTGAAAAGAATAAGGCAACTAGGTCAACTTTTAAATCCATCAACGTTGTAAGTACTTCTAGACCCTTACAATTAATTCATATGGATTTATTTGGACCTAGTAGAGTCGCTAGTCTTGATGGTAAGCTCTACGCTTTTGATATTATTGATAATTTTTTTCGTTTTACTTTGGGTTACTTTTTATCAAATAAAAGTGATGCTATTTTTGAATTTCAAATTTTTTGCAAATATGTACAAAACGAAAAAGGCTTCATGATTACTCGTATCTGAAGGTGATCATGGTGGAAAATTCGTAAATTTTGATTTCAAAATTTTTTGTGATGATAGTAGATATTACCACGAGTTTTCATGTCCTAGAACTCACCAACAGAATGGTGTTGTGGAGCGGAAGAATTGAAATCTAAATGAGATGCCTAGAGTCATGCTGAATCAGCATAATCTTTCTAAATATTTTTGGACAGAAGCAATTAGTACAGCCTGTCATGTTTTGAATAGGGTGTTAATTCGACCTATCTCGAAGAAAACACCATATGAGCTTTGGTTTGGAAGGATTCCTAATATTTCTTATTTTAAAGTTTTTAGATGTCGCTATTTTATCCTGAACACCAAGGACAACATAAAAAAGTTCGACTCTAAAGCAGATGAAAGGATATTTCTCGGATATGCTGCTAAGAGTAAGGGATATAGAGTATTCAATAAAAGATCTATGATTGTTGAAGAATCCATTAACGTTACTTTCGATGAGCTCAATAGTCACAGATCTAGCGAAGTGATGATGAAAATGCACAGGTCAAATCCAAGTCATCCAAAGATACTGCTACCAACGAGTGTTCTATGGAAGATCTAACACAAAGATTCAAATCTTGGAAGTTCTTGCCAGATCATCCAGAGACACTCATCATAGGTGATGTATCGAAGGTTGTAAGTACACATTCTTCAAATAAAGATACTGATATAGCAGCTAGTGTAGTTTTTATATCACAAGTAGAACCTAAAACTGTAGCAGATGCTTTTGCTGATGAATTTTGGATTGATGCCATCCAAGAGGAACTTAATCAATTTGAAAGAAACCAAGTTTGGGAACTCGTTACCTATTGGTCAATCGATAATTGGTACCAAATGAGTGTTCTGAAATAAACAAAGTGAGGATGGGCAAGTCCTATGCAACAAAGCATATCTAGTTGTACAAGGTTATAATCAAGAAGAAGATATTGATTATGATGAAACATATGCTCCTGTTGCTAGACTAGAAGTTATCCACATGTTTTATGCATTTGCATATTTTTATGATTTTAAATTATTTCAAATGGACGTGAAAAGTGCATTTTTAAATGGATACTTGAAAGAAGAAGTTTTTGTGAAACAATCCCCTGGTTTTGAAGATTTTCAAAAACTCGATCACGTCTTCAAACTTAAAAAAGCACTCTATGGACTCAAACAAGCCCCTCGCCCTTGGTATGGACGCCTAAGTGCCTTTCTACTTGAAAATGGTTTTTCAAAAGGAAGAGTTGATACTACTTTATTTATCAAGTCTTTAGATGATGCTATTCTTCTTGTGCAAATTTATGTAGATGATATAATATTCGATTCTACTAATGAAAAATTATGTCAAGAATTTGCTAAGTGTATACAGAGTGAGTTTAAAATGAGTATGATGGGAGAGCTAAACTACTTCCTAGGACTCCAGATCAAACGACACACACAGGAAACATTCATCAACCAAGCCAAGTATATGAAGGATTTACTGAAGAAGTTTGACTTAAACAACGCAAAGCCTATCGGAACTCCATTGGCTACGTCAACCCGGTTTGACATTAATGAATGTGGCAAACCAGTCGACTAGCATAAGTATCGAGGTATGATTGGTAGTTTATTATATTTAACTGCTAGTCGCCCTTATATTATGTTTAGTGTTTGTATTTGTGCTAGATATCAAATTAATCCAAAGGAATCACACTTATGCGCCGTTAAGCGTATCTTTCGATACCTTAAGGGAACTTCTATAGTTGACTTATGGTATCCCAAAATCAAATCTTTTGACCTAATCGGTTATTCAGATATGGATTTTGCAGTATGTAAAGTAGACCTTTAAAAGTACCAGCGGTACGTGTCATTTTTTAGGTAAAGCTTTAGTCTCCTGTTTTAGCATGAAGCAAAATTTTATAGCATTATCAATGACTGAGGCTGAGTATATCGTCGTAGGACGCTGTTGTGCTCAAATTTTATGGATGAAGCAAACTCTAGAAGACTACAATCTTTACTACACAAAATTCCCATTTACTGTGATAATACTACACATTAACTTGACCAAGAACCCTATTTGTCACTCACGCACAAAGCACATAGAAATTCGTCATCACTTTTTACGTGATCACCAACAAGACAGGGATATTTGATTAGAGTTTATTGACACATATCATTAACTAGCAGATATTTTTATAAAACTACAGGCTGAAGACCGCTTTAACTATCTGCGTACAAGCCGAAAGGGCCCTACTGTCATATATATATAAATAGACTGAAGCGACATGGTGTATGAGTCTTCGGACTACCGTTAGCTGGGATCTAGCCATTATAGCTAACCCAAAGTAATGAACATTATTAAATGTAGAAGTTTAAAAGTTATTAAGTGTATTTATCATTCATTATGCATTAATGAACTGGGAATACAAGTAGCCGAACTCGGACAGAACTCGGACCGTGTTCGGACCGAGTTCGATCGGCGATGGTTCAAGTTCCAGAACCGCTACTGCCGGCCCTAGCTCTATTTAAACATCATCTTCTTCATAGTTTTTCTCCATCTCTCTACTGAAAACTCCTAAAAACCCTAGTTCTAATCCTCCCAAGCTTTCCTTCTCCTTCATTCCTAGGTCTACGAAGCTCGAAAGGTGTTCTCCACCATTTTTCCTTTGAGGTATCTCTTTCTTTTTCTCTTCTCTTTTTATCTATGGCTCCCAAACTCCATAAGAGAAAGAAAGTCACTTCCCGAGCGGGTTCATCTTCAACTTTGGAGTATGAACCTGTTAGCATTTTCAGTCACACTCGTCCTACTGACGATGAGGATTATGATTCTGTATTATTTTCTTCTACAGCATATTCAATTACTTAGTTTGACTCTTTTCATGGTAGAGACATTTGTCCAGGACGTTTCATAAATTTTACTATAATTTTGGAATACGCTCCTACTTTTGAAAGACTCTGTCTTCGAGACTTCTTTGAAACTGCTGACAACATATATGACGATGCTGCCCGTATGCTCTATTGTAATATGCAAGTTAGGAATGAAAGTAGAATTTATTCTTGTGTCGGTGGTCATGAGATTAAATTTAACTCAACCGGTGTGAGTGAATACTTTTACATGCCAGATGTTGGCAAAACATTGGTTGATATTATTCATGTTCAATTCCCCGAAGGTGTAACCCTTGATTCATTTAAGGCGGCTATGTGTCACCCTAGACATGTTCCTCAAAACGGTAGGGTGTACTCAAAACACCTTAATCAAAATTTCTATGAATTACATCGCTTTATTTTCTCCGCTTTGCTTCCCAAAATGGGATCTTATGATGAGATCATGTTTTATGAGATATCCGCATTGTATCATCTGCATTTCGGTGTTCAGTTTTCTGTTCCCATGACCATTATGGCTTGGATGATTGGTTGTAGGTGGCCGAGGCATAACCTTTTATATCCCATGCATCTAACAGCTATCTTTAGAAGATTCAGAATCAATCTTGCCTTGTGTCCTTATTCTTCCACATCTTTTGAACTGACTAGATCCATGACTTATCCTAACCCACCTCCCCCACCCGGTGCTGAGCCTGCTCCTGCTCCTGCTTATAATCCAGATGCTTCTGCTCCTGCTCCTGCTCCTGTTCCTGCTCCAGTCTTTGATACGCAGTTCTATAAGCGGTTCGATGACT
Organism: Iris pallida; assembly: GCA_029216955.1. NCBI lineage: Eukaryota > Viridiplantae > Streptophyta > Magnoliopsida > Asparagales > Iridaceae > Iris > Iris pallida. Next base: position 17,618,434 of record JANAVB010005598.1, read on the forward strand.
TTGTTGCTCTCTCTGAGCAACGTTATCAGTACTTTGATGAGTTTGTCACCCTTTCGGGACAACGTCATCAAAGTTATGTTGATGTAGAGTTCTGACACACCTCACAGGTACAGGTGTTAAGGAATAGCATAGCTGATCTTCACTGGAGTTTGGCACATGACCCTGCACATCCAGTTCACATGATCCATCATCCCAGTTTTGCTGGACCGAGGTTCGATGATTAGACTACTTTCCAGCACTTTTATCCTACCACTGCTTACTTGATCCCCAGCCAACTAGGCTCCTGGTGATGATGACACACAGTTGTGACGTGGGCTTCAGTTTAGTATTTTAGAGTCCTGGTTACAGAGTTATAAAAAGGTTTTCAAGTTCAGAATATCTCAGTTTTCGGAGCCGGTCGTGCGCTCATCACCAAGCACGGTGTTGTGAAGTCAGTCATGCACTTGTCCACTAAGCACGGTGTTGTGAAGTCAGTCGTGCACTTGTCACTAAGCACGGTGTTGTAAGAGACTACAAGCTCTCAATTAGCTTGTGAATAGTAGATTAACAGCGGGCATGAGTACTGTAACTCCTTCTCCCAAAATTTTGAAATATTTTTTAAATTAATGGTGACTTTTAGAATTTTTTATAAATATTTATTTAATTAATTATTATTATAGAAGACCTTAGTCAG